>CM077647.1:54410109-54987609 GCA_039707465.1 Rhabdophis nuchalis | reverse complement strand
ATTAATTATTAATCATTCCTTTAAAAAAAAAAACATTTAACACATATCTAAAAAAGACAGCAGCAATTTAATAGGTCTCTGTCTGGATGATCTCAAAGAGGAGTCGAAAGACAGAGAAGGATGACAAGTTTGTCTCCTCCCTTAAACAGGCCTAGCAGGAAGCTGTAACATAGTATCTTCATCTATAAAGTCCTGTGGAAAGGATGATGTAATCAGGGAAGCTGGTTAGCTCAAGGCATAGAGAAGCCTGCTTCGAATGCTGGAGAGCACCAGTTCAAATCCCTGTAGGAAAGTATGGCCAGCTGACGAGGACTAAGAAGTCCGAAATGGATCCATCCTGGTCTCTTAATTAATTATTAATCATTCCTTTAAAAAAAAAAACATTTAACACATATCTAAAAAAGACAGCAGCAATTTAATAGGTCTCTGTCTGGATGATCTCAAAGAGGAGTCGAAAGACAGAGAAGGATGACAAGTTTGTCTCCTCCCTTAAACAGGCCTAGCAGGAAGCTGTAACATAGTATCTTCATCTATAAAGTCCTGTGGAAAGGATGATGTAATCAGGGAAGCTGGTTAGCTCAAGGCATAGAGAAGCCTGCTTCGAATGCTGGAGAGCACCAGTTCAAATCCCTGTAGGAAAGTATGGCCAGCTGACGAGGACTAAGAAGTCCGAAATGGATCCATCCTGGTCTCTTAATTAATTATTAATCATTCCTTTAAAAAAAAAAACATTTAACACATATCTAAAAAAGACAGCAGCAATTTAATAGGTCTCTGTCTGGATGATCTCAAAGAGGAGTCGAAAGACAGAGAAGGATGACAAGTTTGTCTCCTCCCTTAAACAGGCCTAGCAGGAAGCTGTAACATAGTATCTTCATCTATAAAGTCCTGTGGAAAGGATGATGTAATCAGGGAAGCTGGTTAGCTCAAGGCATAGAGAAGCCTGCTTCGAATGCTGGAGAGCACCAGTTCAAATCCCTGTAGGAAAGTATGGCCAGCTGACGAGGACTAAGAAGTCCGAAATGGATCCATCCTGGTCTCTTAATTAATTATTAATCATTCCTTTAAAAAAAAAAAACATTTAACACATATCTAAAAAAGACAGCAGCAATTTAATAGGTCTCTGTCTGGATGATCTCAAAGAGGAGTCGAAAGACAGAGAAGGATGACAAGTTTGTCTCCTCCCTTAAACAGGCCTAGCAGGAAGCTGTAACATAGTATCTTCATCTATAAAGTCCTGTGGAAAGGATGATGTAATCAGGGAAGCTGGTTAGCTCAAGGCATAGAGAAGCCTGCTTCGAATGCTGGAGAGCACCAGTTCAAATCCCTGTAGGAAAGTATGGCCAGCTGACGAGGACTAAGAAGTCCGAAATGGATCCATCCTGGTCTCTTAATTAATTATTAATCATTCCTTTAAAAAAAAAAACATTTAACACATATCTAAAAAAGACAGCAGCAATTTAATAGGTCTCTGTCTGGATGATCTCAAAGAGGAGTCGAAAGACAGAGAAGGATGACAAGTTTGTCTCCTCCCTTAAACAGGCCTAGCAGGAAGCTGTAACATAGTATCTTCATCTATAAAGTCCTGTGGAAAGGATGATGTAATCAGGGAAGCTGGTTAGCTCAAGGCATAGAGAAGCCTGCTTCGAATGCTGGAGAGCACCAGTTCAAATCCCTGTAGGAAAGTATGGCCAGCTGACGAGGACTAAGAAGTCCGAAATGGATCCATCCTGGTCTCTTAATTAATTATTAATCATTCCTTTAAAAAAAAAAAACATTTAACACATATCTAAAAAAGACAGCAGCAATTTAATAGGTCTCTGTCTGGATGATCTCAAAGAGGAGTCGAAAGACAGAGAAGGATGACAAGTTTGTCTCCTCCCTTAAACAGGCCTAGCAGGAAGCTGTAACATAGTATCTTCATCTATAAAGTCCTGTGGAAAGGATGATGTAATCAGGGAAGCTGGTTAGCTCAAGGCATAGAGAAGCCTGCTTCGAATGCTGGAGAGCACCAGTTCAAATCCCTGTAGGAAAGTATGGCCAGCTGACGAGGACTAAGAAGTCCGAAATGGATCCATCCTGGTCTCTTAATTAATTATTAATCATTCCTTTAAAAAAAAAAAACATTTAACACATATCTAAAAAAGACAGCAGCAATTTAATAGGTCTCTGTCTGGATGATCTCAAAGAGGAGTCGAAAGACAGAGAAGGATGACAAGTTTGTCTCCTCCCTTAAACAGGCCTAGCAGGAAGCTGTAACATAGTATCTTCATATATATATATATATATATATATATATATATATATATATATATATATATATATATATATATATATATATATATATATATATATATATGTTAGTTTTATGAGCTGATCAATAAATTAAATTAGAAGAGACCAGGATAGATCTATTTCGAGCTTATTAGCTCTCATCAGCTGGCCATACCCCTTACTGGGATTCGAACCGGGGCTATGTTGCATGTAAGGCGAGGAACCTCACACTTAAGCCAAACCAGTTCCCCTATTACATCAGCTTAGACAGGGTATATTAGTATAGGTAATTGTTTCACAACAACCTGTTATTATTAGGCCCCAATTAAAGGGAGGAGACATACTGTTTCCCTTACTGCTCATCGGCTCATCGCTAGAGACCATCCAAACAGCAAGCCAAGAATTACGTTGTATAATATTTTAGATATGTGTGTTAGTTTTATGAGCTGATCAATAAATTATATATATATATGTAGATTTTGGTTTATTCGGGTCTTTTCCCGTGTAAATATATATGTTAGATTTTTAAGGGCTGAAGTCTCCTCCCCTTAAAGGGACCTCTGAACAGGAGCTGTGATAATATTCTCCCATATATATATATATATATATATATATATATATATATATATATATATATATATATATATATATATATATATATATATATATATATATATGAAGAATAATTATCACAGCTCCTGTTCAGAAGTCCCTTTAAGGGGAGGAGACTCAACGTCATCCCTCTCTGCCCTTCGACTCAACCCAGAGTCATCCAGACAGAGAACCAAATTAGATTACTGCTGTGTGACATTTTTTTAAATATGTGTTAGATTTTTAAGGGCTGAAAATAAAGAGACCAGGATGGATCCATTTCAGGCTTATTAGCCTTCTTCAGCTGGCCATACTCCTTCTACTGGGATTTGAACCAGGGCTTTCCAGCATTTGAGGCAAGCTCTCTATGCCTTGAGCTATATATATATTCTGAGAATATATATATTCTGAGGTTTTCGCGGTTGTTTGTATGTAGGTCTTTGGTTGTTCGGGTTTTCTCCCACGTAGAATTGGAAGTATCTTCACGACGTTTCGATGAAGTCTCATTCATCATCTTCAGGCTGGTGCTTTTGGCTTGGTGCTTTCAGGAGCTCCAGGAGAACCCGAACAACCAAAGACCTACATACAAACACCCGCGAAAACCTCAGAAAACATATATATATATATATATATATATATATATATATATATATATATATATATATAGAGAGAGAGAGAGAGAGAGAGAGAGAGAGAGAGAGAGAGAGAGAGAGAGAGAGAGAGAGACAGAGACAGAGACAGAGACAGAGAGACAGAGAGAGAGACAGAGACAGAGACAGAGACAGAGAGAGACAGAGAGAGACAGAGACAGAGACAGAGACAGAGAGAGAGACAGAGACAGAGACAGAGAGAGACAGAGAGAGACAGAGAGATTCAGACAGAGAGATTCGGATATAGAGAGAGGGGGGGGAGGGGGAGAGAGGGAGAGAGAACAAGTTGTGATTAATCTCAGATTAAATATAAGGTAAATTTAAAGTAGCAGGTGCTGGCTGTGAGCTAAAGGTTCCTATTCAGGATTTCTTCTATCCAATTACAAGGAAATTACAATAAGACTATGGAACACAATGGGAACAGTTGTAAAGGATGCTTGTCTCACCATGTATAAAGGTTTGTCTCACTGATGAAGTGACACTCTGATTTACATTCAGAAATAGCCGTTTATGGAACAGATGGCAAAGAGCTTCAGGGCCAAAGAATGAACAGTCAAAAATCCATTGGCTCAATAAGATGAAAGGACTAAATCCTAGATCTGAATCTTGACTCTGATATATATACATGGTTGGCTATCTGTTGCTGCTAGGTAAAGAACTTTTTAAAATGTATATGGCTTCCTAATTCTCTCCAATTAATATGTTTATTTAGCTTTCACAACATCCTTTAGGAATAGGGAGCTGACAGAACGAGGCAATTTTTAAAAAAATCATGCCTGGTACGAAGTGTTGATACAATACACTAAAGCAACCTTATCTCTGTACCCAGAGAAAGATAAGTCCATTTATTCAGTCATTATAAAGATAGGAAAAACCTTGAAAAGGTTTTATATTGCAAGAAACAGAAACAGGAAAATCAGGGTTGATAAAAGGTACCATCAGACATTTGTGAGGCAAGCAATGCAACACATACACAGGCACACACCATCCATAATGTGGACAGTGATATGCTGTACTCTTCTGAATTAAACAGTAGGCTATGGAGCAGAAGAGTCCTGGCCTACAAATGCCTGAAGTGAACTCTATAAGTATCACATTGTTGAATGTGAATGAGGACAAATTGGGCAATCATTGGGGGAAAGGGGGGGGGAGTAGGAAAGAAAGTTCAAATGTTTCAATTACCAATAAAAACTGTAAAAAATTAAGTCCTAGCTTTATCTGTGTTACTGATTATCACATCATCATCTCATCAAACCAGTCCTCACAACAGGTTTTTGCAGGTGTGGCAGAACAGCTTTTGCAGCTGTTCTTCAAAAGCTGTTTTTATATTGTATTAAATTATACTGATTTATTTTGGTCCTTTACATACGATGCTTCTGCTTAGAACCATACATACTAATGAATCTATAGATCCGTAAATTCATCTTTCTTACTTTTGACCTAATTCAAGTACTTAGGTACTTTATACAGGAGTCATGTTTGTACAGAATCACACTATTGAGATAATCATAAACCCTTTGCTTTAATTAGCAGCTTTAAAGACATTTGACATTGTGAGCTACTAAAACGTTTATTGACTTCATATGAAGGACGAAAAGGGCCCATGGTTTTAAATTAAAATATGTCTAATTAGGTAGATTAGCATAGACGTCCTCATGAAGCTTTCATTAAAAAAAAACTGTACTCCTGTAATTAAATAGAACCAAGAAGAAGCCACAGAAATGAGTAATTCTTTAAAGAGCTGGATATTAAATTCATAAAAGGATCAAAGCAATGGGAAAGACAAATATATTAAAAAGAGCATACATCTTTTCATAAGAGCATTTATTATTACAATCCATTTAATTGCAATGAATGTACATGCACTTCTCTTCAATATAGAAGATTCTCAAATTCAGGTCACATATAACACTGTAAATACTGCAGGTTTAAATAGTTATTTTTGTTAGCTACATCATCCTCCAACTATCAAAGTGCAGAATAGAGGACAAATCCCTTGTTTTCTTTCTCCTTGTCTCTTCTGCTGTGGTTACATACCTAAAAGGGTTAAAATTGCAATAACCAGGAGCTCTTGGATGGAACAGTCCATTGTTTTGTTTCCAATAGTTCTTTGCTTTCTATAGATATAGAAGATATATAGATATAAATTATTGCCTATTGCATATATCTTTCTCTCTTTCTCCCTTGGTTTTTTTTTTGTCCCATTTTCTTAATTTTTCATGTTTTCCAGAAGCCTAAAAGTATGGGGAGAATATTTGGGAGAAATCAGTCCCTTAAACAGTTTTCATCAGCACTATAAGACTTTATACACTATTATGAGCTTATTAAATTGGCAACATGGAACTTACGAACCTGCTTCACTATTGAGACAATGTAAGATCTCCAAGATCTCCCCACTTTATTTACTGCTGCATTCTAAACAAAGCGTAATTTTTTTAGACCACTTTCAAAGATTGTCCGACAAAGAACGTATTATAATAATGCCAGTTTGATGGGTGTGCTGCATGCTTAAAATGAATAAGCCTTAATAGCTACTTATTTATTTGTATTGTAGAAATATAGGAACAATCAATCCATATGCTGTTTAGTCATATACTCTATAATTGGTGGCAAGATGGGCTCTCTACCCACCCTTTGGCTAAGGAAACAGATTTGCCTCTAGTTGAAAAAGTCATCTGAATTCAATAATTTATGTATTGACAACCCAAGTTGGCATTATTGTAATTTGCTCTTCATAAGACAACCATTTTTGAGTCATTCATTGGATATTTGTTAGAATATGATGAAAAGTTTGCATTGATGCTTCTTAATTTCAGCAACTGTGTAATTTCTTCTTTCAAATTGTAGAAACAAAGGATTCATTGAATGTAGTTTATATGTAAATAGGCTGTTTTGAGTGTTGCATAATGCAAATATCATTAAAGAAAATTATATTTAGTATGGAGATGGAATCACTAAATCAGTTAATAATAAATCTCTACAGGTCTATAGCCATGTGTTTGGCTACTGAAAAGGGATATATTATATCTTGCAATAAACACTGCTATGGTCTCTGACAAATTAAACATGGGAAAAATAAATTATTTATTTAAGCTCTAGACACTTGGACAAAATATATTTTATGATAACACTATTTTCTGGGAAGCTGGCCATTTCTGCAAACTTTGTTGTAAATACGGAGAAAACCACAGGTTTTCAATGAATATATTATGTAAAAAAGTACATTTATTGCCATTTGTATTCAAAAGTTCTCTAGATCTTATGATTTATTATTAGATTGTCCTTAAAATTAAGCAGGTACTTTTGGTACCTTAAAAAAACATTTTGCAAAATTAAAGCAGTTTTATGAAAGAGCTTCTTTAATACAGAAACACCTTCCCTTTTCTGTCACCTAGGTTCAGAAACCATAGCTACTGCTGATTTGTAGTTTTGTACTTGTAAATGCAGAAGATACCAAATAGTTATGGAGCATGACAAGTAATAATCCACAATGTTTTGCATCCCTCTCCCTATCGCTATTTTGCATCAGGTTGATGAATTTCAGGCCCTAGCAAACAGCAATTACAAAATAAGTATCACAAATGAAATGTTTGCCCACACACCACTGTTAGTTGATCATTTTCATATGAAATAAAAGTCTCTCAAGTCAAACTTAAGGCCTTGTTACTATATGGATATCTCAGTGTTGTTTCCTAGCAACAAGTGGTTTGTTTATTATTGTCTTTGAGATATATTTTTTTCAACTTCCTAAACTAATATTGAAATTTTCAGGTGGTTTGCCATACAAGAATTAATCTACATGTAAGAGTTTGAAGCAGAACTAGTAAAGAATTTAATGCTGGCACAAAAAAAACCTTCATACATTTAGTGTTTGCAGCAAATTTCTGAAAATAGTTTAGTAATTCTACACAATAGCTTATGCAGAAGACAATTTCTCAGTTATTGTTTCATGCCGTATAATTATTTAAAAGAAGATTAACCAATGTATCCTTTTGGATGAGGAATGACTTCCCATATTAATCCTGGAGAGATCTAACAACATACATAGAAAATGGCAGCTCTTTTGAGTCATGCTTGGCCTTTTAGTGAAATGCCAGGGATCTAATTTCCAAAGCAGGTCAGAAGTACAAGAATCATTTTAATATATTTCATATAATAAAATACACCTGGAAACATTTGGAGTCACACCCAAAGCTTTCTGATGTCACATGCAATCCTGGATATTCAAGTTGTACACTTTACTCTAGGTACTGTAACCATAATATAAGCTACTTTTTCAACCATTGTACAAAGACAGCATCCTTTTTGAAAAAAGATGTATTGACTAATGGTTACAACTGTGCTAGCAGGGCTGAACTATTTGTGACGGAGATGGACCCATTCTAAATTTTATAAATATTGAGATTTTTCATTATTTGTGTTTTATGCATTTCTATGATCTCTGGAGGGCGCGGGATAGAGGTTATTCCTCTATCCTAGTCCTGTTAGACTTCTCAGCGGCTTTTGATACCATCGACCATGGTATCCTATTGCACCGACTGGGGGGGTTGGGGCTGGGAGGCACCGTTTTGTGGTGGTTCTCGTCCTACCTCTCTGGTCGGTCGCAATATGTGTTGACGGGAGGGCAGAGGTCGACCTCGAGGCCCCTCCTATGTGGGGTTCCTCAGGGGTCGGTCCTCTCGCCCCTCCTTTTCAACACATATATGAAGCCGCTGGGTGAGATCATCCGTGGTTTTGGGGTGGAGTACCATCTCTACACTGATGACACTCAGTTGTACATATCCACCCCAGACCACCCCAACGATGCCGTCGAAGTGCTGTCCCGGTGTTTAGAGGCCATACGGATCTGGATGGGTGGTAACAAACTCAAGCTCAACCCTGCCAAGACTGAGTGGCTGTGGTTTCCGGCACCCCGGTTCAGCCAGATTACTCCAACTCTGGCCATTGGGGGCGAAACACTGGCCCCCGTGGAGAGGGCGCGCAATTTGGGTGTCCTCCTGGATTCCCGGCTGTCCTTGGAGGACCATGTGGCAGCCGTGGCCAGGGGGGCGTTTCATCAGGTACGCCTCATGCGCCAATTGCGCCCCTTATTGGACCGGGCTGCCCTTCGCACAGTCACTCAAGCTCTCGTGACGTCCCGTCTCGACTACTGTAATGCTCTCTACATGGGGCTTCCCTTGAGGTGCACTCGAATGCTACAGCTAGTCCAAAACGCAGCCGCGCGGGTAATTACGGGAGCTACCAGAAGCTCCCATATAACACCAATCCTGCGTGAGCTGCATTGGCTTCCTGTGGTCTTTCGGGTGCGCTTCAAGGTTTTGACGACCATCTTTAAAGCGCTCCATGGCTCGGGGCCTAGTTATATGCGAGACCGTCTCGTGCCCCATACATCCCTTAGATCGATATGCTCCCACAGAGAGGGCCTTCTCAGGGTGCCGTCGGCCGGACAATGCCGACTGACGACACCCAGGGGAAGAGCCTTCTCTGTGGCGGGCCCTGCCCTTTGGAACGACCTACCCCTGAACTCCGGACCATCACCGACCTCCGCCTCTTCCGCCAATGTCTAAAGACATACTTTTTTCATCAAGCCGGCCTAGCCTAACCTCCCATGGGGACTTTTAGAAAAGTTTTAAATTGGGTTTTTAATTAATAATTGGTTTTAACACAGGTTTGGGATCTAATATATATTTTAAATTATTTATCTATGTTCTATTTTTGTATGTTTTTTAAATCTCCTGTGCGCAGCTCTGGGTCCTCTGCGGAGAAGGGCGGGATATAAATGTAATAAAATAAATAAAAATAAATAAATGTAGGCCTTTAGTGAACAAAAGGAATGCAATTTTTAGAATATCTTCAAACTGACCATAAATGAAAAATGGCACTGCAGAAATATAGCATGAAGATTGCAATATTAAAAAAAAATATTTAAAATTACCCCATAAAGCTAGTGCCTTAGGCTGCTCCCTTTTTTCCCTTCATCCTCCACTCATTCACTTTACCTAAGGTTCTAATTATAGCACAAGCAACTATACTCACAAAATTTTGTGGCTAACTGTTTAAAAAGCTCTTTTGCAGGACATTCCATGCTGACGTTTACATTATGATTCATGCTTTTTTTATGAGGTTGTTGTATAATGGTAGATTATTTATGCTCTGATATTTATGGCACATTTTGTCCTAAAAGCCTTTGGGGGGGAAATTGTAGGAATTGACATACTTGCTAGGTAATCATATCATTAAAAATAGATGGCAAATATGTTTCACAGCATTATAGGTTTTCAACTGTACTAACAGCATTTTATCCTTTGTGAGAATCAGAGGTTGGCACATAGAGCTTTTGGGAAGCAAATCGTCTGAGGTTGTACACACATTTATTTAGCTGTAAATCCTTCTGAAAATCAATTTATTTTAAATTCATGTGCAATATTGTAAATGGATAATGTGAAAGATAAAACAATTGGGATTTTGCATTATTTCCTAGATTTTCTATTTTATAGGGATCAAATAAACATTCAATTTAACTTGCACAAAGGTACATTGTATATTGCATAAGTTTAACAACTTCAAGAACCACATTTGCCTGAATGGCTAATCTTTCCCATATTACTGTAATTTTCAGCACCTTTTAAATAAGATTTTGTGTCATTAGGCTTGCCAAAAATCATGTTGATCAGCTTTCCTTTTAGTAAAATTAAAGTTTGCATTTCTGGGTAAATATTGATTTTTCATTATTTCATGAATAGCCATAAAACACATTTACAGAATAACCATAGCATCCAGTCACTGAGTTTTCAAGATAAAAAGTTGAATAATATGGAATTTATAAAACTAGCTACTTATATATTGTGTGAAAACATGTCATTTCCCTTAGTCATTAGTGATTTATTTGTTTAGGCACAACAGGTTATATTAGCAATAAACAGGTATATTAACATAAAAACAGGTCTTCCCACCCTTTTTTAAAAAAAGGATTTTGTGTGTTGTGCAGTCATTTGGTAATAAACAAAGCATTCCTAGAAAATTGGGAACTCTGGCTTTCTTTATTCCTTGCAAGTTTTCTGTGATTTATACAGCCTTTGTTAAAAAAAAAAGGTGGGAAAATGCACTATGTGTTATGTAACAAATTACTTGCAATTTTAATATTGGAATTAAGTTATTTCTCCTCTCACCGTCTCACTTTGTATGTGATTACTGCAGAATATTTTAAATTGTTTCGGAAATGTAGTTTAATACTTGATGAACCTTTTCATTGTATATGCTAAAATGTTATATTTAATAACATTTTATATAGCTAAATTTTATATTTTGTACTAAGTGGTAGATTCTCTCTTATTCAAAAGCAATTTCTTTTGGAAATTGGGTTTTGGAAACACAAAATGCTAACAATGTGATTTAATTTGCAACTTTATGTTCATATCAATAGGAGTGAGCAACATAACTGAAAGTAGAATTCAAAAAGGTTTGGAAGTACATAAAGTTTAAGGATGTTTGTTGGTACCTTCGCATCAGTTTTGAAAACTGGCCACTGCCTGCAAATGGTTTTGAAGGGAGCCATACAAATAATTGAAATGTTAATGAAATAACTAAATCATATATACTAAAGGTAGAGAATCTATTCTCAGTGTTACGCTCTTCAAAAACTCAAGACTGTATTTGCTTGGAACTCCCAGCGAAGCATGTGGGGTTGATGATTCCACTGAAGGCCCTGCCCTTACCTTTAAATTCAGGTTTAATGCTGGATTTGAATAATCTTTGCCTCTTTTAAATTTTATATACACTATTCTATGTTTTAAGATTTTATTTGTTCAAAGTCCCTCTGGGAGGGAAAGGGGCAGTTCAGAAATTTGATAAATAAATAATGAAAACTTCTAAATATCTTAGTCAGTAACCTCAATGCATCTAGAGGGCAAGGAAAGGCTGACTGAGCAAGTCAGTTCATTAAACACTGCAGCCCTGATGTACATCTATGTTAGGGAAATCAAAGTTTGGCTTTTTAATTTTAAAAAGCACAGGAGCGTTGCCTAAAACCAAATAAACAACAGAACAGGTTCCTGCCAAGCAGTGGAATCAGGACATAGCTCCAAATAAAACAACATCTGCTGGGGACTGTGATAGTCTCATCAGTAGAAGTTGCTCCAATAAACGGTATCATCGTCCCTCCACGATGCGGTGTTAAAAGAAGGCAGCCTGGTCTAGAGAGATAATGAATTCATCACTGAAAGCCTGCATTATACTTACAAGTGCTCTTATCAATCAGCCACTCACATGTGGAATAGAAGGTTTCACTTGAGAACAATGCATGTCACAGTCACAAAGCCTACACTGTGAAAAACTTACAGTAAAATAACCAGGGAAATTGAAGCAAGGTGAATGGACTCAGGAAGGGCTCAAAGAAATAAGCAGACATTTTAGCCTAATGCTCAACTGTCCAAGAAGCTCATATACATACACACACACACACACACACACACACACACACACACACACACACATTTTGTTGTTGTTGTTTATTTAATGTAATATTCTTTCCAAAACAGGGAGAAGGAAAATGATTAATTATTAAATGATATGAATATTTCTAAACCTCCACAATGTTGTCAAATTCCTGAATTCCCCAGACATCACAATATTGATATAGCATATAAAATTGGGGTTTAGGAGATATGGCTATGATTTGAACATATGAGATACACCTGAAAAAACTGTATGCTTTTGCTATTAGAAAATATTGATTACAGTTCATTAAGCCTCCTACCTAACTTTTCTCAAGCCAAACCTTGAAAGGACATGTCCTTCTGAATGTTTGCTCCCTTGTTACCAATCAGTAATCAGTAAAATCAGTTAAATTACTTCGTTGTAAATATTTCCATTCTTCTATTCTCTTAAAAGGGTTTATAGAATAGATGATATAAAAGCAAGGGAAGCAAGAAAAATGTATACTACAGATATGTAGCCCTGAAATAAAGTGCAAAAAGAAAAGTTAATTAGAAAACACGCATGCATCCCCAAACACACAAACATGCACATACAGCAAACTGGGATCTTGTTGCTTGGCACCAACATATTCTAAAATGTAGAAACATTTTTAGTGTAAATATGGGGAAGAAAAATGTATCTCAGCAGATGGCATCCTCTAACTATCCAGACCATGTCTGTTTTTGGAAGATAAATAAGATAGAGCCTGGTTAGTACTGAAAGTCTCAAGTGAATACCAAGGCGCCCAAACTACTCTGAGAAATACAGGCAGAATAACTATATTAAATTTAGTTTTATAGAGATTGAATAAGGAAAAAAAATATAGTAATTGCAACAATATATGCATACATATGGAAGAATAATGAAATTCAGTGAAAGATTGCTTTATAAAATTGCAGAAATAGCAAAGTTGGTCAATTTAGTTAGGAAGAAAAGACTGAAATCTTATATGGACTTTTTACTGAAAAAAGAAAAGACTGAAAGAAAAGATTTATTCATTTGAGAATTAAAAAGGGAATTCATTTGGAAATTAAAAAGAACAAAAGAGAAAGAATAAAATGATAGTACTTGGCAGAAAGAAGGATGGAAATCATAATTCTTCATCTGTTTTCCTTAATTTTTATTTGATTCTTTGTACTTTTATTACATTTATTAATTCTAATAATATGTTTTAAAATCAGAAGAAAAGTTGACAAATAATCACTTTGTGTTTTCTCCTCCTATCCCACACCAATTTAAATCTTTTATCAGTTTAGCAACTCCACCAAATACAAGGAAGTGCAATATATCTCACACAAGCATGTCTTTTAATAAAATGTGTTAATCCAAAAAGTTTGCCCGTAAACCTCCTCAGGTTTTTGGGATTGTACTATTTGTATTTTTAACTACTGCACTGCATTTTTCCTACAGTTTATATTAACATATCAGGGGTGGGTTTCTGCTGGTTCTAACCTCTTCAGTAGAAGAGGTTCCACACATCTATCAAACTGGTTAGAACCTGTTCCTCACGAAGTTCCTCCTAGAACCTCCCCAAACTTGCCTAGGAGGCGTGGCCACCAGCAAAGCATGCGGGCATTCCCGTGCATCCCCCCACTGGTTACCTGCCTCCCTTCCTGGTGAAGTTTTCCAAAGTGTGGTTTCAAAAGCAGCCTCTCATTCCTTGTACCTGTCTCCCGCTGAGCTCCAGGAAGGAGAAGAAGAACCTTTGGGGAAGGGGGAGGAGGGGGAAGGAGCCATGTGCGTGAGGCCATGCCAGCTGGGCAACTGGCACTAAGAAAGCACCTCACAGCTTTTGAAGGGAGGAGGAGCGAAGGAAAGGGAGATGGTGGAGTCGTCTTTCAGGGATGCTGAAGTGGCGGGAAATCAGCATCGCTGCCAGAGTCTAAAGCTTTTGGCGGCAGGTAAGATGGGGAGCAGAGAGGTGAGATGGAAAGCAGGTGAGATGGGGAGCAGAGACCCAGGTGGTTTCCTTCACTCCCCTTGGAAGGGAATAGTAGGCATCATTTTTGCATTCCTGCCTCTGCTGGACTTTGCGCTCTTTTCCGCATGTTCCTCATGACTGCAATAGATGTTCAGAAGTGGCAGGGGTTGTCGGGATGGAAGCCCAAGCCCCATTAGCCCAAAAGCTGCTTCTGGATCCCTATTGCAGTTGCAAGGAGCGCACGGAGAAGAGTGTGAAGTCCAGAGGAGGCAGGAAGGTTCTTGGCTCTCCTCAGTCATTTTCATGGCTTCCCAGAGTGCCGAGAACCTTCCTGCCTCCACTGGACGTCGCGCTCTTCTCCACAAGCTCCTGTAATAGGCGTCCCGAAGCAGTGGGAGCTGTCGGGCTGGAAGCCCAGGCCTCATTAGCCTCCAAAGCTGCTTCTGGACACCTATTGCAGTCATGAGGAGCGGTGAGCAAGCGAGCGGGGATGAGGCTGCCTGATCCTCCATTGCTCACTCACTGTTTCACCCACCCGGACCGCTTTGGTGCCACTCTGGCTACCTCCATCCATCCATGCCCGGCAGCTGAAGCAACATCATCAAGATGAAGAGCGAGAGGGAAGCACCTGGCTGGAAGAGGGCCCTGCCACTGCATAGGCAGGGCACCAAGGCCTCTTTGCTCCCAAGCCACTTCATCTTGATGACATTGCTGTAGCTGTAGATATGTAGGTAGCCAGAGTGGCACTGAGGCTATCCAGGTGGATGAAACAGCAAGAGAGCGATGGAGATCAGGCAGCCTTTGAATTGTTGTTCCCTCTCTAAATATTCAATTTAACTATATTTCATATAATTTTTACAATGACAATAAAGATTATTATTATTATTATTATTATTATTATTATTTATTATTATTATTATTATATCTTTCACTTTTGACTTAGAAGAATCCACTTTTGACTTAGAAGAATCACTTCCAGCTGCATTTGAGGCTTTGCACACATATTCCGCAGAATCAGTTTTAGTAACTACTTGGATCTCTAAGAGTGCTGTTCCATTTGCAAAGCTAAAAATTTATCAGAGGATCTAAGCCAGTGTTTCTCAACCTTGGCAACTTGGAGATGTCTGGACTTCAACTCCCAGAATTCCCCAGCCATTTGAAGTCCAGACATCTTCAAGTTGCCAAGGTTAAGAAACACTGATCTAAGCTCTCTCCCAGCTTTGAGCCACTGGATATTAATGGGCTGTGATCCAACTACATGGCAGGCAAGTTGAGGATCTTGCCTTCATCTATTGTTACTCGTTTAAGAGGTCAATCAAATACCGGAGGTTTTTTAGGTTCTGAAATGTGATAACATTAAGAAAGCAACTGGAGGAAATTAGTTAGATTACCATTCATCTTAATTTTTTTTTAAAGTACATATTATGGTAAGAACAATATGATGCAATGAATTAATTCCATTTTCTCAGTACAATTTTTTTATAAGAAAAAGAATTTTCTGTTTGGTATCATATGGAATTCCGATATTTAGTCAGCATGTTTTAAGACAATACAAAATGTTTGATTTGCAATATCCACTACCTATCTTTTATGCTAAATGTAACATGAATATTGTTAAGATGAAGGTCATTTTAAATGTGGAAAAAAATCGTAGATGGATGAATACTTCTAGCTGGATCATAGATGGGAGACAGTGAAATGAATGTACATTTTATTGGCATATTTTTATCTATAGATGCAGATGCTGGTGAGTCATAAAAATTACATGTATGTACGTATGTATGTGCATATGTATGTATGTATGTATGTGTGTATGTAGGAATTCTGGGAGTTGAAGTCCACAAGTCTTAAAGCTGTCAGGTTTGCACACCCTGGGGTTTTTTTTCTAAAGGGTTAGGGGTGCAAGTGTCTTATAACTTGACAGCTTTGAGACTTTAACTTTAACTTTATTCGCATTTATATACCGCCCTATCTCCCTTGCTGGACTCAGGGCGGTGCACAGGCAATAATAAAATGCTATGAACAATAAATACAATAAAATATCGTAAAAATAAATTAAACTAAGAGACCTGTGCTAAAATTTCAATAAAAACCCCTACTAAAACCAAAATTAAAAACTATGTAAAAACTATGCCAGGCCGGCCGCATATAATAGGTGTGTTTTCAATGCCCAGCGGAAGAGGCGCAGATCCGTGGTTGTACGCAGGTCAGGGGGTAGGTCATTCCAGAGGGCAGGGGCTGCCACAGAGAAGGTCCTCCCCCTGGAAGTCGCCAGCCGGCATTGTCTGGCAGATGACACCCTAAGGAGGCCCTCCCTATGGGAGCGGACAGGTCAGTGGGAGGTATGTGGTAGGATGCGGTCCCGCAAATAACCTGGTCCTATGCCATTGAGCGCTTTAAAGGTGGTGACTAGCACCTTGAAGCACACCCGGAAGACCACAGGCAGCCAGTGCAGCTTGCGCAGGAGAGGTGTTACATGGGAGCATCTTGAGGCCCCCAAAATCCCCCATGCGGCTGCATTCTGAACTAGCTGGAGCCTCCGGATGCACCTCAAGGGAAGCCCCATGTAGAGAGTGTTACAATAGTCCAGGCGGGAGATGACGAGGGCTTGAGTGACTGTGCGCAAAGCATCACGATCTAGAAAGGGGTGCAACTGGTGTATCAGGTAAACCTGATAAAAAGGCCCCCTGGCCACGGCTGTCATATGGTCGTCCAAAGACAGCCGAGAGTCCAGGAGGACGCCCAAGTTGCGGGCCCTCTCCGCGGGAGCCAGTGACTCGCCCCCGATAGCCAGAGATGGAACCAGCTGGCTATATCGTGACGCCGGGAACCACAGTCACTTGGTCTTGGACGGGTTGAGTCGAAGCCTGTTCCTCCCCATCCAGACTCGCACGGCTTCCAGGCACTGGGACATCACTTCGACGGCATCATTGGGGTGGTCTGGGGTAGAGATTTACAGCTGGGTGTCATCAGCATACTGATGGAACTCTACCCCAAAACCACGGACGATCTCACCCAGCGGCTTCATTGAACGGGAGGGGTGAGAGGACCGACCCCTGAGGCACCCCACATGTGAGGGGCCTCGACATCGACCTCTGCCCTCCTGCCAACACAAATTGCGACCGGTCGGAGAGGTAGGAGGAGAACCACCGCAAAACAGTGCCTCCCAACCCCAACCCCTCCAGCCAGTGCAACATGATACCATGGTCGATGGTATCGAAAGCCGCTGAGAGATCTAATAGAACCTCAGGATAGAGGAATAACCTCTATCCCGAGCCCTCCAGAGATCATCTACCAACACGACCAATGCCATCTCTGTGCTGTACCCAGGCCGGAAACCGGACTGGCGTGAGTCCAGATAAACAGTTTCCTCCAGGTGCTGGGGGAGCTGTCGCGCCACCACACTCTCAACAACCTTCGCAAGGAGACCGGACGGTAGTTGGCCAACAGAGCTGGGTCCAGGGAGGGCTTCTTGAGGAGGGGTCTCACCACCGCCTCTTTCAAGGTGGTCGGTAAGAACCCCTCACTCAATGAAGCATTGACAATTCCCTGGAGCCAGTCTCGTGTAACCTCCCGGGAGGCCAGTACTAGCCAGGAGGGACATGGATCCAATAAACATGTGGTGGCGTTGAGTCACCCCAGTATCCTGTCCATGTCATCAGGAGTCACAGGATCGAACTCTTCCCAAACAACGGTCTCAAGACCTGCCCCCGTCAGCCCACCCGGACTAAACCAATCGGAGGCTAGCTCATCCCGGATCTGAACGATTTTATCGTGCATATAAGATCCAAATTCCTCTGCACGACCCTGCAAAGGAGTTTCCCGTGGCCTCTGGTGAAGGAGGAACGGGTCACTCTAAACAGGGCGGCAGGGCGGTTATCTGCAGATGCGATAAGAGCAGAGAGATAATTCCATTTTGCCACTCTTATCGCCACAAGGTAGGTCCGCAAATGTGTCCGGTCAGATTCGGAGCGAGTGGACCTCCAAACATTCTCTAGGCATCTCTTTCGGCACTTCATTGCCCTCAGCTCCTCGGAGAACCAAGGGGCCAAGGTGGATCAGTGCCGAGTGAGAGGCCGCAAGGGCACGACCCAATCCAGGGCCCCCATGGCCGCACTGTTCCAGGCGGCCACTAGGTCCTCAGTCGAGTTGCGGGTCAGGGTCTCAGGTATTGGCCCAAGCTCCGTCTGGAACCTCTCCGGGTCCATCAGTTGCCTGGGGCGGAACCATCTCGACACTTCTGGTTCTGCCTCCCCGCGATGGGGTGCAGTGGTTGGAAAGTCGAGCCAGAGGAGAGAGTGATCTGACCATGACAGGGGTTCAATGACTAATTCCCCTAACCCCAGATCACTAATCCACTGGCCGGAGACAAAAACTAAGTCCAGCGTGTGTCCCCCAGTGTGAGTGGGGTCATGAATTAGCTGGGTCAGGTCCATGACCGTCATGGAGGCCATGAACTCCCGAGCCATCTCAGATGCTTCGCCTATCGATGGCAGGTTGAAATCCCCCATGACTAATAGCCTAGGGGTATCAACCGCCACCTCGGCTATCATATTGAGAAGCTCGGGTAGGGCTGCTGATACGTAAGCTCAGGTAGGGCTGCTGAGCGGGGAGCCAGGTACAGGATCAGCAAGCTCAACTGCCTCCCATGACCCCACTTCAGCATAGGGACTCACAGCCGGCTGTCTGCGGCACAGCGGTCTCCCTCGGATCTAGACCTTCCTTTATGACAACCGCCATCCACCCACCCCGACCCTGGGCCCGTGGCTGATGAAATGCCCGGTAACCCGGTGAGCACATTTCAACGAGGGGTACTCCCCCATCATGGCCCAACCAGGTCTCCGTGATACCCACCAGGTCCGGCTCCCCCTCCAAAACCAAATCATGGATGAGGGGGGCTTTGTTGACCATGGACCTGGCATTACAGAACATCAGTCTGGGGCCCTGGCCCTGAGGTCCCAAACCTCCTGGATTGCAAGAGGAGCCGTGAGGACTGGAGCGTGACTTGCATGCTTCAAATGCCAGAATTTCTGAGCCAACTTTTTGGTTGCTAAGCAAGAATGTAGTTAAGTGAGTTTCGCCACATTTTGCAAGTTGGCCAGGCCCACCCAGTCACATGACCACCAAGCCACTCCCACTCGATCACATGACTGCAAAGCCACGCCCACCCAGTCACATGACTGCCAAACCACTCCCACAAAACAGGCCACACAGGTTCTGAAAAAAATTGAAACCCACCACTGTAACATATGTACAATAATGATTTGAAACTAAATGAGATACATAATAGAATATGTTTGATTATAAAATGGGGTGGGTTGCTGCCAGTTTTACTACCAGTTTGCAACCTGTGTGCAACGTGCGTTTGAGCTCGCTTCACTTGTGTGCACATGCACTGTTTAATGTAAATTGTTCTTTACGCATGCACAGAACAATTTACAGTGAACTGCACACGGGCAGTCACTAAAAACCAAAATGGCGGCAGCCCAGCAGCAATGAGGGAACTGGTTTGGGGGCATGGCAGGCCTGGGATCGCTGTTCTTTCTGCGATCAGGGCCTGAATTCTGCTACCGGTTTTGCCAAACCAGGCCGAACTGGGAGCAACCCACCTCTGTTATAAGCATTTAAGAGTTCTCAAATTTCTTGCAGGCAAATTACAGTCACAAAAAATATGGAATAGAAAATCAGAGGCAGTACCCAAACTTCCACTTTTTTCAGCAATAAGTTAAGGTCTTAAAATATAACTAAACCAACATTGTAAAACAGAACTACTTTCATAGGGGAAGAAAAAAACTTTGGGGAAATTAAAAGTTAGATTTCTGTAGTGTCAATAAAAGCCATCAGATTAAATGTTCAATTACTTTCTAAGTAATCTAAGTCATCACTTGCTCTCCTGGATTATTTTTAGGAGGGGGCATTCTAAAAACTCAGGCTTATATAGCCCAAACAGCGATAAAATAGTGATTTAAGCTCATTTTTTTTAAAAAAAATCTTAATAGTCTTCTGTAAAGTCGTATTTAAATAAGACAACGTGACTCAGGAAAATGTATAATAGAAAAACAAGGAATGAATTGAAAGAACCACAGGAACATTTAAATATGTACAATATACAGGTAATTCTCAACTTACAACCACAATTGAGCTGAAATTTTCTGTTACTAATTGGAACATTTGTTAAGTGATTTTTGTCTCATTTTGCAATCTTTTTTGTAACAGTTGTTAAATGCAGCTGTTAAATTAGTAACAGGGTGGTTAACTGAATATGGCTTTCCCATTGACTTTGCTTGTCAGAAGATTGCAAAAGGGGATCACATGACCCTGGGAAATTGCAACTGTGCATACATATGAGTCAGTTGCCAAGTATCTGAATTCTGATAATATAACCATGGCAGTGGTGGGTTCAGGATCCCATCACAACCAGTACACTGCAACGGGGCCAGGCGTCCACCACATATGTGCACACTGCACACGCTTGCACACCCACTGCCCGCAGCACTCCAGCTGCTTGGCGCAAAATCATGCAAGTGTCGTACCCTGCGTGTGCATGTGCAAATGGCCTGGTTGGGTCAAATACAGGTAAGGAACACGGGTGGGTGGCAGGTGGGCCCTCTGAAGCACTGTACTGGAATGGTGTCTGCTGCTCCCAGCAGGTACCAGTACACCCATACTGGGGTGTACTGGCCCAAACCCACCACTGAACCATGGGATGCTGCAAGTGTGAAAAACGGTAATAAGTCATTTTTTTCAGTATCGTTTTAATTTTGAAAAATCACTTAATGAACTGTTGTAAGTTGAGGACTACCTGTACAAGATATAAAATGTATTCATTTATATTTCATGTTTCTAAACCACACATTTCCCTCAAAGATGATAATGACCAAAGACATAAATGAAACACACAAAAGGATGTCCACTCAATTGAGCCCAAATACCTGAGGGGAAAGCCAGGTTTAAACAGCTTTCCTAGAAGAAAGCAGTAACACTTTTTCTAAAGAGAGATTGGGGACTATCATACCGTATATTGATGAGAAATTATTTTAGAGAACAAGAGCAGCTACTGAGTAGGCACACTTCCTAGCTCCAATAAAGTGGCAATATTTAAAAACAGAAAAACTGGAGCATGCATTCCCTATGGGACCTTGTCAGGTGGGCAGATATTCTTGAGCAGGAGTTCTATGGAACCAGTCCCTGGTGACCAAAAGGTTGGGGGGCCACTGCTCTTGAGAGTAGCATGAGTTGCTAAAAAAAAAAACATTTTCCCCCCCAGCAGCTAGTGCCACTGGCAACTACCGGTACATTGTTTAGATTTAGAGGAAGAAGACACTATATGCGTGTGGATGAGGTTGGAGGGTTTTAAATGGTAAGTGTTTTCAAGTGCTTGGAATGAGCTTCCAAAAGCATCTGGTTAGCCTTGATAGAGAAGAAGATACCAATTGACCTGGATCATTATTCTTTTACTGGGATTCCTCTTGTGTCACCTGGATGACTAATATACTAGAAAGCAATGTGCATTCTTGTTCCAGGATGAATTTGTCTGGAAGCTTAAACATGCAAAGCCTGTTTCCTGTTATGAGGCTTCTGACATTTGTGGATCAGCTTGACAGATATGATCAAAAAGTTAACATTCCCCTTTATTCTTTACCTTTGGATTGGAAACAAAACTGGGGATGCATAGTTTAAAAAAAAGAATTAAATAAACAGGCTTGTTCACTTCTCACAGATCAATGATAGAATATCATTATATAATCTATTTCTTTGTATAGGCAAAACATGGAACATAAATAAAGAAGTTTTTATTTATTTATTTAATAGATTTATGTGATCAACTTACATACAATGACTGTAATATACAGCATTAAAATTAACAGTATAAAAATCCTAGAAACCCCATCCCATCCTCCATGGCAACAACAAACATGATCATGCAAGACATTTGATCAACGCCAACTGCAGCTGGGGTCCCCAGACCTATTGACCAAACTATGGAACGACCTTCCCCCCGAACTTCGCACCATCACGGACCTTCGCCTCTTCCGCCGATCACTCAAAACGTATTTTTTCCATCTAGCTGGCCTAGCTTAAATTTTAGCTTAGATTTTAGATCAGATAAAATTTTAATTGGATTGGTAGGGGATTTTAATATTTTTAGTTAAACATTTTAGCACAGGTTATCTAATTTAATTGTATTTTATCATTGTATTGTATTTATTGTTGTCTGTTGTGGTATTTTAATTCCCTGTGCATCGCCCTGAGTCCATTGCGGAGATAGGAGCGGTATATAAATCAAATAAACTATAAACTATAAACTATGTCTTCAAGGACTTCAGGAAAAGTAGTGGGAGGGGGGTCAACCTTATTTTTGAGGAAGGTTTGTTTTGGAGACAGGGAGCCACTATGGAGGGCCTTCTTCTAAATCTTATTGTGTGCAATTCTTTACAGACAGGACCAGGGATGGGTTGCTGCCAGCATTACTGCCAGTTGGTGTGCATGCAATTGTTGAAAAACAAAATACTTACTTGCCTGATTTTCCAACATCCTGAAATTAAGCTAGAAATAAATGGTCTCATTCTCAAGCACTGCCAATGTTGTGGAATCTGGAGCTGGTTTTAAAGAAGTGTAGCATCTTTATGCAGGCATACCATAGACCTTCTTGAAATAATAATCAATACTGGCTTGGAAAAAAGACTGTTCCTCCATCCCAACTTTGCATATTTTATGCAATCAGCTAAACAGATTTTTCTTCAATGTTTTTTCCATCAGCTCTAATTCCACTGAAATTCTCATTAATGGAGTATGGTGTTGTGCTTATTTCATTATAGTGTGGCTAAAAAGTCTGTATGAATATCTTGCTTTGCATTATACAATTATCTCTCAATGGTCTGCAGTCTTCCTGACTCACTATTCATCAGTTCAGTCCCAAGGGAAGACAGCCTGAGAGAACTTTTCTCATTGGGCTTTTTAAATAATAGAGGCACTGTGGCTATCCTTCTTTGATAAATTCCTAGAAATGTTTTCTTTCCCCTGGAGAAATTCAGAGAAATCAGCCAGTTTCTATACCCGCAGATCTGGTAGAGAATTTCAAAAGGCCAATTGCTCCTATTCCAATGGTTTTAAAAAATAATTTATAATATTTTAAACTGACTACCTATCCCTTATTGTTTCAGAGATACTATCTTATCTCACTCTTATCTCACTCTAACTGTAATTTTGTTCCTTCCTTCCTTCCTTCTTTGCCTGCTCCCTCCTTATTTCTGCCATGTTGTCTCTTTACTTTATTTGTGGAAAGTTTACAGGGAGTAAGGGCAATAGGAATGCCAACGGAAAGATATAAGTCTAAGGTCAGCAGCAAGTAAGTGGCTGCTGTGGGTAGGAGAAGAAGCGAGGGCCTGCAGGTTGGGAAAGAAGCATGGTGTGTGCAAGGGATGCAGGTTTGATAGAGCCTAGATAGAGCCTTGATAGAGCGGGGGGTTATGTCAATCTATAAGTATGTGGGATTCAATCAGAAATAAATATATGAAGAAAGAGAAAGGTGGTATTACTTACATACATACATACATACATACATACATACATACATACATACATACATACATACTCACTCTGGCTATCCTTTTTCCTAATGGCATCAAGACCTGAACATTTTCCTTCTCAGCAAGATATTGATTCAGTTTTGGAGTGAAATAATATCCAGTTCACCAGCAATAGAATGTGAGCTGATATGAGCTTAACACAAACTAGAGCTTACTTTCTCCATCTCTCTTTTTCAAATAAATATTACAGGGCATCATATAATTGTTTTTAGTTACAATTATAGTGTAAAAAATAATTAATATGTGTTTGATCAGGAATATTAGTGGACATAATAAGCAACAACCCTTCGGGGAGAGGGGGCGGTTTAGAATTTAATAAATTGTTGTTGTTGTTGTCGTTGTTGTTATTGTTGTTGTTGTTGTTATTATTATTATTATTATTATTATTATGTATTTGTATGTAGCAGTGGCAAGAGACAATTCATGTACCTCCAATAAAATATCATTTATTCCCAATGAAAATTACAAAAATATTATTTTTTAATTATTATCACAGATAGATGATGTGTTGATGCATTTTTCTTTTTGTCTTGACAATTAAAAAAAATCATTTAAAGATTCAAAAGCTAGACAAGTTTCTTTCTTCTCCTTCTTCTCCTTACATTTTTTTCAAAACATGTTGGTAGAAAGAAGAAAAAATATGTAGTTTTTGACACCACAAATATTGCAGACAAAATAAATAATGTATTGTATGTTAAAAACAAAAGGGGAGAAATATTAAAATAAAAAATACAGATGAACAATGATAACACAATATCGCAAAATAAAGGGAAAGGTATAGATATATCATACAGCATATAGGATGCTCTTCAAGTTCTCTTTTATATTACTTTAAATTTATTATATACTATGTATTAGAGAGAAGACAGGCAAGATGAAATAAGAAATAAAGGGTAATTTTAGCATATAAGGTTTAAAATATTTTAATTGCAGCTTCCCCTTCCCCTTATGATATATTTTAAAGATATATAAACTTTAAAAATGGGAAGTTATATATTTAGTTTAGTTTAGTTTAGTTTAGTTTATTCGATTTATATACCGCCCTATTTCACCTAAAAGGGACTCAGGGCAGTGCACAGAAAAATAAAAACCCAACAATACAATACAAAATATAAAAGACAATTAAATTATTAAATCTGTGCTAAAATTTGGATAAATAAATTTAAAACCAATAAATATCAAAGTTTAAAATTAATCCCTAGTCTATTTCAGGCCGGCTAGATGAAAGAAATGTGCTCTTAACATCCGACGGAAGAGTCGTAGGTCCGTGATGGTACGGCTATCGGGGGGCAGGTCGTTCCAGAGTGCCGGACCCGCCACAGAGAAGGCTCTTCCCCTGGGAGCCACCAGCCGGCATTGACCGGCTGATGGCACCCTGAGAAGACCCACTCTGTCGGAGCAGACAGGTCGAAGGGAGGTATGTGGTAGGAGGCGGTCTCTCAAGTAACCAGGACCCGTGCCATGGAGCGCTTTAAAGATGGTGACTAGCACCTTGAAGCGCACCCGGAAGACCACAGGCAGCCAGTGCAGCTCGCACAGGAGAGGTGTTACATGGAGTAACGAGAAACTCCCAGAATCCCCCGCGCGGCCGCATTCTGCACCAGCTGGAGTCTCCGGGTGCACCTCAAGGGGAGCCCCATGTAGAGGGCGTTACAGTAGTCCAGGTGGGAAATAACGAGGGCTTGAGTGACCGTGCATAGGGCATCCCGATCTAGAAAGGGGCGCAACTGGCGTATCAGATAAACCTGATAGAAGGCCCCCCTGGCCACAGCCGTCACATGGTCGTCCAAGGACAGCCGTGAATCCAGGAGGACGCCCAAGTTGCGAGCCCTTTCCGTGGGGGCCAATGACTCGCCCCCGATAGCTAGCGATGGAGTTAACTGGCTATATCGAGATGCCGGAAACCACAGCCATTCGGTCTTGGACAGGTTGAGTCTGAGTTTATTCCTCCCCATCCAGACCCGCACGGCCTCAAGACACCGAGACAGACTTCCACGGCATCGTTGGGATGGCCAGGGGTAGAAATGTACAGCTGAGTGTCATCAGCGTACTGATGGTATTCTACCCCAAAGCCACGGATGATCTCACCCAGTGGCTTCATGTAGATGTTAAACAGGAGGGGTGAGAGAACCGACCCCTGAGGTACCCCACATAAAAGGGGCCTCGAAGTCGATCTCTGCCCTCCTGTCAGTACACACTGCGACCGGTCAGAGAGGTAGGAAGAGAACCACTGCAATACAGTGCCTCTCAATCCCAACCCCTCCAGCCGGTGCAGGAGGATACCATGGTCGATGGTATCGAAAGCCGCTGAAAGGTCTAATAGGGCCAGGACAGAGGAACAACCCCTGTCTCGGGCCCTCCAGAGATCATCTACCAATGCGACCAATGCCGTCTCTGTGCTGTGCCCGGGACGGAAGCCAGACTGGCGCGGGTCTAGATAGACAGTTTCCTCCAGGTGTCGGGAGAACTGTTGAGCTACCACACTCTCTACAACCTTAGCAAGAAAGCTAAGGTTGGAGACCGGACGGTAATTAACCAACAATGCTGGGTCCAGAGAAGGCTTCTTGAGGAGGGGTCTCACCACCGCCTCTTTCAAGGTGGCTGGAAGAGACCCCTCGCTCAAAGAGGCATTCACTATCTCCTGGAGCCAGCCTTGTGTGACCTCCTGGGAGGCTAATACTAACCAGGAGGGACACGGGTCCAATAAACATGTGGTAGCGTTCAGTCGTCCCAACAGCCTGTCCATGTCATCAGGAGTCACAAAGTCAAATTTTTCCCATAAAACGGTCTCAAGACCTGCCTCCGATTGCCCGCCCGGCCCACCTCATTGGAGACCAACTCACTCCAGATTTAAATTTCTTTTCAATAAACATGCGGATAGATCTGTAGCAGATTTTGCTTAATAGAATTTTTGGAAACCCCCCCCCCCAATCACCATGGTTGAATTTGTTTTCCTGTCAATGTTATTATAGTTATTTTACTAAAAAGTGTAATCTATTCACAGTACACGAAGAATAATATTACAATATATTAGGCATGTTGTCATACTTGGTTTATTAAAACGTTATTAATATGTGACATTAAGGCACATAGGATTGAGCCATGAAGTTGAATGTGCAAAATATGGCCGTTTTTCCTTCATAGTTGTTTGTCTATGTAAGAATTGGAAGCAAAGTTAAAAACTGAAAATAACAAATTTAGAAACTTTCATTTCTGAAGTCAGTGCAGCTATACATAACAAAGATGTTATAAAATTACATTTGAAGAAATATCAAATTAGATATGTTGGATTGAATATCAATGAGAAGAATGAGCTCCCCCCCCCCACAGAAAAACATATTCTGAGATCATTTAACCAAATGTTCTTAGTTTGATGCAATCTGAAATATACCCACAAAATAAGTTCTTTCACAAGATTTATTGAGGAGCAACTCTATGTAATTAAAAAACTAAAGTGTACTTCTTTCTGTTATCATATAAAGTTCTCTGTTTTTTATATTTAGCATTTGAATTGCAATTCCATATTTTAGAAAAGTAGAAGCTGTTTCAAAAGCCTTATGACCTTTAATGCTTTAAAAAAACCTATGATATATATTTTCTATTGAACGAGATTCTCAACCACTAGTATCAGCAGGCAACTAATCTCTGTGGCAATCTGTCCTCTTTGCTTTAGAAATTGTGCCATTTACAAACTGATGCTGTAAGCCACAAATTAAGGATAGTAAATGAACTGGAAAAAATTGAACCACTATTCAAACTGTTTCAATAATTTCAACATTAAAAATAATCATTTTGCTGGGACCAGCAATAACATGTTAAATTTTAATGGCTGGAAATCTAGTAAAAGTGCAATAAAATCAGCCCTTGCATGAATTCTTTATTGTTAACTGGATTTTGAGAAGAAAAAAGTGTCATTAGAGTAATTGTTATGATTATATTGCTTTTAATTACATACAACAAAGTAACTTGAGGTAATAATGCAGCCTTTTCAAGACATATAAAGGACTTAGTGAGTTCCTGGCTGTGATAATACTAGTGAGCTGAGAGAAGCTTAACTTCTATATCTCCTTTAAGTAACTCAACAGTGATTTTATTTAAATATCTTGAATTTATTGGAAATATCTCTTTAAAAGGAACTCTTTAAATTATACTTCTAATACACTTCTTTATTAGCTTATAATTCCAGGTTTTGTTTGCAGGTAAGTAACTGTGACAGTCATTTATTTATATTTGTATAGATAAATAGAATTCCTTAATGACTTTTCTTGAGATAGATTTTTAACTTATTTTCCTTTAATGTATTCTTCACTTCTTCTACCGAAGTGATCAGATAAATACTTCCAAATAAAAATGGATTTAAATATTATTATGCCTATTTCATTTCAAAAGATATGAATTGTCATTTAAAATATATGAGTGGTAAGGGTGGAAAACTTTTTTTTTCCTTTTGTGTTTCATGACATTAAAAAAATTGCAAAAAAGAAGAAAAGAAGTTTACTAAGATTCATCAGTGATGAAAAACTAAAACTAACATTCATTTAAGTGAGAACAAGTATATTACTCTTTGTTAAGGTGACCAGATGTCCCGCTTTTGGTGGGACAATCACGCTTTCGAAGAATTAATCCCGCCTCCCGCGGCCTCTTCAAAATGTTCCACTTTTTGCCTGGGGCAGCAGCGGGCAGGCAGCAGGTGCTCTGAACGCGCTCAGACAGAGGCACAGGGCGCGGGCAGGAAGCGGCGGGCTGGTGGGCAGGCGGAAGGGGAGGGCCGGCGAGGGAGGAGCCAGACAGGCAGCAGGCAGCGGAAGAAGAGGAGAGCCAGCTGGAGCCCGTGCGGCCCTGAAGTTTGCACTGTGCTGCCATGCGCTGAGAGCGGCTGGCCGGAAGCCCCACCGCCGCCTCCTCCTCGCCCGGCTCGTCCCGGGCACCCATGGCGGGATGGGCGGGCGGTGGGATGGGCAGGCGCACGCTCCAGCACAGCACGTGCCTGTGCATAGGGCATCAGGGCAGGGGTGTGCTCCCACCTGCCCCCATGGGGCCAACTTTAAAGGCAGTGGCGGCAGCCCGCCCCGGCGGTGCTGAGAGCAGCTAGCTTGGACGGGAAGGGGAAAGGCGGCCCGAGGCGGCCGCTTTCAGCTTGGCCCATCACGCCGGCATGATGGGCTGACAGCGGCCGGCTCGGGCCGCCTTCCCCCTCCCCGCCCCAGCCGGTGGCTCTCAGCGCCGCCAGGCTGGGCCAGTGCTGCTGCCTTTAAAGAGGGTCCCGTGGGGCGGGTGGGAGTGTGCCCCTGCTCCGACGCCCTCTGCGCAGGCATGTACCGTGCCGGAGCATTCACACACACCCGTCGACGGTGTCCCGCTTTGGGAGTTTGAAAATCTGGTCACCTTACTCTTTATCCAAAAGATGCTTCTGAGGATAAAATTGAAATTACTGATTACAAGAATACAGGAAATAATTTATTTTTATTACAGTAAACTAATGCTATTCATTTGTCACTGTAGGAACTTGTACAATGATCTCATTGTTATTTCCCTACATGGCCTATTATATTTGGTGTTTTTTAAATCACACTCATTTCTTTTCTTTTGGCATCTGTTTCCGTTCCATTCTTTATTATCAGAATAGATACCAATGTGCATTTATTTGTAATCATAGATGAAGGTTCCATATGATGCATGATGCAGCAACAGTTTTAAACAAGATAGTTTAAAGCAATTGTGTTAAAATTACAAAAGAGAAAACTAATACAAAACTAATCTATCAAATCCTATTTAAACCCCAAGTTTTCTTAAAGCTATCGTGACTGAGAAACGTTTTGCAACATTTTTAGAGATTTCTGGAGAATTATCCATTAGCAGGAGCAATATATTATCTTTCATGCAGCAGTCTTGTAGAAGTGGGAGTTTGTATGGGAGATGGGAGCCATATTAATTCAATATTAATATTGTATAATGGAGCTCAACAAAATGTGAAATGGCCTTTGAACAAGGGCAAATGTGACCTTGTTAGTCTTCCATTACTTGACAAATATGGCTACATAGTAATATAATAAAAAGAGGGAAGTAAAAGATTAGAATAGAAAAAATTCTGTCAAGTATCACCACTCTTCTGTGTGAAATGGAAATGATATTATATAAGTAATTAAGAATAAAAATGTGTAATAGTGTTATTACATTAGTAAAAACTCCATCCTAGTTGAGTTTGCTTATAAATTCAGATTTTTGTAAATCTAAACCTAGCATGTGCTCCTTCAATTCTCATATAGCTTTCCATGCCCCATTATTACTATAAATTGAACCAAGGATTCACAATAGGAAAAATGTTTGGCTGAGGAGTCCAGCTTACATAGGATAATTAAAAGAGTTAAATATTTCTCCATCACCCCCCCCAAAGAAAATTATTTTTACCAATATTTCAAGGGACTGACCCTTGAAGTACCTCTACTGATAGACAGCTAGGTTTCACTTTCAAGGTAGGGGTGGGGTTCAAAATTTTTAACAAGGGTTTTTCTGCCTGGTCACTGGATGGGTATGGCCATGGTAGGTGTGGCCTAGTCAGCCTCCTGTACCATGGCAGATGGGGCGTTTTTGCCTTCCCCGGGCTTCCGAGGCTTTCCTCAAGTCTCCAGGAGAGTGAACTTCTGGTAGGACTGTTTTTCACCCTCCCTGAGCCTCCGCCTGCAGCCTGCACCCAAAACAGGCTACGTGGGGACTCCTGGGAGGAAAGGGTTGGGGAGGGCCAGCCAGGAATGTTAGCTAGAGGTTCTCCTGAACCCCTGCCAACTCCCAGCAGCTCACCCCTGTTTCAGGGTGGTATTTGATATTCAATGAGAGAGTGAAACATTTGCAATTCTGGACTGAATTGCCTGCAGGCTTTCCTACTATTTTAGAATTGTGCATTGTAAAGCACAATACTTAAACCTTTGCTCCTGAATAACATAATTGCAATAGAGATATAGCTATTTCCATGATAGTTAGCAAACCTAAGTATAACCCTGACATTTTTTATACATGAGGAAAGTGGATCACTCTCTTGTCAATTTAACTGTGTTGCTCCGTAAAGTTGCATATGTGCTATTCAGATTACAGCAAGTATAACTGAGGTCCCTGCTGACCATGTAATGAAAAAATAAGGAAGTATTTTGTCTCTCCAATATTTCATTATGGTATTATTACTTTAATAAAAGGCTTTCTTATATGGGTTGGTCTTTGATGAAGTTTACAAGCTTTAGGTGATTATTAGAAATTAATTATAATGAAACTAAGATAGTTTTATTTACAGAACACTTGTTAGTAGCTTCAGTAAAGAGAAAATTAATGATAATCACATTGAATAAATTAAGATCTTTATTTAAGAATTTTCTTTCGATGATTGAGAGGAGCAAACAGTATTATCTTAATATTAATTAAACTATTCAACTTCGTAAGCATTACAGGAAGCCATGATTTTCTCTTGCTATCTGCCCTAAATGGTTGCTATGATAATTACAAAGGCAATTGATAGAAAAGAATGATAAACATCTTCATGTTTAAATGGAAAGTAACTATCGATCGTAATTTTAAATATAATCCTCATCTAAGTTTAGGAATGTAGAAGCAGTATTGTGCTTATTCAAGTATTTATGAACTAAATATAGCTACCCACTCACTAAAAGGAAGATATTAAAATAAGACTAGGACTGAAGAATTACTATTTTATTCATGTTATTTACTCAGTAACTGCAGATGTGCAATGAAGAAAAACACACGGGACAATTCTTCTCTGAAGGTCTCTGGGTGAAGATCAGCTGGTCATTTCCATCTTGTTTAGGCAGCCAACTAAATGCTAATATGATCTATAATTCTCATTCAGGAGTCTCTGATCACCTATCTGAATTTGCCAAGATTTGCTGAGGCAAAGCTTTCCAAAGTTTGTGGATTCCTTTGAGTCATGCATAAATGAAGTGCATGGGCACTTCACGTAGACCACTCATTTCTCTCAGTATTATTTATTTCTCCAGATTATTGTAAGGTGAAATAAATAGATTGTTTCCTTGGAGAAATTTGGAGGAATTTAATGTCAAAAAGTTTTTAAAAAGGTTTTAATACTCAGGCAAAACAATCTAAACAGGTTTTAAGATTATTCAGATTTTCTTTTACACCTTTAATTTATTTTAATCTTTTACCCTGTTATTGCTCTTTCAAATAAGGGTACAAGATGTTTGGGGTTTTTTTGCACAATTTGTATAACCACTCAACTTGCAAAATGTGACTCTGCCAAGCTAACATAGATCTAGAAACAAAACAAGGTAACCAAAAACCCCACAATCACTTACTATAAAATAGCATAAGGGCTAAAAACATCTATTCAAAATCCTAAACCCATTTTCTAGATGGGCTCCCCTAAAATCCCACTGGTTGGGGGGGAAATACCATTTTTGAAGGTTTACTAAAGGCCAAAAGAATTGGACATCTAAATCACAGGACTATGCAATCCTAAAAGGCAGGCACAATGACAAGGAAGGCATACCTTCTGGTTTCCATAGATAACTTGTTTCATGGAGGAAAGGGATGAACAGATCAGAAATGACATAGGTGATCTTAGAAACCCTATGCCATGAATAACTGTATAAATGATAAACAACACTTTGGATTGCATCCCAGAAAATAAACGTGTTATATAATTAGTGGAAGATCACTTAAACATGAGCCAGCAGTGTGCAGCAGCTGCCAAAAAAGCCAATACAATCCTTGACTGCATATAGAGGAATAGAATCAAAATCACATGAAATATTAGTACCACTTTATGAAACCTTAGTAAGACCACACCTGGAATACTACATCCAGTTTTGGTCACCACATTACAAAAAAATGTTGAAACTTTGTAAAGAGTGCAGAGAAGAACAACTAAGATATTAAGGGCTTGGAAACAAAAACTTATGAAGAACAGTTGCAAGATTTGGGTTTGGCTAGAGAAAAGAAGGACTAGGGGTGACATGATAGCAGTATTCCAGTATTTGAGGCCTCAAAGAAGAGGGGTCAGCTCATTTCCAAAGCACTAGAAGGCAAGAAAAGAAACAATGGATGGAAACTAATCAAGAAGACAAGCAATTAAGAAAAAACTTTTTAACACTGAGAATAATTAACTAGTGGAACAGATTGCCTTGAGACGTTGTGAGTGCTTCATCACTGGAGGTCTATAAGAAAAAACTAGAGAGCCACTTGTCTGAAATTATATAGGGTCCCCTGCTGGAGCAGGAGGTTTCTTCCAGCTGCATTCTGATGGATTCTTTAACAGATTAACAGAGTTGGAAAGGACCTTGCAGGTCATCTAATCCAACTCCCTGCCCAAGCAGAAGACCCTACATGTGCCTCTCTCTAGGGTCGAACTCACAATCTTCTGCTTGTGAGGCAAGAGCTCTATCTATTCTGATTAAACTAGCTGCACTATGTATTCTGAACCGATTGTAGCTTCTTCTTCCAGGACTGCCCATGTACAATGCATTACAGTAATGCAAGAGAGAGACATGAGTGCTAACTTAACAATTTTTTTAAGTAGGAACCACAAGCCAAATTATGCATCAGTTCTGTCTATGGAAAAATAGCCTTGTCCAGAATTAGAAATGGAAAGTCTTCAGATTCTGAGGTGCTTAAAACCCAATTGTTCTGTATTGCTTGCTTAAACTGAAGACTTTCCCCATTTTCATAATGACAAATTCTTCAGGGCCAACCCTACCTTAGAGGTCTAGCTTATTTTCAGCAGTGCTGCTGTCCACTATCTACAAACATGAAAGGAGTAGGAAAATAATCATATTTTGTGGCACTGATCACTGCAATTTAATTCTAAATAAAAGCTCTTACCCATGCTTGATTAGTTCTTTACTTCCTTTCCGTTATCAGGATTTAGTAGAGGAGACAAAATCAAGTAAATAGAATAAAGTTTTGCCATGCCAAGATATCAGAAGCTTCTTTTGTTACTATGATGCAAAAAGAATTGTGCTTTTAGTATGAAAGAGAAGAGTGTGAGGTAATTATTTACAGTAGCTGAGCCCCTGTTGGCTAAGAAATCTCTGCTTACATATTGGTAGTAGTTCTGCTTGACTGTTAATTCTGATTGGCTGCTATACAATATTACATATAATCTATATAAATAAAAAGTTAACTATGAGTTTGTTCAAAATGGCTAATCTCAACAACTACTGTACCAATCACCACCAAATTTTCACACGTTCCTTACAAGTGCAGCACCAATGATACATACAAATTGTGTGGATGGCACACCGGTGTCAGGTACATGCCACACAAATGCACAACTGCAGCTCTTCTGTGTTTTCCTCACTTTCTCACTTGCCATGCCCTCCGCCTCCTTCCCTCACCTCGCTGTTTGCAATGCCACTGGTAGCAACTCCCATGCACTCTGACTCCTTCCACCTCGCCATTCGCAATGCACCGCTCGCAAAGCCACCACGCCCTCTGGCTCTTTCCGCCCCCCCCACCTCACCGTTCGCAATGCCGATATCGGCGCTCCCCCTCTGCCAACTCCCCCCAACTCTCTCTCCTCTCTCTCTAGGTAGGTAAGTAGGTAGGTAGGTAAAGGGATAGAGAGGGAGAGGGAGAAATACAGTAGGTAGGTAGGTAAGTAGGTAGGTAGAGGGAGAGAGGGGAAATACAGTAGGTAGGTACAGTCAGGTCCAGAAATATTGGAACATCGACACAATTCTAACATTTTTGGCTATATACACCACCACAATGGATTTGGAATGAAACAAACACAATGTGTTTTAACTGCAGATTGTCAGCTTTAATTTGAGGGTATGTACATCCAACTCAGGTGAACGGTGTAGGAATTACAACAGTTGGCATATGTGCCTCCCACTTGTTAAGGGACCAAAAGTAATAGGACAATTGGCTTCTCAGCTATTGCATGGCCATAAACCCAATGCAATGTACAGATAAATCCCAATCCCCTCATAATCCCAATTACAATGTGCAGATAAAAGGCCCAGAGGTCATTACAAGTGTGCCATTTGCATTTGGAATCTGTTGCTGTCAACTCTCAAGATGAGATCCAAAGAGCTGTCACTATCAGTGAAGCAAGCCATCATCAGGCTGAAAAAACAAAACAAACCCATCAGAGAGATAGCAAGAACATTAGGCGTGGCCAAAACAACTGTTTGGAACATTCTCAAAATGAGGTGAGCCTCAAAAACAGGAAGGCCAGAATAGAATTTGCCAAATGACATCTTAAAAAGCCTTCACAGTTCTGGAACACCATCCTATGGACAGATGAGACCAAGATCAACTTGTACCAGAATGATGGGAAGAGAAGAGTATGGAGAAGGAAAGGAACTGCTCATGATCCTAAGCATACCACCTCATCAGTGAAGTATGGTGGGCATGTATGGCTGCCAATGGAACTGGTTTGCTTATATTTATTGATGATGTGACTGCTGACAAAAGCAACAGGATGAATTCTGAATTGTTTCAGGCAATATTATCTGCTCACATTCAGCCAAATGCGGCAGAACTCATTGGATGACGCTTCACAGTGCAGATTGATAATGACCCAAAGCATACTGCAAAAGCACCCAAAGAGTTTTTGAAGGGACAGAAGTGGAATGTTATGCAAGGCCAAGTCTATCACCTGACCTGAACCCATTGAGCATGCATTTCACTTGCTGAAGACAAAACTGAAGGGAAAGTGCCCCAAGAACAAGCAGGAACTGAAGACACTTGCAGTAGAGGCCTGACAGAGCATCACCAGGGATGAAACCCAGCGTCTGGTCATGTCCATGCATTCCAGACATCAGGCTGTGATTGACTGCAAAGGATTTGCAATCAAGTATTAAAAAGAGAAAGTTTGAGTTATGATTATTATTCTGTCCCATTACTTTTGGTTCCTTAACAAGTGGGAGGCACATATGCCAATTGTTGTAATTCCTACACCATTCACCTGAGTCAGATGTACATACTCTAAATTAAAGCTGACAGTCTGCAGTTAAACACATTGTGTTTGTTTCATTCCAAATCCATTGTGGTGGCGTATATAGCCAAAAATGTTAGAATTGTGTTTGGACCTGATTGTAGGTAGGTAGAGGGATAGAGAGGGGGGAGAGAAATACAGTAGGTAGGTAGGTAGGTAGGTAGGTAGGTAGGTAGGTAGGTAGGTGGATAGAGAGAGAGAAGGAAAAATACAGTAGGTAGGTAGGTAAGTAGGTAGGTAGAGGGAGAGAGGGAAAATACAGTAGGTAGGTAGGTAGGTAGGTAGGTAGGTAGGTAGGTAGGTAGGTAGGTAGAGGGATAGAGTGAGGGGGGAGAAATACAGTAGGTAGGTAGGTAGAGTAAGAGAGGGAGGGGAGGGAGAGAGAGGGGAAACCTAGGCAGAGAAAGGAGGTCACTGAGAGGGTCTACGAGGGGAAACTTTTTCATTTAACCAAACAGCAACATATGGCGGGTACAACTAGTATTATAATATAATCATACCAGAATATATGCTGACCTAGTTCAAATTAAAATGTGTAATGAAGAACTGTAATTTTTAATGTATCCACCTGCATTCTTGAAAAGGTTCTGATTGTTGATATGTACAATGCAAATAAATAAATTAGATCTCCACAAAAAATTCTTTGCTCCTCTTCCACCAACTCCTAAAATGCCAAACAGATTTGAATTTTACACACATAATAACTGGTGTACTGACAGTGGAGTTGCTTATACACACTGTTCTGCAGATGTGGGGTTCTCAACTGTCATTTGTCAGCCATTTTGTTTGCCTGGAGAGATTCCTGTTATGGCTGTCACTGCTGTCTGTATTCCACCTGATGCAAATGTTGGCACAGCGCTCGAACCAATCTCATTGTAATTTTATTACAATCTTATTACAATGACAATAAAGATTATTATTATTATTATTAATATAAAAACAGAGATATCTAAGATTTATTCACTCATTTAACAGAGCCACTAGGTGTTGCCCTATGCATGATGTTTTCTTTAAAGCTGGTTTATCTATGCTAACTTGATTTAGCCAAGTGATTGGATGTCTTTACTCCTAGTCTAGAGCATAAGCACAACATGCTGTTGGCTTCTTGAAGCCAAAGCAAGTCACATGAAAGTCACAGTTGCTCATTTTATTAACGAATGTGCTAAGAATGTTATTTTCAACCTCTATTTTTAAAAACTGTACTACAATTTCATTGAAGAAATGTTTACTGAAAATAGTGAGAACTAATTCTAATAGAGTAGAAGATTTTTAAAATACCAGAACAGAAAAAATAGGATTTTAGGATGAAATAAAACCATCTGAAAATGATAAGCAATATTTATCAGCAGTAGATCCTTATCAAATTTCTAGTATTAATATTCCTATGCAATTTATTCCAACTTACTGGCGATTGCTTACTCAGAAAATTAATTAAGATTTCTCAGTTAGCACTTTTTCAGTTAGCACAATTTCAGAATTGTGTTAATGCTTGTCTGTTGTCAAAGAGGCCTTTAAATGTTTCAATATAATTCTGTCCAGTCTAAATTTCTAGTATTTCACAAGAAAAAAAATAGATAACATGAACTTCAGTTTAATTCTCACACATATCAGAAAAGAGAAAAGTGACTAAAAATGAAGTTTTAATTAGAGGATTCTAGAGGATACATTAAGATACAAGGGCAATCAATTTCAACTCCACACAGAACTGGGCCAGCTTTGTTTTGAACAGACACCTATGGGAAGATAAAGTAAAATTTTGCCTACATCAAATGTTCAGCCTTAAACAAACTTATTCCATATTAAAACCTCTATGTATATTAGTTCTGATTGTGTCATATTGAGCAAAATGTGCCCAAAATGATCAATATTATATTTTTTGTTATAATTAGCAGAAAGTTCTGCCTATCATATGGCTATGACTAAGGCTGATAACCTAGTCCGGGGGTCTGCAAAGTTAGCTCTTTTAAGACTGGTGGACTTTAACTGGAGAATTCTGGGAGTTGAAGTCCACCAGACTTAAAAGAGCCAACTTTGCAGAGCCCTGACCTAATCTATTATTTATTAGTCTTACCAAAAAGTATTACTTTGAAAATCTTGATTGACAAAACCGTGATGCCTAATAAATATAATATAACAGCCAATGTGGTGTAGTGGTTCAGATGCTGGCCTTAGAAATCAAGAAACTATAGTGACCTCTCATTCCCCCTCCCTCTGTTTGTGTATCTAAATTTTTATTACCTTTTTTTAAAATGAAGATAAAAAGTAATACAAACTAAGGAAAGAAAGTTGAAAGTACAAGAAAGAGAGAAAAGTATAAAAAACAGAAAAGAAAAAAGGTAAAGAAGTAGTTTCTGGTCTTCTTTAAAGCAATTATAAGTACAATTATAGATTTTCCTCTTATCTATGGTTAGAACTTAACTCTCATTTTTCTACAATTATCCTGTTTAATCATCAAAACTATAAATTATACATTCATTTTTTTCTTTCAGGCCAAAAAAAGTCTGTAAGAGCAATAAATGTAGGTAATGTCTTTTCTTGGATCAAAGAAATCAATTTAACCATTTCTCCAAGTTCTAAGAGTTTTGTTAGAACTCCATTCATAATTATTTGTTTTCAATGAAGTGTACATTAATCTTATCCACTTTATAATGTTCTCTGCAAAATTCTATTTTTTCAAAACTTTAAATAAGAAAGTCCAGTTTAAATTGTCAAAGATTTCTATGGATCTAAGATGATCAATATGGCTTCAGTATGTTTCTCCAAATATTCCAGAATATCAAACACATTTCTAATGCTGTTTTAGGGAAAACCAAACAATTATTCTCCTGAATAAACGCTTGTAAAATTGTTTTCAGTTATCAGCTACAATCATCATGAACAACTTGCAGTCCTTTTTCCTTGGGACACTGGGAAAAGAGATGCTGTCATGGGAACAATTAGAGATAACATAGACTACAACTAAATAATGGGCATGGCAAAAGGCTCAGAAGAGACCCTGCTTAATTTCTTTGACTGCAAAGGAGATAGTAGGATAGTATGACTGTACTTTCAGACTTGCAAGATTCTGTCAATATAGCTTTACAATAAACTAGTGTTAGCTCATCTGATTCTCTGATTCCAATCTACCGTAGTTTACCCAGGGAGACCAAAATCATCTATTTTCTCTAGAGATATATTACTTCCTTTGTGCAAATTAGAATAATGTTGATGAATTCTTGTTGTATGGCCTCATTGTCCACTTAGACAGTATATCCTTCTTGTAATTCCAATGTCATTTTCTAATCTAATTTATATCTAGACACTTCTCTGGTTTATATGCAAACTTAATTTTTACTGCTTTAGATAATTCATGCTTATTTCCATTTATATTACTGTTAATGTAATTAATTGTAATTGTAAACATTTAATTTAGCAAGAGATATTTATCTTATCTAGAAATGCCTTTAATTCTTCTTTCCTATATTTCATCCAAAGTAGCTTGGGTTACTTTGGATGAAATAAAATGATGTCTAATAAAAGCTTTACATTTAATCACAGAACATGTTTAAATCAATGCCTTTATCTAAATTGTTTTTAAATTATATTTTATTTCTTTTTTCAATTCTCCACTAGTGCTTCTTTCTGTAGCAACGTTTTGTTTAATCTCCATCTAAAAGAACTATACTTTCTTTTGTAAACCAAACACATTTGAAAAAGACTTTCTGAAGTCTTACATCAAGCTAAATCCCAAAATGCTAGTGAATTCCTGAAGCATTCAGACAAATTTCTCATTGATATACACATATGTAAGCATATTTACAGATCATTCAAAAGAAACATAAGAGCTAACTAAGAAAGAAACAAAAAAGATCAAAACATATGGTCTCCAGCAGCCAACACCCAGTTAAGCAGGTATTACTAATAGGCAAACAAACAAGCAAAAACCAATCAAGGAACTACCAAGAAGAAAACACATATAGACAAATACTGTATATAAACAGAAAATAAAATTTACACTTTCAGTTACTGAGGATGTTACCTAGTTGGATAATGAAATATCTACAAGCAAACAATCAAGTTTAGAGCGCATCAAGGACTCTACAGTTCAATACTGAACGTCATTTTTTTCTATTGGAAACAATAACAATTCTAGACCAAGAAATATAATAGAGAAGCAAAAAGCATGGAATAGAAACTACATGAGGCCCAACAACATCCTTATTAAGACCCGAATGAGAATAACTTTTATAATTAAATGCTTTAAGCCTTAAAGAACCTATATTATTCATTTTATTGCCAGAATGAGTCTTGACATGGCCTATTTTTGGAATGTAGACTTTGATATGATCCACGAAGTCTGACTTGGCACTCAAGCTAATATAAATGAATTAATTTTATGAGATATGGCTAGGGATTCATTTAGAGCTGATTTTCTACAAAAGTCTACTATGCTGAGTATTTATATTGCATTGCATTGTGATACATTAAACAACTCAAGAAGCTTGGTACTTTCTGAAAAAATTGTTATAAAAGCCCAGTCTAGTTCAATACCACTGAAAAAGAAAAAGAAGATATCCAAGAAGAAACAAGAAGGGTTACACAAAGAACTCTCTGATAAACTGAAAGAGTAAAAGGATAACTACAAAAATTTGAAAGAGGGGTACATAATTAAGACAGAATACCTAAAAATAGTCCAAGCTTGCAAAGATGAAATCAGAAAAGCTAAAGCTCATAATGAAGTAAGACTTGCAACAAATGTAAAAAATAAGTTTAAATATTTCTTTAACATACAAAAACAAGAAAAAAAATCATTCCACTGATGAAAGAAGATTACGGGGAAGTAATGAACAGTAGAGAAAGGGCAAAGCTGCTTAGCTCATTCTTTGCATCTGTCTTAGTGCAAAAATAATAATACATTCCAATTATGAAAAACATAATTGTAAAAGATACACTAGGAATACAGATTAAAATAAGCTAGAAAATGTTAAGAGAACACCTTTCCACTCTACATGAATTCAAATCACTGGACGTGAGGGATTACACTCCAGAGTTCTGAAGGAGCTGGCAGAGGTGTGATCTCCGAACATTGAGGCATATCTTTCATAGATCCTGGAGTATCCGAAGACTGGAAATGACCTGATGTGGTTCCCATCTTCAAAAAAGGGAGAGTGGAAACCAAATCCAGAAAACTACAGACCAATCAGTCTGACATCAATACCTGAAAAGATTCTGAAAAAAATAATCAAGCAACAGAGCTGAGAACACCTACAAGCAAACAAAGTAATAACCAGAACCCAATATGAGTTTGTCAAAAACAGGCCATGCCAAACAAATCTTTTTCATTCTTTGACAAAGTGATTAAATTAGTGAACCAGTGAAACACAGTGAACAAATCGACTTAGATTTCATTAAGGCATTTGACAAAGTAGACTACAACTTACCACTTGGTAAGCTAAAAATGTGGAATAGATAGCATTATCACCAAATAATTGGCTGACAAAGCACACTCAATGTACAGTCCTTAGTGGAATTACTTCTACATGGAATGTAAGCAGTGTAGTACCCTAATGCTTTGTTTTAGCCCCAGTACTCTTCAATATCTTCATAAGCAACTTAGATGAGGGAATAGAAGAGGAACTCATCAAATTTGCAGATGATACCAAGTTGGCAGCAGTAGCCAACACCCCAGACGATAGGCTCAAGATGAATCTTGACAGACTTGAATACTTGGCCCTATCTAATAAAAATGAAGTTCTGTAGAGAGAAAAGTAAGGTTTTACATATAGGCAAGAAAAAATAAATGTACAAGTACAGGATAGGTGAAACCTGTTTCAATAGCAGTAACTATGAGAGGGATCTTGGAGTCCTATTGGACAATCACTTAAATATGAGCCAGCAATGTTCGGCAGCAGCCAAAAAAGTCAATACAATCTTAGGTTGCATTAACAGAGGGACAGAATCAACATCATCTGAAGTACTAGTACCACTTTATAAAAATTTGGTAAGATCCTACTTAGAACACTGCATCCAGTTTTGGGTACCATATTATTAAAAAGATGCTGAGATGCTGGAAAGAGTGAAGAAAAGAGCAACAAAGATGATTAGAAGGCTTGAGGTTAAAACATACAGTGTGAAGAATGGTTTGCAGAAATAGGGTATATCTAGCCTGGTGAAAAGAAGGAGTAAGGGGTGACATGGTAGCAGTGTTCTAACATTTGAGAGGATGCCATAAAGAAGGGGGGGTGTCAATCTACTCTCCAAAGCACCAGAATGCAAGAAAAGAAACAATGGATAGAAACGAATCTGTTTAGATTTCTTAGGTTTTAGTAATTACCTTCAATCACTTTCACTCAATTTTCTTAGCACAATTTGAAATTTACTTTGAAACTCATTTGCTTTTCTTTTTTCTTCTTTGTTTTATTTATTAGTTCTGATCATATTGATTATATTAGAGATGATGAAGAGGAAGATTGGCCATGCACTGTGTCAGCGTTCCAAATCACACACCAATTGAAAACAGAATTCCAAGGCAAGTAGATTCCTCAAAGAAAATCTTTATTGAATACATTGTGTTGGCACAGCCAGTGAAAACCATTTCCTACAATTTTCATTTAATTAAATGAGTAAAATCCCCATTCCCAGGTGTCACTGGTCACATTGCCCAATTAGGATGGATGGCAGGCTCATCTTCTCCTTCAACAGCAGCCTGTTAAAATGACCTTGATTTCCACAGGAAAAGTTTTTGTTTTGCTAGTCAGGCTACCTACTTCCCCCTCCCTTCCCCCTTTCAGGCTTTGTGGCAACTATGACGCAGCACAAGATGGCTACAGCCAGGTTCACATCAAAGTTCACACACTGCTAATGATGTGTTTGTGTAATGCTGATGAATACATTCAAATGTGCTTGAAATGTGACATCTCACAGACTCAATATATGATGGTAACCACTGGGGCATCGTCTTGTAATGTGATCTGGGATTCAGTTCACTCTATGGATTAGCATTAGCCTGTGATTTAAATTCATGTCCTTCTAGGTTCTTCATAAGCTGGGTGTGTGAGGAGATAGATCCAGGAAATAAGTCTATTTGGGTAATGGGTTTATACTGCATTCAATGTCTTTATGGAGTAGGACATGCATATTACCCCTTTTGAAAAGGCCTTTCCTGTTTATGTTTATGTTTATGTTTTTTTACACTTATATACCGCCCTATCTCCCGAAGGACTCAGGGAAGAAGAATAAAAAGTAATAAAACACAACAATACAAAAGTTAAAAATAGATTAAATACTAGATCTGTGCTAAAAACTTATGGTTAAAAACAAGTAAAAATATTATTAAATTAGTATAAAATTGGGACTGTGTCGTTAGAACGACACAGTGTGTCGTTCACATACGACACATAGTGTCGTACACATAGTGTATGACATATAACGACACATAGTGTTGCTAGAACTATGCTGTGTCGCTAGAACTATGCTATCCTCAATCCAGATATATTGGATAACTACTGCCTTGTCTCCAACCTTCTATCCATGTTTTCCCAAAAATAAGACCAGGTCTTATTTTCTTTTGGGCCCCAAAATAAGTACTAAGGCTTATTTTTAAGGGATATCTTATTTTATTTTCCATGTATGGGGGGTCCACTTCTACTGCTTGCTTGGGGCAGGGCAGAAAGCCATGTGGTGTGTCAGTGCCACTGTCCCAAGGCGGGGAGATGATGCACCCCCCATTGACTTACCTCAGGACCCCTGCAACCATGCCATCCACACTCCTACACCTGCCTTGCCTCATGGCAGTGGCACCAGCATGCACTTGGGATAGCTGCCCCACCCTGCTTGTGGTGCCAGGGGTAAATAAGCCCTGCACTACCCTGCTTGTGGTGTCATGGATAGTGACCCATGGCATCACAAGCAGGGTGGTGCGGGGCTTATTTTTGGGGGGGTAGGGCTTATAATAAGCACACATGTAAAAACATGGTGCATTTATTTTCAGGGAAACAGGATATTTTTAGGAAGAGATCTTTAGAAAACAGGGCTATTTCACCCACAAAGTGCTCTAGAAGAAGTAGATTGTCTGGATACTTTTGGTAAGAAATCTAGAAATGAAATAGAACACCATTAAGCTTTCATAACTTTAAATAGGACCAAGATAATAGGACGTCACCAGATCTCTTACTTAGCAATATTTAATATTGTGGACTCTGATATCCTTGTACATTGGCTGAGGATTATGAATAGGAAGCAGTATTCCTTCCTAATTTAATAGTATCGACCAATATTGAAATGGAAAGAGAGACTACTAGGATCTGAAAGATTCACCTACACTTTTAAAACATATATATGAAACTTATTTTCATCATTTTAAGTTGAGGTTTCTTTATGTGGTGAATATAATTAGTTTTACATCTCCATCTGCCCTTCCAGACACTGGAAATAGGTTTGATCCAATATCTGGAAGCTGCAACATGGATAGAACAAAATAGACTGAATTCAAACAGATTGGAGTTACTGTTTTCAAGGAACTATATGGCTCTTTGGCTGCTACAGATGTCACATGTTAGATGTGGCATCAATCCATATGAAGAAGCAGGTTCATAATATGGGAATCAAACTACTTTTTGTTTATACAATTAATACTAGTGTTTCTTGGCATTTTTCAGCCATACCACTCCAAATGGACTCTGGATAACAAACAATTAAACAACATAATTAAAATGAACAATTAGTATAATAAAATTCTATTATGGCATTATATGTAGAATGTTATTGCCACCCTGGGTCCTCTGTGGATAAGGGCGGGATACAAATTTAAATAAATAAATAAATTGCAAATGAAATCATATTGAAAATTTGAGACCATAACTGTCATCAAAGTTTTTATATTAATCTCAAATTTTTGCACACCATGGTATTCCCTCTGGGAATATTAGATATCAATAAAATCTTCAAACTGTAGTAGGGGGTTATGATCAGTATGGCCTGTCTCTCAAATGGCCTTTGGGGAAGAAGATCTTTCATCTCATCTAATAAATTACCATATTTTTATGGATGAGTGTTACATTTCACTTATTAGACTCTGCTGCTGTATACGCCATTTCAATTAAATTCAAGAGATTTAACTCAAGTTCTGATGTGAGAAATTCATGCTGGTTAAAAAAGGTGAAATTGATTTTTATATCATTGATTTCTCTCCCCTCATGGATATTTATACTTTAATGATAGTGCTGTATAAATTCAAACATACTTTTCAACATGAGCAAGAATTGTTTTCTATACCATTGCCCAGAATTAGAATTAATTCTGCATTGGATTAAAGATGCATTGCTGGATTAGAGTTTTACTGATGACAACATAGTATATCCTCCCAAAGTTTTAAATTAAAAGTTCTATTAATTATAGTTAATGTTGCTACTATATAATCTAAATTTAGTATCTACAACATCACAATAGTATTATCAATGAAGAACTGAAACAAATTTTTGAATTTAAAAATATGTATCTCACACTGATGTTCATTTTAGAGTTGTTTGTGTCTTAACATTTTCTTTATTGAAATATGTAAAAATGTTTTTGGTTGAATCATATTCCACCCTCAATACTAATATTTACGAGTCACATTAGAAACAAAAGCAGGCAGTCCATCCCAAATCAAGTAACTTAATTTAGCCTCACTGTAGATATATTGTCCTTTAAATTAACTGTGATGCAGCATTCAATTCTTCAGAATCAAGTTTCTTCTAATAGTTCTACACAATTAAATCTACCTATGTTAATTTAATGTACATATGTTAGTAAATCTGACTTGGTGTGTAGCATTCATTGTTTCCCTTTTGTGGTAAACAAAATGCATGAATATTAACTATATAGATGATGCTTCACTAGTTTGTCAAATCCGGCAAGATTTTATCTGTATGGATTAGCTTCCAGTTAGAAATACTTGAGTATAGTCTGTAATTAAATTAAAATGATGAAAATGGAATAAGACTGAAACAAGTTGAACAAAGTGATTATTTTATGCCAAAATAAAAGCCTAAGGTTTTAATTTAATTTTACTGTTCCAAAATTGTGGAAAATATAATTTATTTTTACAACTGTTTTCTGTCACTTAGGACCGCAATTAAGATATTAAAACTCACAAAAGAACCAGCATCAGTATCACCCATTGATTAGGAATGGTAACTTCAACACAGTATTCATTGGCAACTGTCCCCCTAAGAAATATAGCATTTTTAATAATGGAACTCATTAATAATGATTGTTCTCAGAAGCAAACATGAAATTATTATGTATGCACTGTTATTTATTATTTAAATAGCTACACCCAAATATTAAGATTGATAACAACAAAATATGTATACAAAATGTTGAAAATGTGCATGGATGTGCATGTCAGCTGATGCATGTGTCCAATTATTCAGACATACATATACAAGCATATCTCTTTTAAATGAATACAATTTATCAAAAGGAAGCAGTTGAATAGAGATTAACCGAAGCAGCATGTATGTGTTCAGAATGGAAGGAAAAATGTCTTTGTAACTCATTAACAAAAACTCTAAGAACAGCTAGAATATTAAACATAGATACAAAGACGCTTGACAAAGATAGGTCTACATATAGAATGTGGGTGTGGGGACTGGAACTATCCAGGGTCCTGAACGTTTGCCATTCTCCCCCCCCCCCCCCTTCTCCACTGCCGTTAATAAACCCATTCATTAAGCGGACGGATATGGACTTCATTCAGATCTCCGACAACATCTGTCTAGCCAATATAAAACCTAGTTTCTAAGAATTAATCTTTTAAGAGATTTTGATTTTTTTTAAAAATCAAATCCGCAATTTAAATGTGCTCGTTTGTCCATATCCAATATACCATACTTAGAGGCAGATTAAACACGCTGTATCTAAAACCGGTGCTCAGGTGGGCGACGGGAGGTTAGGAGAAACGGGGAGGATCCTAGCTTGGATCATAGTTTCTTTTGTGTATCCCAACGTTTCCAATTGCTCAGCGAGAATTAAGATAATAAACGACCCTTTACAAATAAATAGTAAAGTTTGATCCAAGCTATTTCCCGACTATTTCATGGATCTCTTTTTCCAAACCACAACTGGACCCTGGGCTAGAGGCAGCAGGATACTTCTTTTCCTGTACCACGAGAATCTCCCCACCTCTGATAAGGAGATAAGGCTTCCCTGGGCGAGACTTACGTGTGCCGTCAAACCTAGTCGCGATCGTGTCCAAGAAGGTATTTTGAGGTGCCAGTAATCCTTTCATAACAGGCATTTTTACAGCACGGTGTGAAATTCTCCATCAAAGTTTGCCTGGAAAGAATGGTTTGTCGGAGGAGGGCAGAGGAGAAGTAGGAGGAGCACCGCGGACTTTCCGGCATCGGGAATGGATGCTACTTTCGCTGCCGCCGCTCCTACCGACTTTAGCCAAGCCGACAAAAGCGCCCGGCTTACCAACGCCGCGAACACGCTTGCGCGCGCGCTCAAACTAACCACCGCCCCCTACCTCGCCCCCGCTTTGCCCTGAGTACCCCTAGCTCTTGAGATCAGACGCTTCGGTCGGCATCTGGAGAAACCACACTCTCTGCATTGCCGGGATACTTATTGCCTGTAACCAGAGAAAGAAATGCGTTTTGGCGGGAGGGAGAAATGGCGGGCATTAAAGCCTCTGATGGAGGAGCGAGAGCTCTTGAAGAGGGTGCTTGTAAAGGAAACATTTCCCCACTCCGACCAGCCACTATTTTATTTACATTTATAAAGTTAACAATTCACAATGGAGAATCTATTGTAAGGCCATAGTTATAACTGTAATTAAATTATATAGGGAGCTGGAGTAGAATAGTAGACAGTCATTATGCTTTCGTTGATAGTTCCTTTATTGTTGCCCCTAGACAGATAGTATAAGACCTTGGCAAACAGGAAATGGTTTGAATTTTTCCAGATGGTGCCAAATATTTTTTGGGGGGAAATTACACTAATAAAAAATTGTCGTCTGAAAAAAAGAACTATATTATGGTCACATAGATTTCCTTCATTTTTAATTGTGGGAGAATCATCTTGGATGAAGATCATAGAAAACATTTTTCTGTCTGAAGCTGTCAATACATTCAAGCACCAGAAGGCAAGAAACAATGGATGGACATTAATGAAGTAGAGAAGCAATTAAGGAGAAACTTCCTCACAGTGATGACAATTAAGCAGTGAAATAGCTTGCCTTGTAGGTTGTAGGTGCTTCATCATTAGAGGTTTTTAAGAAAAGATTGGATAGCCACCTATCTGAAATGGTATAGAGTATCGTGTTTGAGCAGGAGGTTGGATTAGAAACTTCTGTTCCTGTCCAGCTCTATTTGGAGTCTTGATACCATGCACTACCCCTCCCAAATTTGAATGTTTAGAAACTAAAGACCCGGTATCTTATTTTAAAAGCAGTGGCATAAAACTCTACCAAAGGCACTCTTCTCTCCTTTGCCATAGCAATTCAATGATAAATATTTCATTGCATTTTGGATAATTAAGTATCCAAAACTCAGATTTCAACTCATACATAATAGAGCTACTGAGCATATACAGAGTACATTTTAATTGTTACAAATTATCACCATTCCTACTTTTCTCATGTAGTCCATTTGCAGTGCCAGGATTCAGATTTCATTCATGCAAATTTATCTCTACCTATTTCCATCAAATTTTATAACTGTACATCTCCCAGGGACTCTGGGCTGTGTACAGGTAAAATTATGCCTAAATAAGAAAGCATGCCAGAATGTAGTTGAAGTTTGAGACCCTTCTCACAATTTCATAGTTTAATGTATAATTGCACCTTGATTTAATAGTAAAATCGTTTGTTTGTTAAAACCAAATGGCAAATAGGATTTTTGGAGCCCCAAGACACATTTGAATATGAAAAAATACTGATAATGAATTTCATTTCAGGAAGAAACATGACCTTATTCAGGCTGATTTTGTGTATTCGAATTTGCTAAACTAAATCTGCTACTCAAAGCTTTACTAAATTTGAAATTTTATCTGTGGAAAGAAGTCCCATGCTCTCTTTGGGAGGACAATAGGACAATATTATTTATTTATTAAATTTATATCTAAGATTATATATACCAACCAAATATCAAAATAGGCACAATAAATGTCAACCAGTAACATACTAATACAAATAAATGATCAATAAGAATACATCATGTGTTTTTGAGTATCTGTCCATTGTCTTAGATTATGTAGCAAAACTTTTATTTTTCTACCTTGGATTCTTCACATTCATGTAGATTCATAAAATAGCTTTGTAGTTGGCTTTTATGAATGTTTACTTGGCAATATGTCCCAGTGATTTCAGTGAGATTTATTCTCCAAAACATTAGCAAAGAGTTACAGTTTTATGTATCAATCATATGTATAACAATAATATCTAGATTTAGTCTCATATTCTGCAAGACTGTGAAGTATATTTGCAATCCTACTCCTATTTCTTTCTATCCTATATCTGTGCTAACAATTATAAGTGCATTGGAGGGAGAAATAAAAACATTACATAAGCTGCAACAATTAGAGGATGATATATCAGAATAAAAGTACTGTGTTCAAATCACAATTTAGCTATGAAAGTTAAAAGTTTGGCTGATCAAGTTCATTTAGCCTAACCAATCTAACAGAGTTGTCAAAACTGAGATAAATTGAGCCTGAACAATATCATCACCTTGAGTACATAAAAAGAAATAATGTTACTTCTGTAGAAAGAAATGGAATATTGTGGATGAAAGAGGTTCAGCTATGGATGGGAGATTGGCAACTAGAGCTCCATACAGTTGCTGTTCATGAGGAAACAATGAGTTAGCAGTCCCTGAAAGATTTTGAGCACTGGGAGAAGAGGGAATAACCATCTTGTTCAAACTACAGTCTTAAAAAAAGACACTGTTCACTTTGTTTTCCAATCATATTCATACATTGCTTGCTAATTGCTTTTCAGCTGTTGGAAATCTTTGGATTGACAAATTTGAAAACAACAGGTGAGTCTGCCTTCAGTTTTTAATGAAAGAAAAATAAACTTCAAACTTCAGAACTTAGAAATTGAAATAAATAACAAGAAGCTAATAAAAACTGCTTTTAGAAATTTACAAACAGATGAAGAATCAAAATAAATTTGAAATAAGATTTTGGAATTAATTATAAAGATTCCTTTCCTTGCAAAATCAATTTGTTTTGAACATAAAAGATTTAACCAATTTCAAAATTGGACACTAGAAATAACTGTTTTAATTGAAAATAATAATAAATAAACCTAATTAACAGCTATAGAATGATGCAAAATCAATCAATTATAACATTGTAAATATCAAATAATATTTTTGAAAGATGGAATTACATGAACAAGGTCAGTAGCAATATTTGCTTCTATAGATAGACTGCCCTAAAAATGTTTTGGAAGAAATGACAGATGAGGAACAAGTTTTACCTGACAAGATAGAGATGGTACTTAAATGAAATTCTAAAAGTATGACATAAACAATGTTTAATTACATATACAAAAGAAATTGGTTGATGCCTAATGATAAAAAAGGAATTAAATATAATAAACTGGAATACTGCATTCAGTTTTGGTCACCATGATGTAGAATAATAATAATAATAATAAATAATAAATTAGAATTTATTAACCGCACCCTCTCCCCACAGGGACCCGGGGCGGTGCACAGGCATAATTAAAACAATATACAATAATACAAACATTACTAAAATAGAATTAAATAAATTACCCGTGCTAAAAATACAATTAAAAAACCATTAAACTTTATCGTTAAAAGACAGAGAGAACTGTTCAAGGCCGGCCAGTCGAAAGAGATGGGTCTTCAGTTTTACACGGAAGGAGCGGAGGTCGGTGGTCGTTCTAATATCAGGGGGAAGGTCGTTCCAGAGGGCCGGGCCCGCCACAGAGAGCGCCCTTCCCCTGGGCGTCGCCCGCTGACAAAGTCTAGTGGACGGCACCCGGAGAAGCCCCTCTCTGTGGGAGCGAATCGGTCGTGAGGATGTATGGGGCAGGATCCGATCTCGCAGATAGCTAGGTCCCGAGCCATGGAGCGCTTTGAAGATGATGACTAACACCTTGAAGCGCACCCGGAAGACGACAGGTAGCCAGTGCAGCTCGCGCAAGAGCGGTGTTACATGGGCAAATCTAGAGGTGCCCATAATTGCTCGCGCGGCTGCATTCTGAACTAACTGAAGCCTCCGGGTGCACCTCAAGGGGAGCCCCATGTAGAGAGAGTTACAATAGTCCAGTCGGGATGTCACGAGGGCATGAGTGACTGTGCGAAGGGCGTCCCGATCCAATAGGGGGCGCAATTGGCGAACCAGGCAAACCTGGTAAAACGCCCTCCTGGCCACGGCTGTCACTTGCTCTTCCATAGACAGCCGGGTATCCAGGAGGACACCCAAATTGCGCGCCCCATCCACAGGGGCAAGATGTTCGCCCCCTATGGCCAGCGTTGGAGAAAGCTGGTTGAATCGGGCAGCCGGAAACCACAGCCACTCGGTCTTGGTCGGGTTGAGCCTAAGTCCGTTACTTCCCATCCAGATCCGCACGGCTTCCAGGCACTGGCACATCACCGCTACGGCATCGTTGGGGTGGTTTGGGGTAGATATGTACAGCTGGGTGTCGTCAGCGTACAGGTGGTACTCTACCCCAAAACCACGGATGATCTCACCCAGCGGCTTCATATATGCGTTAAACAGGAGAGGCGAGAGGACCGACCCCTGAGGCACTCCACATGTGAGTGGTCTCGGGGTCGACCTCTGCTCTCCTGCACGCACAAATTGCGATCGGCCAGAGAGGTAGGAGGAGAACCACCGCAACACGGTGCCTCCCACCCCCAACCCCCCCAGCCGATGCAATAAGATACCATGGTCGATGGTATCGAAAGCCGCTGAGAGGTCTAATAGGACCAGGATGGAAGAACATCCCCCATCTCTGGCCCTCCAGAGATCATCTACCAACGCGACCAATGCCGTCTCGGTGCTATGCCCGGGCCGAAAGCCGGACTGGCGCGGATCTAGATAGTCAACTTCCTCCAGGTGACGGGGAAACTGTTGTGCCACCACACTCTCAACAACCTTCGCCAAGAAGGGAAGGTTGGAGACTGGACGGTAGTTGTTCAAAAGAGCTGGGTCCAAAGAGGGCTTCTTGAGGAGGGGCCTCACCATAGCCTCTTTTAGGGAGGCAGGCAAGGAACCCTCACTCAAGGATGCGTTGATAACCTCTTGGAGCCAGCCTCGTGTCACCTCCCAGGATGCCAGTACAAGCCAGGAGGGGCACGGGTCCAATGAACATGTGGTGGCTCGCAGTCGCCCACGTAACCTGTCCATATCCTCGGAAGTAACGGGGTCAAACTCCTCCCAAACAAGATCTCCCTCGTGGCATCCCACTGGGCCATGAATGGTGGCTAGTTCACTCTGTATCTGGGCGGTTTTCTCCTGCAGAAAAATCACAAATTCCTCTGCCCTACCCTGTAACGGGGCTTCCCGCTCCCTCTGTTGAAGGAGGGAACGGGTCACCCTAAACAGGGCGGCAGGGCGGTTTTCTGCGGATGCTATGAGGGTGGCGCAATGATGACGTTTGGCCACCCTCAGCGCCACAATGTAAGTCCGTAAATGGGCTCTCACCTGTGTCCGGTCAGATTCAGAGCGGCTAGCCCTCCATCTTCTCTCTAGGCATCTCTTGCGGCGTTTCATCACCCGCAGCCCCTCAGTAAACCAAGGAGCCAGGGTGGTTCGCCGCCGCGAGAGAGGCCGCAAGGGCGCGACCCGATCCAAGGCTCCCACGGCCGCACTATTCCATGCGGCCGTGAGGTCCTCCATCGGGGCGCGGGTCAGGGATACAGGAAATGGCCCAAGCGCTGTCTGGAACCCATCCGGGTCCATCAAGCGCCTGGGGCGGTACCAGATTGGTAACTCTGGTTCCGCCTCCCCGCGGAGGGGAGCAGCGGTCGGAAAGTCGAGTCGGAGAAGTGAGTGGTCTGACCATGACAAGGGTATGATGTCTATGTCCCCTGTACCCAGATCACTCTTCCATTGGCCCGAGACGAAGATGAGGTCCGGCGTATGTCCACCCTCATGAGTGGGGCCTTGAATTACTTGGGTCAGGTCCATGGCCGTCATGGAAGCCATGAACTCCCGAGCTACCGCGGATGATTCGCCCAACGATGGCAGATTAAAGTCCCCCATAACTATAAGTCTGGGGGTCTCCACTGCCACCGTGGCGATCACCTCCAGGAGCTCGGGCAGGGCTGCTGCTACATAGCGGGGAGCCAGGTATACAACCAGCAAGCCCAACTGCCTCCCTAGGCCCCACTTCATGCAAAGGGACTCACAGCCGGAGGTCTGCGGCACAATGGTCTCTCTCGGCTCCAGGCCTTCCTTGATAATGACCGCTACCCCACCACCCCTGCCTAGGGCCCGCGGCTGATGAAATGCGCGGTAGCCTGGTGGGCACATTTCAACGAGGGGATGACCTCCCTCGTGGCCCAACCAGGTCTCCGCAATTCCTACCAGGTCCGGCTCCCCCTCTGACACAAGGTCACTAATGAGGGGGGCTTTGTTGACAACGGACCTGGCGTTGCAAAACATCAGCCGCAGACCCTGGCTCTGTATTCCCTGGCCACCTAGCCTGCGAGGGTTGTGGCACCCGACCGTTTTTAACCAACGGCTGCGTGCCACCAACCGGGAGGATGAAAATTGTCTCCCCTCGGTCCTGCCCCTCCCCACGACCCTCTGAATTGGTATGCCCTCCTGAGGAACGACTCGAGTATCCCCCTGCCTTTCGCCTTCCTGCACATCCAGAAAAGATGTGGAGACTCTAGAAAGAGTGCAGAGAAGGACAACAAAGATGATTAAGGGACTGGAGACTAAAACATATGAAGAACAGTTGCAGGAACTGGGTATGTCTAGTTTAATCAAAAGAAGGACTAGGGGAGACATGATAGCAGTGTTCCAATATCTCAGGGGCTGCCACAAAGAAGAGGGAGTCAAGCTATTCTCCAAGGCACCAGAGGGTACAACAAGAAGCAATGGGTGGAAACTAATCAAGGAGAGAAGCAACTTAGAACTGAGGAGAAATTTCCTGACAGTTAGAACAATTAATCAGTGGAACAGCTTGCCTCCAGAAGTTGTGAATGCCCCAACACTGCAAGCCTTCAAGAAGATGTTGGATAGCCATTTGTCTGAAATGGTATAGGGCTTCCTGCCTAGGCAGGGAGTTGGACTAGATGACCTCCAAGGTCCCTTCCAACTCTGCTATTGTATTGTAGTGTAAACCAAAGTGACTTAGATAATTTTTCCATATTGGTTTTACAAATGGGGTTAAAGCTCTCAGATAAATCTTATGTGGAAGGGGAAAAAAAGAAATGAAAAGAAAAACAAGTTCTCTCACATTACTTGAATAGATTTTACATTTGTTAGAAGTAAAAGAAACAAATGCAAACTTAGTTTATTTGATCAAGGTTAAAATGTTATTTTTGACAACCCTTAATGGATTGCTATCAACTTAGCAGTTTGGAAGCATACAAATGCAAGTAGGTAAATAGATACCACTTCATCTGGAAACGTTACTGAATTCTGTATTTTTATACTGGCCACAAATATCTATCACCTAACAAAAGACTCCCTAAACTGAGAATTGGAGATGAGTACCATCTCCTTGAGTTGGTCACAACTGGACAGGGAAAACCTTTAAGAAACTTTTGCTGAGACCAAGCTTTAAATGACAAAAATTTATGGACTTTTTTTATTGATAAAAGATAGGACATGGAATGAAGAGTTCGTTGATTGTAAATTAAAAGGAGGAGAAAAAGAAATTGAATTGTAACATTCAATTACAATTACAAACAATTTTTGCACTAAAATAAACTTCTTTCTAGATTAGCATTATTAATTTACATCCAGTCTATATAGACAACATAAACTACATAATTATTTTTTTAAAAACAACCCACAACATTTACCATATTACACAAGACATAAAAGCACAAAAAGAAGTCTTGAATTATAAAAAAATAAAAAAATAAAAAACCAAATGAAAGTGAGCTGACCTTATAATTCTCTTCATGTCTACTTAAACATAAATCTAAAAATAAACAATTTCTAAAAATTCTCATTTTAACATCTTTTTTCAATGGAAGATCTGGCTGGAGATAATTACTATCTTAATTAAAAAGCCATAAAGATCAAAATCAGTTTATTACAAGAGAATAATAAATAATAAATAAATAATAAATTTTTATTTATAACCCGCTCTCTCTCCCCAGAGGGACTCGAGGCGGGGCACAGGAGAATTAAAAAACAATAAACACAGAGTACAAAATTTAAAAACACAATTAAACATATCCTGCGCTAAAAACATCTATAAAACTAAAAACTGTCCCTAAAACCCCTTAACACCATAACTAATTAAAATTACCCTAGGCCAGCCAAACGGAAGAAATGAGTTTTTAAAAGCTGTCGGAAGGAGCGAAGGTCAGTGGTCGTTCTGATTTCGGGGGGAAGGTCGTTCCAGAATGTAAAGAAACCACGGCACAGGGTTGCTGCAGTGTGTTTGGTCTCATTTAAATAAAGTCCTTACATGTTTCCTCTGGTGGGAGATTGCGTTATTGATTTGGTAGTAGAGCACCTGGTTAATATAGGTAGTTTTTCTGTAGACTTGTGTTTCTAGTTTGCCATTGTGCTCTCTGCTGATCCGGATGTCCAGAAAGGGTAGTGAGTTGTTGTTTTCTTCTTTTCTAGTAAACTGGATTCCTTTAAAGATGTTATGAGCCCTGGTATCACAGTAGTTACATTGCAGTATTGCAGACTAGTTCTGCTAACTGCCAGCTGCCTGAAGTTTGGCGGTTTGATTCTCACCGGCTCAAGGTTGACTCAGTCTTTCCGAGGTCAGTAAAAAGATTACCAGATTGTTGGGGGCAATATACTGACTCTGTAAGCCACTTAAAGAGGGATGTAAAGCAGTATATAAGTTTAAGCTATTGCTATTGTTGGTTCTGTGAGTGTTGTCCAATTGGGTTTTTTTTATTATGGTGAATCATCTACTTGAGATAAGCTCAAGACTTATCTATTCCAACAGGCCGGCCTGGCCTAACCTACCTTCCAACCTCTCAGTCTGAACATTTAAAATTGTTTTAATTGGATTTTTAAGGGGTTTAGTTTTTAGTATTTTGGGTTTTAGCGCAGGAATAAATTGTTTAATCTGCTTTTATATATATTTATGATGTATTTATGTTTGTATGTTTTTAATTCCCCTGTGCACCGCTCTGAGTCCCTTCGGGGAGAGGGAGCGGTCTACAAATTAAATTTATTATTATTATTATTACATATCTGATTCATATTTTTGGTTGTATAAGCGTTATGGTTTCTTAACATTGTATGATAACCTCCACTATAAGTCCTGAAGGCAATGATCCCATAAGTGTCCCTTTAATTTGTTGATAAATTTGGCCATCAAATGGAAGAATTTAAGCAGATATTTATGAGATCCATAATCCTGGGTGCTTTGATCTTTGTTCAAAACTAAGTCAAGTGTACTATGAAGCAATGCAGTCATGGATTCTTTGGCTAATTCTCGAGCCATAGATGTGACATCAAATGAGATCATAATTTCATCCTCATCTATAGTCACATCCATGATTGTTTGAAGACAATTGAAGACCTAGGTACCTGCAAGACCGCCTCCTACCAAATACTTCCTTTCGACCAGTCCGCTCCCACAGAGAGGGCCTCCTCAGAGTGCCATCAGCCAGTCAATGTCGGCTGGCGACCCCCAGGGGGAGATCCTTCTCTGTGGCAGCTCCTGCCCTCTGGAACGACCTGCCCCCCGACCTCCGCACAACTATGGACTTTCACCTGTTCCGCCGAGCCCTGAAGACCCATCTTTTTCGTGCGGCCGGCCTGGTGTAGCTTTTAATCTGGTTTTATTGGGGTTTTATTGTACATTTTAGAGCAGGCTTAGAATTTAATTCATTTTTAGAATAGGTATTTATATTGATGTTTTTACTGTTGTTTTTATCATTGCCTGTTCACCGCCCTGAGTCCCTCAAGGGAGAAAGGGCGGTATACAAATTCGAATAAATTGAAATTGAAATTTAATTGTCATTCAATATTCATATATTTTCCCTTTTGAAACATCAGAAATGTAGATTGGAGTGAAAGCTGTAAAGCAGATCACATCCCACTACTTATTTTCTTTTTCTTTCAATTTTTTTGTATTCTGCCTGTAACTGGAGCTTCCTGTAGATTAATAGGATACAAAGGATTTTTTTATCTTATTAAGTAACATATTGTAATAATGTATACATAGAAAAAACAGGTTTGTTTTCTTAGGGCCACTTGGCCAGCATGACTAACTTTGCTGCACTCTACTCAAGCTTCCTCTTTTCAAGCTTCAACAATACAGCTCTTAAAAGCTCTTTACTTTTCAAACTGCTGAGAGCAATTTTCCTTCTGAATTCAGGTCTTCAGTCTAAAGTGCTTCTAAGCATGCACATTTGTGGATTATGATATGATCTTTAGATGCACGCACTATTCTATTTTCTAATTTAGAATTAATAAGGGATTTTATAGAAATTATCAATAAATTTATGTTGGCCAATTAGAGAAAGGTTTTTTTTTCTGGTAAAACCTTTGACCTTTCAACATCTTCAGCTGCACTGAAAGCCTTTTGAGTAGAAATTTTGGGTCTCCTATAACTGGTCATTTATTTATTTATTTATTTATTTGTTAAATTTATATCCCGCCCTTCTCCACAGAGGACCCAGGGCGGCACACAGGAAATTTAAAAACATACAAAATACAATAAATATAATTTAAAAGATTATTAAATAAACCTATCCTGCGCTAAAACCAAATTTTAAAAACCCAATTTAAAAACTACCTAAAAGTCCACATGGGAGGTTAGGCTAGGCCGGCTTGTTGAAACAAATATGTCTTGAGACATTGGCGGAAGAGGCGGAGGTCGGTGATGGTACGTAATTCAGGGGGTAGGTCATTCCAGAGGGCTGGCCCCGCCACAGAGAAGGCTCTTCCCCTGGGTGTCGCCAGTCAGCATTGTCCGGCCGACGGCACCCTGAGAAGGCCCTCTCTGTGGGAGCGTATTGGTCTAAGGGATGTATGGGGCAGGAGGCGGTCTCACATATAACTAGGCCCCGAGCCATGGAGCGCTTTAAAGATAGTTGTCAAAACCTTGAAGCGCACTCAAAAGACCACAGGAAGCCAATGCAGCTCGCGCAGGATTGGTGTTATGTGGGAGCATCTAGTGGCTCCCATAATCACCCGTGCGGCTGCGTTTTGGACTAGCTGTAGCTTTCGAGTGCCCCTCAAGGGAAGCCCCATGTAGAGAGCATTACAGTAGTCGAGTCGGGACATCACGAGAGCTTGAGTGACTGTGCGAAGGGCAGCCCGGTCCAGTAAGGGGCACAATTGGCGCATGGAGGAAGTTGATTATCTAGACCCGCGCCAGTCCAGCTTCCGACCCGGTCACAGAACCGAGATGGCATTGGTCGCGTTGGTTGATGATCTCTGGAGGGCGCGGGATAGAGGTTATTCCTCTATCCTAGTCCTATTAGACCTCTTGGCGGCTTTTGATACCATCGACCATGGTATCCTATCGCACTGACTGGGGGGGTTGGGGCTGGGAGACACCGTTTTGCAGTGGTTCTTGTCCTACCTCTCTGGTCGGTCGCAATATGTGTTGACGGGAGGGCAGAGGTCAACCTCAAGGCCTCTCTTATGTGGGGTTCCTCAGGGGTCGGTCCTCTCACCCCTCCTTTTCAACACATATATGAAGCCGCTGGGTGAGATCATCCGTGGTTTTGGGGTGGAGTACCACCTGTACGCTGATGACACTCAGCTGTACATATCCACCCCAAACCACCCCAACGATGCCGCCCGGTGTTTGGAAGCTGTACGGATCTGGATGGGTGGTAACAAACTCAAGCTCAACCCTGCCAAGACTGAGTGGCTGTGGTTTCCGGCACCCCGGTTCAGCCAGATTACTCCAACTCTGGCCGTTGGGGGTGAAACACTGGCCCCCGTGGAGAGGGCGCGCAATTTGGGTGTCCTCCTGGATTTCCGGCTGTCCATGGAGGACCATGTGGCGGCCGTGGCCTGGGGGGCATTTCATCAGGTACGCCTGATGCGCCAATTGCGCATCATTTATAACTTTAATTTTTGCTAGAAAGCCAATTTGGTGACATAATCAGTTTGGTGCAGGGGTAAGCCATCAGTTTAGAAAACCAGAGACATGAGTTCTGATCTTGTCTTAGACACAAAGTCAGCTGGGTGACCTTTTTGAGCTAGCATTGCTCTCAGCACTAGGAAGCGAAATGAATTCTGAAAAATCTTGCAAAGGAAACTTCATGTAGTATCTGTCAACTAGTATCTGTCAACTAATCTGTCCAATAAGCAAACCCAAAAGAAGGAAACACTCTCGGGAGAATTGAATTCTCAAAAGTAAAAATTTATTGAATACACTATTTATTTATTGTATTTATTGTATAACACCATGTTGATACTGAAGAAAGAAAACCAGCTCTGGTTTCCCACATACTGTAAATGCTTGCCCAGTTAAACCATGCTTTTCATTCTCCCCACCCCTGGTTGATCATATTGTCCAATTGTGAGATGGTCTTTTGTTATGAGAATGATCCATCTCTTTCTTAAGCAACTGCAGAAGTGAACTTGCTGGCTCCATGCTTTCCCAATCTCTGCATACATTTTCCACATACCATTTTCCTCCCTCCAGTTCATTGGCAAGTTGAAAAGCATTAGGTTTGAAAGAAGCAAAGTGGTTCAATCTTAATAATACCCCAGACTAGAAGGCATGTACCCCCATAAAAATGAGACATCATTCTCTCAGAATTGGCATGCAATTTGAGGGTCCTCCTAGACTCACAACTTCTGTGGCCATGGGCAGGGGACCTTTGCATACATTTGTCTTATGTACCAGTTATCTCACGTCTCAGTCACTTCTTGACTGGATTACTGCAATGTGCTATCTTGAAAAACACTTGGAAACTCCAACTAATTCAGAATGCAGCATTGCATTAGGTTTGTGGACACTCTTTGTCTGCTAAGCTGCAGTGGTTTCCAATATGTTCCAAGCTGCAATTCAAATTGCTGGTTATTACTTTTAAAGTCCTGCATAGCATGGACCCAAGTTACTTGCAGGACCACTTATTCTCAAAGGCTTCTGCCCATCTCACCAAATCCTATATGACGGACATGCTATGTCCACCAATGCTGTTCAGCATTATTATCTTGCAGGACTGAGCAGGAATCCAAAATATGTTTCTCGTGTGACTTTATTAAATGACAATTTGTTCTGGATTATTTTTCATTAAATCTTTTTTCAGTTACAGTGTGCTTTCTTAATTTAGTTTTTTGTGAATTAGTTTTAGTTTTTAGGCACTCAGGCCGTCAGTCAGATGGTGGTCACAAATATTTTCTGAGTAAATAAAAAAAAAAATTTCCCCAACCGGTGGCAATATATACTCACAAAAATGTTGGAGGAGGTGGTGGAGAGAAAAGGGCTCTTGTTTTTCACTAATGTTATCTCATATTCCAAGATACTTCTGTCCATTTTAGTTCTCCCATGTCTTTCCTTCTCTTATGCAACTGGGAAGAGAGAAAGTTATTTCTCTATAACTGCCAAAATCTATCTGTAGAATTCTAGACCCAACTGGACTAAATTTTCCTTAAATATGAACATCCACACTTTTCGAAAACATTGTCCTAGGTTATTTATTGTTATTGTATTGTTGCCACTTACACTGGGACATAAGACCCAAGATTGTTTACATTATTTCAATAATATTTCCATTGTTCAGACTGTCTAGCATTACATTTTTCATTCGGTTTAATTCCATATTTATCTGCCGATTTATGGTCATGCATTCCAATATGTGTGTGTGTGCGTACGTGCGTGTGTTCATGCCTCCACACACACATACATGTACACATGCACAATATTCAGGCATATATAACATTTATCCATTGAGTTTTGCAACCTAATGTTCTACCAATATAAGCTTATCCTAAGAGATTAAGTCCAAGGGCATTCACTATGCGGACTGATTTTTTTCAAGTTTCCTTCTCAACCAGAAACCTCATCCATTAATAGTTGAAGAATGAAGCTAATCAGTCTGCCTCTCATAATCTCCCCAGCAGCTAGGACTTTTTTTAATAAGTATTATTATTCCCCTTTCAATAGTTAGTTATCTGTAAGGTACTCTTCTGTGTATCTGATGCGGAATGTGCCTTCCAATTAAAGCTGAAAGGGAAAAAAAGTGCTTGACTGTTTCATTTTCTTGTCCTTCAAACAAAAAGCGATATAGCACTCTCCAAAGAAACAGTTCCTGATATGGAGTATAAGGTTAGATTATGAGATCAAGGGTGTTGCTATTAGCAGTATTAAAAATACATGCTTCTTTCCCAGTGTATCTATAACTTCTGTGCATTTCTGTAAGTGGAACCTAACTTGACAAGAGATATTAATAGCCCAAAATATCCAGGTGATATGCCCCTGTGGAAGATAAGATCACCCAAGAAGACTTAACAATGCTTGAAGGAATTGATTCATAGCTACTCCCACCCTTGCAGTAAAAAGGAAGAAGCAAACTTCATCTCTATATATAAAACACATGCTGTAGCTTGACAAAATATACATAACACTGATTATCTCACAGAACAAGAAAGCACAATTTTATGGTTGTTGCTCTGAATGGTCAAGAATGTCATGAGTGAGATAATGCTATAATGATGTACTAGGTAGTGCAGGAAAGGATTTTCAAACAAATGTTTTCTTTAAGAGAGATTTGGGGAATTTCAACTTTCTTTTTTTTTTATATTGAAAAAGTTTTATTGGTTTTACAGTTTTTCAATAGGGTGGGGTAAGGGATACAAAGAAATTTTGAGAGCATTCACGTCAAAGTCGTCGGCCCTACCGGGACCTCAAAATAGATCATTAACAAAAAACATTTTCCGTACACTACAAAGTGAAAGCAAGCACATATTTCTAAGTTCTCAGTTCTATGCTGTCAGTCATTTACAAAAATCCAGATGCACATGTTATACAATATTACTCAGAAAATCAAGGCAAAGTTATTTTTTAGATCTAAGTCTCTTGGCAATTGTATCTTCTATCTCTCCTTCCAGGCCCCCAGCTGAACCAGATCCCGTGGTCAAACAATTTTTTAGACAAGAAGGAAAATTTCCTTCTTGCTTCTCTAATCTTTCTTGGGATCTGCTTCAGGATGGCAACCTCCTTTTGTTGGTAAATTAACGGACCTCCTCTTTGCACTTTCAAGATTTCCTCTCTGGTTGACCTTCTAACAAATTTAACATGTATCTCTCTGGGTACTTCATTTATCCTGGCATATGCAGAGTTAATTCTGTAGGCTAGGTCAATGTCCCCCCTGATCTCATCCTTAGGTTTATGTAAATAGTCTGCTATAATTGTGCTCATGAGTTCAGGGAGACATTCACCAGTTTCCTCAGAAACATTCTGAAATCTCAAAAAATATGTCATCCTTTCCATATCAATCCTAGACACATGCCCATTTATTTCCACAACCTCATTAGTAACATTTTTAATCTCTCCCTTAGCCCCCACCAGCCCCCCTTCCAACACTTGTTTCTGTGTGTCCTATAGTTCCTTTTTAAAGTTGATATTTTCTTCTCTCTGGGCCTTGATTTCTTGTACCAAAGTTTGAATAACAGATTCAAGAGAAGCCATCCTTAATTCTAAGCTTGCCAGTGCTGATTCTTGTGCCATGATTAGCTGTTAAAGTCAATGCCACTAAAATGGCGTTTTTTGGGTGGGGCTGTTGAGGCAAATCAGGAGCCAAAAGTTCAAATCAGGATTGTAAATTTCAGGAACCAAGAGAGAAACAGTTTTCCAGATCAATAATCATAATAACGAAGGTACTCCAGAAAAGAGATCACAAATCCAAAAAAAAAAAATTCTTCTTTAATAACAAGAGGAAGTCCAAATCACAAAGAGACGCTGGGAATTTTCCATAAGTAAAATAGTCATTCAGGGACAAAGAGAAGCCATCTTCCACCGCCCAAGCTCAAAGCCAGAAGGAGAGAGTGGTAAAAAAAATTGTTTCAAACCAGCCAGACCTAAAAACTATGTTGCAAGACAAACCGCAGATCACTTTCCCTTGTTGCAAACAATCCAGATTGAAGATATCCGCTTCCTCGCAGCAAGGAGCCATTTTCAAGTGCCGCTTTAAATCCGAGGGGGGGTTTAGCAAGCAAACACCCCCCTCCAAGTTCTTTCAGCCAGGCTGACAGCAAGGGAAAAAAAAGTTTTAAATCACTCACTCTCCCCCTCACAGCCGAAGCCCCGGGAAGCCTTCCGACTCAGCCAATCAGCTCTCTTGTGAACGATGCCGTCTTCCTTTGGCGAAGGGAAAACCCCCCGCAGCATGTCCTCCTCCACCTGAGCCGAAGACAAGGGTCGCTTCCCCACTGCCATGGGGGGGAGCAACCCAGGCAAGCCGGCCCTATGGGAGACCCCCAAAAACGGGGCGTCTCGCCCCTGTGGGGGGGGCAGGAAAAGAAACAAAGCGGCGAGAGAGCCCTAGGCTCGCCCGTCGCCGCTGGAGCCGGAACCGGAAGTCGGGAATTTCAACTTTCTTGATATGTTAAGCATACCCAAAGGTGCAATTTTCTCTAAATGCATTTTGTTTATGTTGAAATTTATATTACTATAAATCCTTGCCTCACCTCTGCTTTTTGTGTGCATCTTAACAGTCCCGAGAAGACCATTCTTACTCAGGCAAAATGTGATTCATTTGTCCTATTAGAAAAGCAATGGCAGCCACTTTAAGTCTCAGTGAGGCTACTTTGAGGTCCTCATGGAATTTGCAAAGCCTTTACTAACAGTAGCTGCCTTGTGTTGAGGGGATCAAGAAGCAGGCAGGAATCTGGGCATGGGATTGAGCTAGATAAGATGCAAAAATTGTGGATGCAATTTTCAGCACAATCCATAATCTTACGGATAATTTCCTCCTGAGAGGGTAATCGTCAACTGCTTATAAAGAGAATTTGTATAAGATGTTTTACAGGTGGCACTTATCACCAGCGAGAATTGCAAGAATGTCCAAGAACAAATCTGAAAAATGTTGGAAATGCCATCAGACGCCTGGCTCTTACTACCATATGTGGTGGACTTGCTGTGAAGCCAAGAGATATTGGACTATAATCCACATACGGTTGGAGAAAATGACACATAAGCATGTAGATCTCAAACCTGAACTTTTTCTACTTGGAATCATACCAGAAGCATTTGATAAAAAATTTAAATATCTGATTGTGAATGTTTAAACAGCAGCTAGAATTGTATTTGCAAAAAATTGGAGAAATGAGAAATTACCCTCTCAGGAGGAAATTATCTGTAAGATTATGGATTGTGCTGAAATGAGTAAACTGACATTTGAAATTAGAGAACAAGAGGATGAACAATTTTATAAAGTATGGAATTTGTTTTATCAATGGCTAGTCAAAAGAAATCAGGAGATAGAATACATAAAAGAATTTTAAGAAATAAAAGTCAATGGTTATGAATGGTAGATATTGTAATATGCTGAGACTATGTTATCTTAGAAAGATATTTTGTATATTAATTAGTCTATTAACGAGATACATATATAATGGAAAATCTGGCTAACCTTTTGGTTTTATATAGAGAAAATATTATGGGTGTTTGATTAAGTGATATATTTTATATTAGTACTGTATTTATTAATGACAATTGAGAACAATGTTATACAACAGGAATCTACAGAAAACCTTTCTTTCTACTTGTTGAATAATTATAGAAAAAGATTAGCTTTTGATACTACTTGTTACCATACAGATAATTAACTATCTAAGAGAATAAGGTGGTATGAAATGAAGAAAAAATAGTCTTAATTCCATACATATATCTTTATATATCTAAACTTAATAATGAGGATATATTTGGTTACACTGGATAGATGATTAATAATTACATTAGTAATTGTAAAGACCAATGCACAAAAACTTATGACCAAACGACATGTTATACAAAGTTGAAAAAGATTGAATGTTTTACTTGGTTTTTATGTTGAAAAATAAAAATTTATATACAAAAAAAGAAGAAGAAGAAGAAGGCGGCAGGAATCTGTGTCTTTTTAATTGACCCTCTGGTTGTTGTTTTTTTGCATCTTCTCCCACATCTTCAAGTTCATCTAAATGCTGGAATCATAGAAGGGCTGGGTAGAGATAGAATGCATTGACAAAAAATATAGTAAGTATTCGTAAGCATCTGCACATGGATTTCATGTTTTAAAAAAACTGACATATCAATATATCATGTCTATTTATATCAGCGATAAACATGGACCATATCTTAAAGATTTAGTCTACTGGAGCAAAATAAAGTGATGGTTCTGCATCCATAAAATTTACAATATAAAAATGGAGAATTTTTCCTGTAAAACTAAAGTAAGCACCAATGTTAATTCAGTATTAACTAACTGGGATAGCCTTGCTTCCTTAGATAATAATTAAAGCGTATCATTACTTATTAAAATGCTCAAATACATTAATCAAGATGACAAATCCAATTTTGTTATTAAATCTTCTTGATCTATTTGTTCTGGTGGTTGTGAAATTGATTTTTTTTTTTTTTGCAAAACTGATAATATCTGAGAAGCATAATTCTGAGCTATAAGGAATAGAAGGTAATATCCTAAATAATTGCTCGTTGTAAGGGGTATTTTCTTAGAGCTGTTGATTGCCTAGTCTGGCTGATTGAATGCTTCCTGAGTAAGCAGAGTCTGTAAAAAGAATATGCTGCAGTCACATTTTAAGCTGTACACTTGTTAATGAATAATCAGGGAAAGCTAATGGTACTTTGCCTGGGGAATTTAAGGGAGATATGTGTATCCATTTTCCCTTAAGTCAAGAATTTGTACTTAGCCAACATGAAAACCTGAAAAACAAGTAAGAAGAAATAAAAAGTGTTCTGAGAAACAAAAGTGAAAATGAACTGACCATTTGCAATTACTAACAGCAGTGCTTGTAATATGCTTCTATTTCTGCCTGAAAGATATATCTGTATTAAATGCAAGCTTCTAGATGTGCTTAAAAAATAAGTCAAGGTACTGGACCAATGAGTTGCCATCTTTTAGCTGATGAAAAGGAAGCATTTATATCAATTCAGTGAAAGAAAGAAGGCTCCAACTGACCTCCCATGGGGATAATTTTTCTTACTTCAGCCAACATCAGTTCCTGAACCATGATCTATTAACAGAGAAGATGACACACTGCATTGGAGGAGAGGTAGTGGCTGAAATGAGAGTCCTTCCATTTCATTCTATGTATGGCATATCAGTACATCCTGGAGGGCATTTTAGAGGAGAGAGTATGATCACAATCAAGTCCCTGATTCACAGAGCTAGGAAAATCTCTCTCAGAATTCCACATGGATTACACATTGCAGATGATCTTAAGTGTGATAGAGGTTCTTGGTACTGAAGGAGTAGAAATCATCCATCCATCTTGAAGATCAAGTTTTCAATAGCTAAATCCACTTCAATCTCCAGCCCAAGCATCACCCTTGTTAGAATGATTCAAGGGATTTTCTTCCTGTTGCAGGAAAAACTGATGTGATCCACTGATCACTTTACTTTAAGTTGCTTTGTAGTAAACTGTTAATTCAGCAACAACCAGCCTTTGTATCAAAACAGAGTGGGGAATAGCTCTTGACAGAGAGGAAATTTATGGAGATTTGTGTCACCCAAAACTGAGCCTCCAGAAAGACAAACTTAATTTAATAGGTGGAATAGAGATTCGGTGAGATCACTTTCATGGAAGCAATCTTATAAACGAAACTGTACCATTGTACAACTGAACAATTTAATAGAAAGAGGGGAGCAGTTGCACAAGATATTTAAAATGTACATTCCAGCTCAGTATTCCAAAAGAATAAACTTGCCACTGCAATAGAAAAGCATCTGACTTAAAATAAGGGAAAATGAAATACAATAAATACTATTGCAAAAACAAGAATAAGGTATGAATATTGCCTTCCAAAAACAAATTGCTGATCTCTTAAACAGACATAAAAATGCAGTGACAGGAGACTTTAATTACCCTGACACACTCTGCCAATTTTGGTACTTCCAGAAAATATGTGACTTGTCTTGCTGACAATTTTCTCCTCTGGAGGATAGAAGAATATAAAAGGCAACCGGGTATTCTTCATTTTACACAAATCAAAAAAGAATTCTTGTCGAAGAAGCAGAAATAGCAGAAACATTGTGAAAAGCTATCTGTATAATTCAGAAAGTTTCATTTTAAGAGAATCAAAAAGAAAAAAATGAACATAGTCAAACACTGTCTTAAAAAAAGTCAATTTTAATAAACTTAAAGCAATGATATATAAGATACCAGGGCATGAAAACTAATGTCAAAAAGACTTATTTTAGGTTCCAAAATAAGGTAATACTAAAGGCACAGCTACAAACAATTTAAATAAGAAGAAAATAGATAATCCCTTCTGCCCTCCCCCTTTCCAAAATGTGAATATAGCTATACAGAATACTTAGTAAAAATCAACAGACATAAAATAATTATGCAGCAGAAAGCTTCAGACGTAAAGGCAGTGTTAGGAACAAAAACTTTTGGAGAGGAAATCCTCGTTTAGTGATGATACTAAGGATAATAGAAGTTTCCTTCAAAAATGTATAAGAGAAAAACTATATATACACACAGACACACGTGTATGTGTGTGTTCATCCACATTTTAGCCATTGTCTATTCACTGCAGGATGAAGGCCTCTTCTGCATGTTTCCAACTAATATGGTTCTGAGTTTTCTTTTGCCAATTGGGCCCATTATACTTGCTGATGTCATTGATCTATCTTGTTTTCGGTCTCTTTTGTGGATGCTTTTTATCAAGTGGAATCCATGACATTAGTTTATATGACTGCCGTGGTCCACCTGCCATCAATTCTTCTTGCTATGTGACCAGCCCATTTCCATTTCAATTCATTTATTCTCTTGATGATATCGTAAACAATCGATATAAAAGCTACAAATAGTGCAAAGGCCCATGGAAATATACATGCAGATAAGATAGAAAGACATGCACATGGATTACAGAACAAACAAAAGCATATGTATTGTATATATTTCATATCAATATACTAATTGCACATTGAAAATTGCCAACAGTTAACAAATAAAAAAGAAGAGCTGTTAAACTCCTATTTTGATCCAGCCTTTAATACAAGGCAACAACAACAAATACTTTTAAAATGTATATTCTAAACTTCACTATTTTTAATATTTTCAGTCTAGAAAGTGAAGCACCCTTAGTTAATCAAATAGCAAATGTATACTTCTGCCCATGGAGCACCTCTTTTAGCATATTTGTAGTATCTGTCCACCAGAGCATTCCCAGACATTTCTCATATATTTTTCTCAATTGTTATTTGTTATGTCTGTAAATAAAGTCTTAATTTTTTGCAACAAATAGTCATAAGCTTTTCAAAAACATTCAACTCGTTAAACTGTCCCTGTAGTTATGGGTGCTACTTTGATCCTTAAAAACTGTGTAGATAAGTGTATTTAAAATCAAGAATTTACATATGCCAGGTTTGTGTAAAGATAAATATTCCAGGTATTCCAGTTACACATGCCAGGTATGTGGAAATATAAATATAGTAAATATTCCCCTACCAGTAATGGAAATTCTCAGAGTTTGAAGTCTACACTCTTAAAGCTGCCAAGGCTGAGAAACACTGCTGAAATGAATTCTGGGTACAATGTAGGATAAAATTAATTCCAATAAAAGAAGATCAGATTTAATTCTCTGCCAATTTACTTACTGAATTTCTGACATGGTAAAATCATAATAGGATATTTTTTACCCTGTAACTTTTATGTAAAGACAACAATAAATATTGGTATATTCCCATCAAAGTAGAAATAGCTTCTGAGATGTTTCTGAATTGATATTTCCCCCCATAATTTTTCTGTAGTAAGTCAGAAACTTACAGGCTCTAACAATATGCTTGTCACTTGGCATAAATATGTCCTTTAACCCAATTATAATTATAATTAATCATATCTAGCAGATTTAGAAATAACAGAATGTGTACATTCTTGATTTTAAATACATTTATCTACACAGTTTTTTTAAGGATTGACGTAGCACCCATAACTACAGGGACAGTTTAGGGTGTTGATGGTTTTTGAAAAGCTTCTGACTATTTGTTGCAAAAATGTTAAGACTTTCTTTACAGACATAACAAACAACAATTGAGAAAAATATATGAGAAATGTCTGGGAAACTGAAATTATAGACATTTGCAGCTAGAATAACCATCCCTTACTAAAATCTAATCATAACAAGAGCTAGTGCAGCAGCAACTGTTACCTATAATATCAGGATACTGGACTTCATTTACCATATGAAATAAAATGTAGAATGTTAAAAAATGAGCTAAGCTATTACTAACAAAATTATTTAAGCATGCATATGAGACAAACTTGGTTTATTTCAGAAAACTAAGCAGTATTATGCTTGAATAGTATTAGGATAGGAGACCACCCGGAAATTCTTTGATTGTACATTAGAATAAGAGGTAAACACAATAATAATAAAAGAAAATCATCAAAAATAAATAATATAAATAAAATAAAATAATGAAACTAACAGACATTGAGCTGGAATCAGATGAAACATTATTTTAAAACAACAAAAACAATAACCCCTTATGTATTTATTTATCCATATGTCCATTGAATTCACTGGTATTTATATTGAGTAAATGGTGTAGAATTTCAGTTTCAGTCAATGGGATCCGAATACATTGCACTCAGATCCTACAGCTTGAAATAAATAGGAGAAAATTTATGTGTTCAGATTATTAGTTTCTTTTTTTTAAAAAAAAAGTTCCACTTTGATTGCATTGTGCCTTTCAACCAATCACATCACGGTACATTTCAAATTTGTAAGAGAATATCAAGTTTTGGTTCTGAAAACATACAATATGAACAATGCATTATCAGCACTTACATTGCTCCATTACTTAGTTAATGCAAACCTGAGTCTGCTGGATATGGGTCACTGAATGCCTTGGTATTTTAAATTGCATGGTTATGATTTATGATGTAGAGCTCTGAAATCTAGAATAATGAAATGATGAAAAATTTCTTTAAGCATCCTTTAAGAATACTTTCCACTTTGGCAGTAGAAGTAGACTAACAATTCAGCACAGAAACTTCAGTTATTTGAGCAAAAATGTTCTATAATTGTGCTATTCTTAAACAGAAAAAAACCAAGGTCATGGAATAACTTTCCATGCAAAAGAATTACTCAATGCAATCAGGGCTTTCCCTGTAATTTTAGATAGTGACACATAGCTAGAATGTGTTTAGAAGACAACTCAAAACATATATAGAAGCAGCTAAGCAGAGTTCCAGATATAGACATAGCTATTTATCTCTAAAAACATCCTTCTATAAAATAGATTTTTCAATTTCTTCCTCCCACAAGATCTGTAGGAATTTGTCAGGAATGAAATCTGTCTTTGCTTGGATGTGGAAAACTACAGAACACTAGCAATTAAACAGAAAAAAAACTAACTTGGCAATAGAATTTCCAATTTAGTGTGCTGTGGGTGTTAACTTCAAAATGATGTCTCCAGAAACATTAAAAGCTATGAACTACCTGAATCTGTTTAGGTAAAAAAATCTAGGAAAAGAAATAAGACTAGTTATGTCCTTGTAATTAATATTTACGCTTTGAAAGAGGCGGTGGTGAGGCCCCTCCTCAAGAAGCCTTCCCTGGACCTGGCACTTTTGGCAAACTATTGTCCAGTCTCCAACCTTCGCTTTGTGGCAAAGGTTGTTTAGAGTGTGGTGGTGCAACAGCTTCCCAGGTACCTGGATGCATGGCTGTCCTTAGAAGATCATATGATGGCTGTCGCCAGGGGGGCTTTTTATCAGGTTCACCTGATTTACCTTCCTAGATCGGGATGCCCTACGCACAGTCACTCATGCCCTTGTCTCTTCCCATCTGGACTACTGCAATGCTCTCTACATGGGGCTCCCCTTGAAGAGCACCCGGAGGCTTCAACTGGTCCAGAATGCGGCTGCACGGGTAATTATGGGGGCAACACGACACTCCCATGTAACACCCCTCCCATGTAACACCCCGAGCTGCACTGGCTTCCAGTGGTTTTCCGGGTGTGATTCAAGGTGTTGGTTACCATCTTTAAAGTGCTCCATGGCTTAGGACATGGGTACCTACGAGATCGCCTTCTGCCACCGAGAGCCTCCCACCGGCTCGTATGCTCCCATAGGGAGGGTCTCCTCATGGTGCCGTCGGCTAGACAATGTCAACTGGCGACACCCAGGGGGAGAGTCTTCTCCGTGGGAGCACCTGCCCTTTGGAACGAATTGCCCCTGGAATTAAGAACTATCCCTGACTTACACACCTTCTGCCGCGGTCTCAAAACCTTTCTCTTTAAACAAGCCGGGCTGGCATAAAGCATGATTTTTAGATTTTTAAATTTAAACTTTTAAATTTAAATTTCTATTATTTTAATCAGGGTTAGTTTGGGTTTTTTCCACGTTTCGGCCAATATTTTAATTATATCTTTTAAAAGCTTTTAAAATATATAACTTTTATATATTTGTTTTTATATATTTATATATCTGTTTTTATTTTGGCTGTATACCACGCCGAGTCCTTCGGGAGTAGGGTGGTATAAAAAAGCAATAAAGTCTAAACTCTAAACATTGTATATTAGTTGTTTTATTGAATTGCTTCCTGCTTATTGAATTTTAGCTATTATAGTTCAGCTCTCAAAGTTTTTAATCTCATCAGGCAAACATGATTGTCAGTATAACTATATGCCTTTGGTAAGTTTTCATATATTGAATTTTCCAGATGGGCGGAGAAGGCACAATTAATCCAGGAAATTCCTATCAGTATTCTATGGATTATTTCCAGGATAATCCCAAAGTGATAGCCTAAAATACAAATTCTTTCTGTTGTTCTTTGGTTCAGACCTTCTGCATTAGCATCCATTAAATGTACACTAAATGGAAGAGTTTGCTACTACCTATTAGTGTTTATCTATTTTCATACCACTTTCTTTTCTATTTTTTATTGTTTGTCAAGTATTGGTGTGTGTGTTTGTGTATTGTTGCTATCATCTGTTGTCACTTGGAAATCTAAAATACAAAGTCAGATGCAAGATGGGCCTCTTTCTAGCCCAGTAACACTATGATGAACAGATAATAACTGCCTCATTCTTTTTATTTCTACTGTTTCCTGCACTTTTTCTTTTCTTTATTTTTCTTTATGTATTTTCATGTTTATCTTTTACTTGTGTAAAAATCTGATAAAATTCTATACAAATCTACTCTTGAATCCATAATTCAATCAGAGTCATCCCACAAAAGAACTCCCATTCTTAGAAAATTCACTCTTGCCCTTTCTAATTTGCAGCACAGATATGATAATAGAGGTATATTTAGTTGAGAATATAGTTAAACAAAGTCAGAAATCCTTGTGTTTTATTGCAAGTTACCCATAAATGACGTAGAAGCTACTTCTAAAACAAAAAGTATTTATTTTTAAAATCCTAATAAGTGGCCCATTATTTCATGTCTCCAGTTGAACAAGACACTCCAGGTAGTGTATCAGTAAAGTCCTGGATTAAGATTGAGATCCAAGTCCAAAGAAGTTTATAGGGTGATTTTAGGTCTGTCATTTTGACTAATGGGAAAATTCAGAGAACATGGAACATTATATTTTGCTTTTGGATCACCATTTTCTTTCTTGAATTCTGGAAAGACCACATAATTTATAGTGGCAGACTAAAGATAGTCACCTTCAAGTCAAGTTTAGGTTCTGGTCTCCTGTAGCTTTGCTGGCAACAGAATTGAAATAATTTGCATTACTTTATTCCAGGATGATTTTTAATTTAGTCTACAGTGCAGCTATTTCTTAGGAGTCACTTATCCAAACAATGCTCACTTTTTGTTCATTTTTATATTAGCCAAGATTAGATAAGTCTTACCACTTAGAAGACCATTTCATTAAACCAAGAAACCTAAAACATATAACCTTCTCTTCTTTTGTTAGTTCATTTTAAATTTTTTGATTTTATCACCCTGGATAATGAAGAGTTCATCTGAACATAATATAATTATGTAAGCTTTTCAGGGTAATTACTTAAGAAATACTAAATATATTTCACACAGCAGGACTATGGCAATTTATTCTTAATGTTGATAAATCTGCCTCATAAGTCTGTCTAATTCACTAGCTACCTTCCAGTCTAAATAAGTTTTTACTTCTTAATTCTCCAGACTTACTAAGGAACTAGTGCAGAGATGGTAAGTAATGCTGTCCTTGGTATGTTAGATTAGAATTATTCAGTTTTGTTCATACTTGCAGCCTATTATCTGGTTAATTATTGCTACTGTGTTATTGTCACTTAGTTAGCCAGATGTTTAGATTGGATTTGGCATTTTAATCCAAGAGTGGGGATAGGCAGATGCTATTCTTTGATGGTGCTAAAGGTATCATTCTACAATGTAAGTTGTTTCAACTAAAGCTGGGGATTTTGTCAATACCAATGATGTTCAAGTGGTGCTTCAATTGTTTTGGGATTGCACCCAAGGCACCTATTACTACTTTTGCTTTGTTTTGCCACAATTGTTCTCTTTCTGTTTGGAAGTCTTTGTGTTTTGTTTGCTTCTCCATTTTTTCTCTCTCTTATTTTGATATGACCTTTATGCAGACTTTTTTGTGTCTCTAATCAACAATTGTTACTTGGCAGATGCCTCACTATTTGAATTCTAAAGCCCCAGAGCACTTTAGAATCTTCATTTTCTAATTAATTCATCTATTTTATGGTCCTACCAGAAAAATGGAGTTTCTTGCAGATCTTCCAATGCTCCATTGTTGCTACAGTGCCATGCCATTTTTGTAGTCAGTCTGTGAGTTATTCTTACAGCAGATAAATAGGTGGCCCACTTTTTCTTTAGTTTCTTTCCAGAGATGGCATTTACTTTCTGTTGCTGTCTTCTTAAATCTGGATTTGCGTGCATTTGTTGTTAAGACTTGGTCTTATGTAGCCAGAATCAACCATTCTGTCTTTCTCCAATTTTCCTGCTCTTAACCATTACCAGGTCTTTTTATTATTTGCTTTGCAAGTTATTTTTATAATGTACTGTCTATGTAATACTGTCTTCTTTTGTCTGTTTTCTGTTCTTCATTTGGAGTTTCTTGCAGGCCAGTTTGGTCTCTCCAGTACTCAGTAATTGGTAGATAGATTGGCAGAAATATTTTTGATTGGATTAAATTTGGAAAATCTGCCTAGAATTTGCAATTTGAGCTTTGTATTGCTGATCGTTTTAGCTATAGCTTCATTATTTTCTGCTTTATTATTTTTAATGCTTTCTTGATAATAATTATTTCTAGATGGTATATCTTGATTGGGTATTCTTTGGTCTTCTTGTTCTATAGTTTATCTTTTATCTGTTCTAGCCTTTATGTTAGAACAGCAAACAGTTATATAGATAACAAATGAAATCAGGTCTTCAATCCATTGAGTAAATGAAGCAATATTATTTATATTTCCAACATTTCAAATATCAGTCTTTTAGCTAATAAGGACATGGACAATCCATTTAAGTTGCCTCGGTGTCAAATTTCATATATTGGATATGTAATTTGAGGATATATTATCCTCTGAAAAATCTAACTTTTGTCACATAGTCACATTTATATACTAGTTAGTATTTTCTCCCAAAATCTTATAGAAATATGTGTTTTAAAGAACCATTATTGTCATTATATCTTCAATTAAATGCTGTCCTAGACAATCCTTTTCTATACAAATATAATAGAATTCAATAAATTCTAAATATATTTTGTTGTATAAGTCTGCAGAGTGTCTATTGACATTCTAGGTATAAAAATTAAGACACTTTCCCAACATAGAGGAACCTTTAACTCATTATTTCACTCATCTATTACCATATGCTTATCAAATTGATTTATTGATAATAAATATCAATAGGAACTATTAGTAGGGTTTTAAAAATGTTCTCATTTACCCTCATTTTTCTAATTGTCTCAGAAACTGATAATGTTTCTGATCCAAACAGTATTGTTAACAGATGTTGCAACTGTAAATATTGTCATTTAGTTATATCTGATGGATACTATTAATCTATCAGCACAGCACTTATTAAAAAGAAAAGAAAAAGTGAGAACAATCAACCAATGAAACAGCTTGTGTTCAGAAGTTGTGGGAGCTTCATCACTGGAAGCTTTCAAGAAGAGACTGGATTGCCATATGTCAGAAATAGTGTAGTCTCCTGCTTGAGTGGTGGGTTGGATGAGATGATCTACAAGGTTGCTTCAACCCTGTTATTTTGTTACATTGACTTTATGTAACATAAAATCTGTCACACATATACATTGTCACAAGGGTCCTCAATTATTTAAAGATCAACCTATTTCAGTACAAACTTGTCAACAAAGCCCCCCTCATCAACGACCTTGTGTCGGAGGGGGAGCCGGACCTGGCAGGAATTATGGAGACCTGGTTGGGCCACAAGGGAGGACTTCCTCTCGTGGAAATGTGCCCGCCAGGTTACCGTGCATTTCATCAGTCACGGGCCCTAGGCAGGGGTGGAGGGGTGGCAGTCATTGTGAGGGAAGGTCTTGAGCCGAGAGATACCACTGTGCCACAGATAACCGGTTGTGAATCCCTTTGCGTGAAGTGGGGCCCAGGGAGGCAGCTGGGCATGCTGATTGTGTACCTGGCTCCCCGCTATGTATCAGCAGCCCTGCCCGAGCTCCTCGAGGTGATCGCCGAGATGGCGGTTGAGACCCCCAGACTGTTGGTCATGGGGGACTTTAACTTGCCATCGGTAGGTGAGACATCCGAGGTAGCTCGGGAGTTCATGGCCTCCATGACGGCCATGGACCTGACCCAAGTAATTCAGGGCCCCACACACAAAGGAGGACACACACTGGATCTCATTTTTGTCTCTGGCCAGTGGAGGAGTGATCTGGGAGTAGGGGATTTAGTCATCATATCCCTGTCATGGTCAGATCACTCACTTCTCTGGCTCGACTTTCCAACCGCTACTCCCCACTGCGGGGAGGCAGAACTGGAATTTCCAAGATGGTTCCGTCCCAGGCACCTGATGGAACCTGAAAGGTTCCAGACGGAGCTTGGGCCACTACCTGTAGCCCTGACCCGCGCTCGGATGGAGGACCTAGTGGCTGCATGGAATAGTGGGGCCTTGGACCAGGTTGCGCCTTTGCGGCCTCTCTTGCGGCAGCGAACCACCCAGGCTCCTTGGTTTTCCGAGGAGTTGAGGGTGATGAAGTGCCACAAGAGATGCCTAGAGAGGAGGTGGAGATCCACACGCTCTGAATCGGACCGAACACAGGTGAGAGCCCATTTGAGGACTTACCTTGTGGCGTTAAGAGTGGCCAAGCATCAGTATTGTGCCACTCTTATTGTGTCCGCAGATAACCGCCCTGCCACCCTGTTTGGAGTAACCTGCTCCCTCCTTCAACAGAGGCCATGGGAAGCCCCTCTACAGGGCAGAGCAGAGGAATTTGGGGAGTATCTGCAGGACAAAATCGCTCAGATTCGGAGCGAGTTGGTCTCCACTGGAAGTGGTCTGGAGGAGACGTCGGAGGCGGGTCTTGAGATACCACTCTGGGAGGAGTTTGACTCTGTTACTTCCGATGATATGGACAGGTTGCATAGGCGACTGAGAGCCACCACATATTTATTGGATCCGTGTCCCTCCTGGCTTGTACTGGCATCCTGGGAGGTTTCATGAGGCTGCCTCCAGGAAATAGTGAATGCCTCTTTGAGTGAGGGGTTCTTGCCTACCGTCTTGAAAGAGGCTGTGGTGAGTCCCATCCTCAAGAAGCCTTCCCTGGACCCAGCATTGTTAGTAAATTACCATCCGGTCTCCAACCTTCACTTTTTGGCGAAGGTTGTAGAGAGTGTGGTGGCACAACAATTTCCACATCACTTGGAGGAAATTGATTATTTGGACCTGTGCCAGTCCAGCTTCCGGCCCGGCCACAGCACAGAGACGGCATTGGTCGCATTGGTGGATGGTCTCTGGAGGGCCAGAGATGGGGGTTGTTCCTCCATCCTGGTCCTATTAGACTTCTCGGCGGCTTTTGATACCATCGACCATGGTATCCTATTGCATCGACTGGAGGGGTTGGGGGTGAGGGGCACCGTTTTATGGTGGTTCTTCTCCTACCTCTCCTGTCGATCGCAATTTGTATTGGCAGGGGGGCAGCGGTCGACTTCGAGGCCTCTCACTTGTGGGGTGCCTCAGGGGTCGGTCCTCTCCGTATGGATCTGGATGGGAAGGAACAGACTCAAGCTCAACCCGTCCAAGACTGAGTGGCTGTGTCTATCGGTGCCCCAGTTCAACCAGTTGACTCCATCACTAGCCATTGGGGGCAAACATCTGGCCCCTGTGGATCGGGCACGCAACTTGGGTGTCCTCCTAGATGCCCGGCTGTCAATGGATGACGATGTGACAGCCGTGGCCAGGGGGGGTGTTTCACCAGGTTCGTCTGGTGCGCCGGTCCTTATTGGACCGGGACGCCCTTCGCACAGTCACTCATGTGCTTGTGACGTCCTGTCTAGACTACTGTAATGCTCTCTACATGGGGCTCCCCTTGAGATGCACCCGAAGGCTGCAGCTGGCCCAAAATGCGGCCGCGCGGGCAGTTCTGGGAGTTACCAGATACTCCCACGTAACACCGCTCCTGCACAGGCTGCATTGGCTGCCTGTGGCCTTTCGGGTGCGTTTCAAGGTGTTGGTTATCATCTTTAAAGCGCTCCATGGCACAGGACCTAGTTATTTGCGGGATCGTATCCTGCCCCACACATCCCTTCGGCCGATTCGCTCTCACAGAGAGGGACTTCTCCGGGTGCCGTCCACTAGGCAATGCCAGCGGGCGATGCCCAGGGGAAGGGCCTTCTCTCTGATGGGCCCGACCCTTTGGAATGACCTTCCCCCTGATATTAGAACGACTACAGACCTCCGCTCCTTCCGCCAGAAACTCAAAACCCACCTGTTTCATCTAGCCGGCCTGGCTTAACTTCATGCTTCCCGCCCCAGTCTGTAATTTTAAATTATTTTATTCGGTTTTATGGGTTTAGTTTTAATTTTTATAAATTTGTACAGAGGACTATTTAATTTGATTTTAGCTTATATGTATTGTTATGGTTTTGATAATTTTAATTTATACCTGTACACCGCCCCGAGTACCTTCGGGGAGAGGGGGCGGTCTAGAAATCTAATTAAATAAATAGATAAATAAAAATTAAAGAAAGAACCTTGAAACACTCATTCTCAACCTATTGTCCATGGATTCCTAGGGGACTATGATGTCATCACAGGGTACTCCATGAAGGATTGAAGGATGTTATGATTTAAATCTTGAGATAAATCTTGGGCGTTCGTGGCCATGATCTGTGCCACAAAAGGTTTTTAAAGGGATCCATGGTTAACAAAAAGTTGAGAACCATTGCTCTAAAAAATTATATTAGGCACCTAGGCACATATGAGAGAAAGCTACCTTCTTATTCAGCACTCATTCTAATTTTAGGAAGGGAATCATGCTGAAAACTAGTTTGATCTAGTTTAATTTGTTTTGTTTTGTTTGCAGTTTAGCAGCCTTTCTTAATTTTTCAATCTAGTATGGAAAGCACTATAAATAACTTAAATCAATCTTTTTTTAATTTTTAATCATTTTTAAAATTATGTTTATTTATTCTTATTTACTAGTACTTCTTAATTTAGAGTTAATGACTTTGAGTTCCCTTTGGGTGGAAAAGTAGGATATACCTCCAACATCATCACTGAAAAACATTTGTTTTAAAATGAAATCAAACAATATGCAATTTTATTTTTATTTAGATGGGTTGCAAATTAAAGCAGCAAACTTTTCCATGACCATATCAGTTCACAGCTATGTCAATAATTTCTAAATATGTAGTCACCGGGGTTTCTGGTCAGTATATCAAAGTTTGTCATACGTGTTCTAATAAATGTGTATCAAGAGAAAAACTTTAGTGATACAAAATTAGATATTAGGATGGGAATGATGTATGAGATGACAAGGTAGAGAAGCTGTTAGCCACCATCTCTAATTTGCAGGGCCAGCTCAACATTTCTCTTTAGGTGAATTAGAAGTGAAGCAAAGAGCTGGTTGCAACAACCTATCACTGTTATTTTCTAAGACTGCCTAGGGGCTTCATGTAGAGGAACAGAGGTACAATTGTCTACAAAAGTAATGTTGGAAGCTAGTGTTTTTTTCTGCAACATTGCAGTTAGCTAATTGATTTGTTAAAATCAAATATTTATTTTTAAGAAGTCAGGTAGTCTGGCAGTCATTAAAAATGGCTTCCTACCATCACTCCTTTGGGCCTCAGAGCCACTCAGAGTGGGCACCTCCAAAGCAATTACTCTGGGGTTTTAAATCTTATTCATTCTTAGAAGGATTGAGTGAACTGGAAGGGGGAAAATGTATGTGATAAAAGCCAAGCCAAGCTGCCAACTCAGGGCTTTTCTGAACTATATTCTAAGAGCTGGTTCCTACACATTATTATTATTATTTTTATATGAAAAAAGTTTTATTGGTTTTTACAATTTTTTTTTTAAAATAGGAAAAAGGTATAAGGTATAACAGAGATATTTTGAGGACATCTATGTCGGAGGTGTCGGCCCCCTCCGAGGCTTCTTACAAAAAATATATATAAGATAATACAATACATTTTTCATTTCCCTACAAAGTGGAAAGAGATACAAATATATCATTTTATATTCATGCAATCAATCATTATTTCTATAAACATCCAAAGGTTATACTATATAGAAAAAAGTCATTTGTGAGATCTAAGTCTTTTAACAATTGTATCTTCCTCTCCCTGACCTCCAGTTGGCGGAGCCGTGGCCCCCTCCGCTCCCCCATTTTCATCCTCCAGGATTAGGGAATGTTTTTTAAGAAAGTCTTCCGCCTCTACAATTGTTTTAATTCTTACTCTCCCCCCCTCCCAGAACACTAACATTCCCTCGGGCATCAACCACTTGAACCACACCCCCTTTTTATATAATCTTTTGGATAAGAAGGAATATTTCCTTCTTATTTCTCTAATCTTTTTCGGGATCTGTTTCAAGATGGCAATCTCATTCTGTTGGTATATCAAGGGACCGTCTCTTTGTGCTCTCAGGATTCCGTCCCTTGTTGACCTTCTTACAAATTTAATATATCTCTCTCTGGGTACTTCATTTATTCTGGCATATGCTGAGTTAATTCTATAAATCAGATCAATGTTCCCCCAGATATCTTCTTTGCTCTTTTTAGTGTAATCTGCTAACATCGTACACATTAAATCTTTTAAATCTTAAGAGGCAACTTCAGGAACATTCTGAAACCTTAAAAAGTAAGACATCCTTTCAAAATCCATCCTAGACATATGACCAGCTAAATCCACAATTTCCCTTTGAGAATTTTTTATCTCTCCCTTCATCTCAGCCGTCCCCCCCTCCAGTCCATCAATTCTTTGTTTGTTTTCCATTAGTGCTTTCTGTGTCTCCAAAAGTTCCAATTTTGAGCTAACATTGTCTTTCCGGATTTCTTTTATTTCTTTCATGATGTTTTGAAGAGTTTCTTCTATTGCTGATAACTGTGTAGCTTCCACCTCTATTTCTTTGGATAACATTGAAGTAATCTTAGGTTGATGTGGCTGCTTTTTTGAAGCCATAATGAAAGTATTAAGTTCTTGTCACTAATATGGCGTCTGTTGGAGAGGTAGTCCGTGAGGTGAAGAGAGAGTAAAAGTCAATATCCAAATTCAAAGTTCAATTTGCTTACAGTCCAGAGAGAGAACAATTTTTAAAAACAAGCCAATAAGAAAAAGAAAAGAAGGCACATCTGGGAACACATTATTATTAAGCAATTATTCATACAGTAGGTGACTCTGTGTCAGCAAAAGACATGTTTGTTTGCTGGTTTATCTGAAGATTGCTAGGAAAAAAAAACCCAAGGTAATAGGGATACATTGGTTCTTGTTCAAGTATTTAATTTGTGTAACTCTATCTCATTCATCTTAATAAATCTTGCTAAAGAGAATTTGGTGACAACCACAGAAAGAGTCACTTTTGGTTTTAGTAGCTTCTGAAGTAATTTTCACCCCTTTCTAAGAAGTGCATTAGAATTGCAAATCCCAAAATTTGGTATGGCCAAAGGCTGTGAGGTCCTATTTAGTTCTGATGCTTTCTTAGAAAATCATAACAGGGAACAACTGCAGTTTTGTCTCTCTTTATTAAAGAAAATGTCAAAGATACATAGGGTACGCTACTCCAGGGGGCATCCTGAAATTAGAATAACCTTGTTTTTTCTTATAAATGACTACTTGGACTGGCCAGGTTATCAGCAGCTATGAATGTTGCTAAGTAAAAATGTATTTCTTTCCTAACTCCTTGATTTATAAGCACAGGGTGGTACCTTTTGTGGGCATACTGTTAGATTGTTTGAATAATTAAAAAAATAGAATAAAAACATTGAATGACTTCTTTCTTAAATTCAGGGTGGTTTCTAACAAGATTACAATCTACCTGTTTAAATTTTATTCTGATTTACTGGGAATTACAATTACTAGTAGAGTCAGGAAAAGAAAGGAAAGAAAAAATCTATATAAATAAAAATGTAAAATAGTTTGTGCAAAGCCACTAATCTCAGAAAGTACTGCACTGATCGGCACCAAATTTTCACACAATGTTCCCAAGGACTTCTGATACAATCATATGTACATTTGTGTGGATGGCACACGTGTGTCATGTGCAAGCAGCACAAACATAAAATGTATGCACTTCTCAGGTTTTCACCTCCCTGTAGCTCCTCCCATCCGGCTGCTTCTTATGATGCATCACGCACACACCCCTCACATTTCCAACGGTCATTTCCTCAGCAACCGAATAAGCCTCCAATGTTCCCACACTGCATGGAGGCCTACTAGGCCCAAAACAAGGTGCAGAGGGTGGCACACTCCCAGGTGGTCCATTTTTGGTCCCAGGAGGCTGTATGGATGCCTACAAGGCCCAAAACTAGGCATGGGGTGGCACACTCCAATGTGGCCCATTTTTGGTCCCAGGCGGCTGCATGGTAGGTAGGTAGAGGGATATAGAGAGAGAGGGAAAATACAGTAGGTAGGTAGGTTGGTAGGTAGGTAGGTAGGTAGGTAGGTAGGTAGGTAGGTAGGTAGGTGGAGAGAGGAAGAAATACAGTAGGTAGGTAGGTTGGGGGTTACATGGTGGTTGTGTGTATGTGTTTGTGTGTGCAGGTGTACATCTACACACAGATTGGTTGGCCATTTAACCAGACTGGGCCATAGCAATGCGTGGCCGGGTACAGCTAGTTAACAAATAAAAATAAAATAGCCCACTTGCCTTTGATCTATTTTAATTCAGTTCTAAATTCGGCTCTGCCTACTTCAGATAAAAGCCCCAATAATAACCTCAAAACCCACTGTCCATATTTTCAAGGGGAAAATAAATAACTCTAAAAAGGGGGAAATCTGAATTTCCCCCTTTTTAATGTTCATTAAATAATTATTTATGTTTATGATTTTGTTTGTAACTTTCTTTACAAAGAAAAATTCAAGAGCAAAACAGAAAAATAATTACATTAAATTAAATTTAAAAACATCTTTCTGAAAAAAAGGACTGTCTATTGTAAAGGATATCTGGACACTGAAGCTAAAAAGAAATTGTACAATTTATCAACCCTTAACAGAATCCCTGTCTACCTAAAGAAATTTTGTTTCACTTTTTAAAAACCATGGGCTATATTTAGTTTTAAAATCCACTCCCTTATTATTTGTTTTCTAAGGTGGCGCTTGAAGAATACACAGAATTAAAACTTTTTTTTTCTAAACCTAGGTGTTTTGGATCACTTACATGATTGAGTTGCAACACTTCATGAATGAAAGCCTGATCGATAAAAGAGATAATTGACAATGCATGCATGAATATTAATGAATGCTGGACATAATATTGCTCCAATGTTCTTTATTAAACCTTTTTATTAAGAATTTAAGAAAAAGGAAAAACATCCATGGATGCAACATATTACTGAAGAAAGAAGATTCAGGAAAATCGACTGCTTCAGGTTAGCAATTATAAAACTATCAGACATTTCTGTTCCAAGTGAGAAAACTGTTTTCTGGTAATATACCAACAGTAGCATTGATTTTATGAATACGTTAAAGGATTTTTTTTTAAGTAGCATTTTTGTGGAGTTAGTAAGAAAGCAGAGTTATGGTTGCCAGTGTGACAAGACTACCATCTAGTGTTCTTTTTGTGTCTTGCAGATATTAAAATGCAATGTGTAAACATAATTAAGGGTGGTTAAGGTGAGAGAAGTAAGATGCAGTTAAATGGTCTTGCTTGTTCAAACTACAAATGAGCTCAGAGCTGCTGGAATAGTGTTTTAAATTGTTAGTAGTTTAATTCATCAAACTAATGCAAAAGGAAATGGAAGAAGATGGTCAATTTTTTTTTCTTGGTTTATACAAGTAACAACTTCCAACTTCCCATATATTCCTTGATTATTGACTTTTGAACAACAAATGAGCTAGTGATGCTATAAGCTTTTTTAAAATTTTACACACAATCATTATTTGATCGCTCAATACACATAGAAAATTTGTTCAATAACATAAAAGCAACTACCATGTTTTTAGGACTATAAGATGCACCTGATCATTGATGCACCTAGGTTTAGAGGAGGAAAACAAGAAAAAAATATTCCGAACCAAAGTTGGAGGTAGCCCAAATGTCTCTCCACTGCTGTTTCCATCTTTCTCAGCATATTTTACTACTTCCAGTTTAAAATAAATTTTATATCTGTGTCTTTTGTACTTTGATATTTTTGTATGGAGAGGCCAGCATAAGGGAAAGACAAAGAGCAGGGAAAGAGGAGAAGGCAGATTCCTTCCCTCAAACTGGCTGCTCCATTGCCCATTTCTTCATCGCAGTACAACTCTTCTGCCCACAAAAGCATTTATGGCCAATGCCAAAAGGCAGAGAAAGAGCTACAGGGAAGAAGCCAGTTGGCCCAGGAGTTGGGTACCTTCCCTCCCCTCCCCCACCCCACCCATCCTCACCTGCCACCCCCAAATTGCATGAATGGATATGTGAGGGGCAGGAAGCCACACCATGCCCAGAGATGTGGGGGAAAGGGACACCAAGGGTAGCCCATCTCGCTACATGATCCCCAATGAAAGGTGGCGGCAACTCAGCCACTTCTCTTGCTCATCCTTTCCAGCACTGGAAGCCAAGTATCATCCATTCTCTCTCTGTTTATCTCTCATCTGGTGCCATAGTCCACCAGGTAGGCTGGGAAAGATGCACTTGTGGTGGGGCATCAGGCGGTGTCAAGGCATCCTTGGCAAACTGCTTGACAAACTCATGTAGGGCAGGCAGACATATAGGACACCAAGCCAGCAGTGGTAGGATCAGCCACTTCTCTGAACTGCACACACAAAGTGAATAGCCAGTTCACCCACCTCTGCAAATGTTGGCAACTTCGCAGCTGAGCAGCTGACTGGCAGTTGGGTTGGCCTCCTGGAATACCATCAACCAGCTGTTCCAGGCAGCGAGGATGGCTGCTGCTTGTTGCCACTGCTGCACCAACTCCCTTCCCCCAGGTATGGCAAACCCCCAGCTGATGCAATATTTTCTCTATAAAACATAGAGACATTTCCATCCACCTTTGAGCAGGGGGAGGATGAAGTACAACTTATAGACCAAAAAATATGGTAGTTCTCTTTGCATGACAATCCAATAAATCTTACTTAGAAGAAATAAAATTAGTTATTATTTGTTCCAGTGATGCCCTAGAAAGTGAAATAATACTTCATCTTATGCTGACATTCCCCAAATTCAGACTTTTGCCAAAAATCAGCAATACAAAGTAAAGCTGCCTGCTGGGGCCGACTTATGGTCCATGATGGGCAGTTTTCTCATCCCTGCACAAAATAAATCTTTAGGTCCTAATGATGTCACTCAAAGTTTGAACTACAATTCTAGCTGTTTCCAAATTTTCCTATCAAACATAATTTTTGGATATATTATTTATGCATTGTACGGCATTGTTACATTAGCCAGGAAACCACACTGCTATTGCACAGTAGTAGTTTGGCTAACAATTTACCAGCTCTGGTGTGGTACATGCTTGCATGCTTCCCAAGGTGTGCCATGGGAGGGCGAGCTAGCTTCACACTAGAAACTAAGATGTGTGGCTCTTCGGTCAGTGTCATCCAAGGCTCCATCATTCTACCAGATCCACCTAACAAACAGACATTGTAGCCAGGAAGGTTCAGACCTAGCAGGAATCTGACCACAATCTGATTGCCTGCAATCTGACAAGTTGGAGCACTCCCCACCAAAGTGATACCTATTTATCTATTTGCAAAGAACTTTCTTTCAAACTGCTAGATAAACAGAAGCTGAGGCAAGTGACAGGATCTCAACCTGCCATGCAGTGCTAGGACTTGAATTGGAAGGTAATCATACTAACAAGTGTATAAGGATATGATAAATATATCAACTTGGTTCACATCCACATAATGGTGCTACTTTCAATCAATTGACCAATTCCACTTGATAAAGGTTATTGGAATTTTTATTCACTACTCATGCATAGAAACCTTTTATTAACTGAAGTGAAACAACTGCTCTGCTTCAAAAATCAGAAGTAAACTTCCATTTCTCTGTGCACTGAAGGGAATATCAATCATTGAACTAAAGTACCCTTTCAAACATCAGCATAATTATAACATTTACTATAAAGACAAAACAATCAATTTTATTTTCTGTTCTAAACCCAATTACAATATTTTGTAGCAGAGTTTCAATCTGCTACTCAATAGCAAGAAGTGGCATCACAATAGAACACACGCACACATATATTTATCTTTTCCAAGAATACAGAATAATTCTTTTTTTTTTTTGTAAATAGTTTTTTATTAGTTTTAACAGTTTATAGAAGGAAAGGGGTATTTTAACAATATTTTAGAGCTTCCACATCGGGGTTGGTGACCGCCTCCGAGTCTTCTTAGAAAATCAATTCCATTAGGAAATAGTAAAAGTAGGAAGGGGTACATACATTTTAAATCATAGGTTTCATAGTCAAAAATAAAATTTCATACATTCAATTACTTTGTTTCTATTAACATCCATACAGGAATTACCATACATAAAAAAGGAAAAAGAAGTCATTTTTGTGATCTGAGCCTCTTTGCTATTGTTTCTTCCTCCTCCACCCCACCAGTAGGCAGAGCTGTGGCCCCTCCCATTCCCATGTCGTCGTCATCCAGGATTGAGGAATGTTTTTTAAGAAAAGTCTCCGCCTCTTCTACTGTTTTCATTCTAACTCTTCCTCCCTCCCCGAATACCAACATTCCTTCGGGCATCAACCACTTGAACCACACCCCTTTTTTGTGCAATTTTTTCAATAAGAAGGAGTATTTCCTTCTTATATCTCGTATTTTGGGGGGATCTGCTTCAATATGGCCACCTCATTCTGCTAGTATATCAAGGGCCCTCCTCTTTGTGCTCTCAGGATCTCATCCCTTGTTGACCTTCTTATAAACTTAATATGTATCTCTCTGGGTACATCATTTATTCTGGCATATGTTGAATTAATTCTATAAATCAAATCAACGTCCCCCCAGATAAGCTCGTTATTTTTCTTAGTATAATCTGCTAATATTGTAGCCATTAATTCTTTTAAATTCTCATTATCTGACTCTGGGACATTCTGAAATCTTTAAAAAAAAAGGACATGTTCAAAATCAATTCTAGACATCTGACCAGTAATATCAGTAATTTCTTTCTTAAAATCTTTTATCTCTTTCTTCATCCCAACTGTCCCTCCCTCCAGCCCCTCACTTTTTTGCTTATTATTTGTTATTTCTCTTTGTGCCTCCAATAGTTCCAGTCTTGTACTTAAATTGTCTTTTCGGATTGGTTGTATTTCGTTCATTATTTTTTGAAACATCTCCTCTGTCGATGATGGTTTAGGATCCTCCGCCTCTGTTTCCCTCTGCAATAGTGCTGTGATTTTTGGCTGTGAGGTTGGGCTAGGCTTTGTAGATACTGGGGCAGAGCTTGATTTCCCAGCTGGAGGCTTTCTCGCTGCCATAGTTAAAGTTTTAGATGTTGATGTGAAAAAAGGAGAAAAGAAATGGTGCTGGTGGGCAGGCAGTCCGTGAAGTCCGAGACAAAAGCAAGATCTTCTTAAAGTTCAAATTAGACTTGCAATTTCCAGAGAGAAAAGTAAGATATAATTTTCCACGCAAAAGTAGAAGGCTTCACAAAGGAAGAGAACACTGAAAGTCACTAGAGTAGGCTTTTATATATATATTTTAAATTAGTCTCATTTAGATTGTTAGATTGAAGGAATGTTTATTTTCAGGAAAACACCATCTTTCCGCCTTTCTGGCAGCGTTGAAGAAAGTAAAAGTTTACAAACAGTCCATTTTAAATGTAGCAAGACTCAGGAAACATTTTTTACAGCAATTCCTTATTTGGCAAACATTTCCTTTTAGCATAAGTCCATCGGATGTCACTTTCACTCTCTCCCGATCAAGGGGCTGATTCACAAATGCTGCTTTTGTTTCCAGGGGGGTTGTTTCTCCCAACTCCCCCCTATTTTCTCTTTTCAAAAAGTTGAATGCAGAAATTCAATATAAGTCACTCACATTTCCCATTTCTTCTGGTCCGGAGCCTCGGCGCAGCCATTCAGTCCCAGTATTTCTGCTCTTTGTAGAAATCTTCCATTAGTTCCAGCTCCTTCAGCGAAAGGGAAATGCTCTCCCCGCACTCCGTTCCTCGACTCCTGGGCCGTAGCGGGAACGCCCCCCTCTGACCGCCATTGAGATGAGGGCCTCACCGCAGGCCACCCTTACAGGGGGGACTCTTCGTGTGTCCCCCTGCACCCGAAGGCGCCCACCAAGGAAACACAGCGGCGGACGTGTAGAGAACACGTCCGTCGCGTCCAAAACCGGAAATGACACTCATTACAGAATAATTCTTGACTTTGTCCTGGAGTTTTTAAATTATTAGAACATTATTATTAGAACATAAAGATACATTTTAGAGTTTTCCTTCTATTGAATTAACAGAATAAATATTAAGTTATTATGCATTAACCTTGTGCTTTGCCTTTAAATAAAAAGGGGCACAATATTTTTAAATATTTGGTAATAAGCATATAGAATTTAAAATGTATTCCAGTGAAAAGCAGAATTCCTTAGATGGATATGGATAGATATATATTTTAAGATATTTTTAAGATTTCAGGGGGGAAAAATAGCCAACACCTGTTTCAAATTTTATTTTTTGCTTTCTTTGTTATTATGAAAGGCTCTATATTTCCATTCATTCAATAACTTTTAAACTATCCCAGACTATCATAAATTCTTTATGTATTTCTGATGTGCTCTCAGTAATGATAAATTGTCTCTCTTTTATTTTTAGGGACAATACAACTGCAGGATAGGTTTGCCATAGAAGTAAATGGATGAATTGCTATTAAAGATGATTTTGAAAATCTTTCCTTGAACACTGAAATGCATTGTACATTTTGATTGCATCCAAATGATTCTCCCAGGGCATTGATTGACATAATAATAGAAATCTCACTTAGGGAAAAAAAAACACGTATTAAAAGAAAAACAATGCAGGAGCACAAAACAAGGGGAGGCTTCCAAATTGGGAGTGGTATTATCAAGCCTCTTGCCTGGTTTGGATAAAGGATTGGATAACACTGGAGAGGAAACACATATTAACAATTGGAGGATACAATCTACAACAGGGATGGCATTACTTTCTTTGGCCAACCAAAGAAGGCCAGTATAAATACTTTATGAACCATTATGTAAGGGGATGTTTGATCAAGATATGGGATAAGATTAAAGGATTGATGTACAGTAAGACTCCATACTGGATTGTGACTCTTGAAGCAACCATGTACCCAACTCTATACAATTTGAACAAACTTGTAATGTATAGGGAATTGCTGGACGGCGAAGGTAATCTTAGATCCAAAACAGATTTACAATCATGGGGAATTAATCTGGACAGGTGGGCATATACACAAATACAATCAAGATACCAAAAAGACAAAACCAAGTGGGGGATCTTTACTTCCCCACAATAAAAAATGTATTACTAAAGTATATAACCTCTTGCTAACTCAAAATATAGCTGATGAAATTGTCAAAGACTCAATGATAGCCTGGGGGAGGAATATTGGGTATTCATTGGATCTTGAAAAATGGCAAGAAATATGGAATAGGACAGTAAAATTAACGATAGCAGTGTCTTTTAAGAAAAACATATTTAAGATGCTCTATATATGGCATATACCACCAGCAAGAATCGCGAAAATATTTCCTGGAACACCTGAAGAAATGCAAGTCAGTCAGGGGCACATTTTATCATCAATGGTGGAGATGTCCACAAGCCCAAAGATATTGGTGTAAGATAAAGGATTGGCTTATGGGGATCATGGGAGTTACTTTTCAATTAAAACCAGAGGTTTATTTATTGGGGATAAACCCCGGTGGCATAAGGAGAAAAGACTGGTATCTTTATACATATTACCACTGCAGCTAGAATAGTATATGCGTAATTTTGGAAAGGGAAAGAACTACCATCAGACAAACTAATTATCAATAAAATCTTCTAGTGTGCTGAATATGATAGACTAACATATATTCTTAAGGATAGACAAGACACAATATTTCGTCAAAGTTGGGGAAAATGTTACAAATGGATAGAGGTAAAAAGATCACAAGATAAGTGATAGGGAAAAATGCACAGTGCAGATATATAAATAGTAAATAAAATAAATATATGGAGCAGTAACAACTATAAAGAATTAAGGATTAATAAATGTAAGATGTAGACAGGCAGAAATAACTGGAAATGTAGTAAGATGATATATGATGTTACTTTGTAACTGTATACATATAGGGGGTGAGTCACTCCCAGTTGTATCTATGTAGTTTTGTCTTGTTAACATCCTTTAAGATTTCCTTGTGTTTTTTGTTCTCAATAAATCATTATTAAAATAAAATGGAGACCTTGCTTGATATACTTTAATGGAAAATATGTATACACGTTGGACTGCAGATAGAGTTTGCTGCTATTAAACATATTCTATTCAGTATTAATTCTTACTCCTGCTTGAATTTCCACAATGAAGAAATTTGTCCTTGACTCAGTTACTCTCAGATACTGCTGTGGTCAATAAGGTTTTATTTATTTATTAAATTTCTATGCTGTCCATCTCCCCAACAAGCTTACTCTGGGAGTCTTGCAAATGATAAAGGCAAACACAGATTAAACCAATGGAGCCAAGCTGTTTACAGACTCTTACAGGGAAGGTGGCTCTGACATATTGTTGGATGTTAAAAAATGGGCAGTGGGCTAGCACACATTTAGTGTTAAATGAGAGGGATTTGTGAGACAGGAAGACATATCAGCCAACATATATGAAGCTTCTACCAGCTGCTTTCAAATGTTAAATACAGATACAAAAAGTAACTTTTTTTTGAGCCATGCTCCTGATGACTTTCTGGACCTGTTGATGCTTTCTAACAGATAAGTATATTTGACAGCTTTCTTTAATTTCCTAGTTTAGTCTAGTGTATTGGGATTTATTGATAATCTTCCATCCAAGAAGTAATCTGTTAATTTTGCTTAGCTTTTTCAAAAGCATAAGTGCTTCCACCTGCTGTGATAAACTCTGCAGTGAACTAAAAAGTTCAGAATCACATCTATTATATTTGGCAGCTGCAATTGCACTGCAATTAATTTTGCAAAGCTGAAAACAAATGATTTTAGCAAAGAAGACTGGACAGGAAGCTCAATCTGACAAAATATTTGTTTTGTACTGAAATGTAATTAGCAATATCCCAAATGAGCTTTATATTCCTTTGTGTATCTATGTATATATACATACTTATGTATATAAATACAGTATGTAAGAATACATATGTATATATACGAGTAGTGGGTTGCTGCTGGCATTGCTGTCAGTTCGCACTGCTGCGTGTTGCTCGCACATGCGCAGTTCAATGTAAATTGTTCTGTGCATGCATAAGGACCATTAACAACTAATAAAAACCTTGCTGGCAACGTCAACAGAGCTAAGGGAACCAGTTCAGGGATGTGGTCAATCTGGGTCGCTGCTAGTTCTGCAACCTATGCCAACTACTGGTTCGCCTGAACCAGTGGTGGGCAAACTTATTAGTCAAGAGAGCCAAATATCAACAGTACCACGACTGAAATTTCTTTTGAGAGCCAAAAGGTGTGGCCTGTTCTATGGGAGTGGCTCAGCGGTCATGTGACTGGGTGGGTGTGGCCAACTTGGAAAATGTGGTGAAACTCATTTAATGACGGTCCTGCTTAGCAACCAAAATTTTGGGCTCAATTGTGGTCATATGTTCTTTCTTTCTTTCTCTCTCTCTCTCTCTCTCCCCCACTTTCTTTTTCTTTCTATTTTTCTTTCTCTTTCTCTCTTTCTTTTTGTCTCTCTCTCTGTGTATCTGTCTCTCTCTCCTCTCTCCACCCATCTGTCACTCTGCGTGTGCGTGTGTGTTTGTGTGTGTGTGTGCAGGCCCGGATCCAATAAGTGCGGGGCCCGATTGGATTTTTTTTGCGGGGCCCTATATATATTAAATATTTAAATAAAATGCAAATTCAATATATATATAAATCAAATATCATGGATCATAAGATAGGTAAACTTCTACATACATTAAAAAATAAAAATACACAAAATACAAAAACAATTACATTTTATTGAATATAAATTTACATCATTGAATATGAATATATGAATTTATATATTTCTAAGTTTTTGTTCCGTAAATTCTTCTAAAATAGTTTGAAAATCCAATTTCCTTGCTTCTTCACTTTCAATCGACATAATTGCTAAACTATTTAATCTATCCTGAGTCATTGTCGATCTCAGATAGTTTTTTATTAGTTTTAGCCTGGAAAATGATCTCTCTCCAGAAGCAACGCTCCCTGGAATTGTTAAATATATTCGGAGAGCAATAAACAAGTTTGGAAATGCCGTTGCTCTGTCATTTTCCGATAAAAATTTGAACATTTTAAATGGATTTTCAAAAAATTCTGATGGAAGGATAGATTTTAAAGCTTCCATTTCTTCAACTAACATTTTTCCATCTATATTAGCTTCCTTCACTATTGGTGCATCATTTTCTGTGAACCTAGAATCTGTTAGAGAAATTTCTAATTTAGCTGCATATTTTTGAAGTGCTTCTTTTTCCATATTTTGAAATTTCCCCAGAAACCCAAATAAGTCATTATGATTTTTCAATTGTTCAAAACGATCTTTTAGTGATTCTGTAGCTTTATCTAAAACAAAATTTAAAAAAGATATTTTGTATGCGTTTATCGGATCTACAATAGGTTCATCATCGCCTTCATAATTGAAATGTTTCTTTCTTTTCCGAAGCCTTTTATTTCGAAATTCTGTAGATATTTCCAAATCTTGTGCAAGAATTTTTGCTTAATAATAATAATAATAATAATAATTTAATTTATAGACCGCTCCTCTCCCCATAGGGACTCGGAGCGGTGCACAGGGAAACTAAAACCACAATACAATATACAAATACAGTTAAGAAAAAATTAAATATGAGCCTGTGCTAAAATCCCCTTAATCTACTAAAATACCCAATTAAAAACAGCTAAACCCTGTAGAGAGAGGCTAACCAAGGCCGGCCAAACGGAAAAGATGAGTCTTCAATTTCAGACGGAAGGAGCGGAAGTCCGTGGTTGTTCTAATGTCGGGGGGAAGGTCGTTCCAGAGGGCTGGGCCCGCCACAGAGAGAGCCCTTCCCCTGGGCGTCGCCTGCTGACAGAGTCTAGTGGACGGCACCCGGAGAAGTCCCTCTCTGTGGGAGCGAATCGGCCGTGAGGATGTATGCGGCAGGATCCGATCCCGCAGATAGCTAGGTCCCGAGCCATGGAGCGCTTTAAAAATGATGACTAATACCTTGAAGCGCACCCGGAAGACGACAGGCAGCCAGTGCAGCTCGCGCAGAAGTGGAGTTATGTGGGCAAATCTGGAGGTACCCAAGATTGCCCGCACGGCTGCATTCTGAACCATCTGAAGTCTGCGGGTGCACCTCAAGGGGAGCCCCATGTAGAGAGAGTTACAATAGTCCAGTCGCGATGTCACGAGAGCATGAGTGACTGTGCGAAGGGCGTCCCGATCCAATAGGGGGCGCAACTGGCGAACCAGGCGAACCTGGTAAAACGCCCTCCTGGCCACGGCTGTCACTTGATCTTCCATGGACAGCCGGGCATCCAGGAGGACACCCAAGTTGTGCGCCCCATCCACAGGGGCAAGATGTTCGCCCCCTATGGCCAGCGATGGAGTCAGCTGGTTGAATCGGGCAGCCGGAAACCACAGCCACTCGGTCTTGGTCGGGTTGAGCCTGAGTCCGTTACTTCCCATCCAGATCTGCACGGCTTCCAGGCACTGGCACATCACTGCTACGGCATCGTTGGGGTGGTTTGGGGTAGAAATGTACAGCTGTGTATCATCAGCGTACAGATGGTACTCTACCCCAAAACCACGGATGATCTCACCCAGCGGCTTCATATATGTGTTAAACAGGAGAGGCGAGAGGACCGACCCCTGAGGCACCCCACATGTGAGGGGTCTCGAGGTCGACCTCTGCTCTCCTGTCAACACAAATTGCGATCGGCCAGAGAGGTAGGAGGAGAACCACCGTAAGACGGTGCCTCCCACCCCCAACCCCCCCAGCCGATGCAATAGGATACCATGGTCGATGGTATCAAAAGCCGCCGAGAGGTCTAATAGGACCAGGATGGAGGAACAACCCCCATCTCTGGCCCTCCAGAGATCATCGACCAATGCGACCAATGCCGTCTCAGTGCTATGCCCGGGCCGAAAGCCGGACTGGCGCGGGTCTAGATAATCAACTTCCTCCAGGTGACGGGGAAACTGTTGTGCCACCACACTCTCAACAACCTTCGCCAAAAAGGGAAGGTTGGAGACTGGACGATAGTTGTTTAATAAAGCTGGGTCCAAAGAGGGCTTCTTAAGGAGGGGCCTCACCATAGCCTCTTTTAGGGAAGCAGGCAAGGAACCCTCACTTAAGGATGCGTTGACAACCTCTTGGAGCCAGCCTCGTGTCACCTCCCAGGATGCCAGTACAAGCCAGGAGGGACACGGGTCCAATAAACATGTGGTGGCTCGCAGTCGCCCACGTAGCCTGTCCATATCCTCGGAAGCAACGGAGTCAAACTCCTCCCAAACAAGATCTGTCTCGTGGCATCCCACTGGACCATCAATGGGGGCTAGCTCGAACTAAAACTTGTTCGAATCCAGTATTTCTGTAGTCGCTTAACCATTTTAAAAGTTTTTCAAATGAAGAAAGGGCAATGGATACATCTACAGATTTACTTTGAAGTTCCTTGCTTACATAATTGACTTGGAACAGTAAATCGTACCAAAAAACCAGTGATACTAAAAATTTATAGTCTTTCATTGCATTTCCAAGAGATTCTGCCTCGCTTTTAATTTGTGGATCTTCAGAAATTTCTGATATTTCGAAAAGAGCATCATAAAATTCACCTATTTGGTATCTCACTGCTTTTACGCTTTGAATCCGATCAAAATTTGGGAGCTGGGCAATTGGTCTGCATGTATGAGGATTGCAGAGTCACCTGCTCAACATTAGCGACTGAAGGTTGTTGAACATGGGGATTTAATTCTCTCCCAGCCCACCTCACAGGGTTGTTAGAGGGAAAAAGAGGAAGGGCTTGCAAGTCTGTTTTAGTGCCTGGAGTTATTAAGGTGGAACACAAATACATCTGTAAAATAAAAATAGGTAAATCGATGTTCTTGTAGCCCCTGAGTGGTTTGTCTTTCTCTCCATCCTTTCTTCACTCTTCCTTCCTCTTGCTTTTTTTTTTTTAACTTCATTTGAAAAGGTTTTATTGGGTTTTACAAATTTTTTTTACAAATAGGGTAAGGGTATGGTGTAAAAAAGATATTGTGAGAATCTTCACGTCGAAGTCGTTGACCCCTTCCGAGGCTTCATAACAAAATATAGATAATACATTAAATTTTCATTTGTACTACAAAGTGGAAAGAAATGCAAATATATCATCGTAAAATCTATGCTAGCAATCATGTATAAACATCCAAACAAAAGTTATACTGTACTAAAATAAAGTCACTTTTGAGATCTAAGTCTTTTGGCAATTGTATCTTCTTCTCCCTGGCCCCCAGTGGGTGGGGCCGCGGCACCCTCTGCTCCCCCATTTTCATCCTCCAGGATTGAGGAATGTTTTTTAAGAAAGGCTTCTGCCTCTGCAATTGTTTTAATTCTTACTCTTCCTCACTCCCAGAACACCAACATTCCCTCTGGCATCACCCACTTGAACCAGACCCCCTTTTTAAATAATCTTTTGGGCAAGAAGGAATACTTCCTTCTTATCTCTCTAATCTTTTTCAGGATCTGCTTCAAGATGGCAATCTCTTTCTGCTGATAAATTAAAGGACTGTCTCTCTGCGCCCTCAGGATCCTTTCCCTTGTAGACCTTCTTACAAATTTAATATGTATCTCTCTGGGTACTTCATTTATCCTGGCATATGCTGAATTTATTCTATATATCAGATCTATGTCCCCCCTGATATCTTCTTTAGGCTTTTGTACATAATCTGCTAAAATTGTACACATTAAAGCAGTTAAATCTTCACCACTTGTCTCAGGAACGTTCTGAAATCTTAAAAAATATGACATCCTTTCAAAATCCATCCTAGACATATGACCAGTTAAATCCCCTATTTCATTATTAATACTTTTAAGCTCCCCCCTTGTCCCAACCAGCCCCACCTCCAGCCCATCAATCTTTTGTGTATTTTCCATTAATTTCTTCTGTGTCTCCAAAAGTTCTAATTTGGAACTGACATGGTCCTTCCTCATTTCTTTGATTTCTTTCATAATGTTCTGAAGAGTTTCATCCATTGCTGCTAATTTAGCATCCGTATCTGATTTTTCAGGTAACATCGAGGTGATTTTAGGTTGATGCGTCTGCTTTTTTGAAGCCATGATGAAAGATTTAAGTCTTTGTCAGTAAAATGGCGTCTGCTGAAGAGGAGTCAGTGAGTCAGGGTGTGAGCAGATTCCAATGAACAAAGTCACAATTTTGTCTAATTAGAGTCCAGAGAGAAACCAAGTTCTTCAAACAATCAAATAAAAAGAAAAGGAAGAAGGCACTTCAGGGAAAGGTCCAATTAATCAATTACATGCAATCATGTCAGCAGTTTTCCATGAAAAGTATGTCTCCTGAGAACAAAGGAACGCCATCTTCCCCCACCCATCTGGAAGCCACCGGGAATTAGCAAATAAAAATTGTCTCTTTGTTGCCAGACTTCGATACTAAGTATCCAACGATCATGCCGGAAAGATTTTCACTTTAGTTTAAAAAGATTCAGATGTTGATTTCTCTGCTTCCTCAAGCCTGAGGAGCATTTTTAAAACGCCACTTTTTTTCCAATCCAAGGGTTTTTTTTTACAAACTTCCCCCTCCATCTTCTTTCAAGGCAAAAGTTGCAAGCATTAAAGTAAAATCACTCACAATCCACTCTATAGTGGGAGTCTCGGTGTTGCCTCCAACTCCAGCGATTCAGCTCTCTCAAAAGCGATTAAGTGTTCCGGTCCTCCATCGGCAAAGGGAACGAAGCCCCCCGCAGCATGTTCTCCCACGCCTGGGTCGAAGACAGGGACCCCCCCGACCGCTGTCAGGATGGGGAGATTCCCTGCAAGCCGGCCGTACAGCGGGAATCCTTTCAAAGGACTCCTTGCCCCTGCGGGGCCATAGAAGCAACAAAAATGGTGGACGAGTCCAGGACTTGACCGTCACCTCCGGCCAACCGGAAGGAAGTCCCTCTTGCTTTTCTTCTTCATCATCATCCTCTTCTTCCTTGTCCCTACTTTTTCCTCCACTTCCTCTTGGAGGCTATCCTTTTCTTCATTTTTCCTTCTTTCTTCTTACTCCTCCTCCTCCTTCATTCTCTGCCTCCATCCCTCTTCTTCTTTCTTCCTGGCGCTCTCTGTCTGCATTCCTTCCTCCTCCATTTTTCCCTTCCACCTCTTCCTCTCCTCCTCCCTTCGTCTTCCTCTCTTGGCATTCTCTCCACATTCTTCCCTCTTTCCGCTTTTCCTTCCACTTCTTCCTCCTCCTCCCTCTTCTTCTCCCCCTCCTCTCTCTCTCTTCCCCTCCCTCCTTCCTCTTCTCTCCGCACTTCCTCTCCGCATTCTTCCCTCCTCCTCCCCCCTCTTCCAGAAAGCAACAGTTCGAAGGAAAGTCTGCCTTCCCAGCCCCTCCTCATTCCCTCCCACTCGGGGAAGGGAGCCCATCCGAATCGAGGGGGGAAGATTTGCGCTTTGAGACAGTGGAGAAACTTCCTTCTGCCTCCCCCTCCCCAATTTGTCTCTTCTTTCCTCTCTTTCTTCTTCTTTCTCTCTCTCTCTCTCTTTGCCAGCGGGTGCCCACCTCTTTCCCCCCCCATGCCGCCTCCTCCTCCTCCTTTTCTCCCCTCTCCCACCCCCAGGTTATTTCCCTCCCTCCTTCCCCCGGCTCTCCCATAGCTTTGGCGTGCTCGCTGCGTCGGGAAAGAAAAGAAAGGTGCTCCTTGCAACAATTTGGATTTTTTTGTGTTTTGCTTTTCATTGTTTTCCCCACCCCAAGCCAAAACTGTTGCAAAAGAAGGCAGAGAGAGAGAGAGAGAGAGAGAGAGAGAGAGAGAGAGAGAGAGAGAGAGAGAGAGAGAGAGAGAAAGGAAGGAAAAAAGAGGGGTTCTCCTCATTCTTTCCCCCCCCTCCCTCCATCCCTCCCTCCCACGCCCACCCACAATGCTCTGAAGTTTCGGAGTGGCCCAGGTGAGCGAGCAAACTTTTGCAGGCTTTTTCCTTGGCCGCTGCTGGGTTTTTGGCTTCGCTTCGGCTCTCTCCGTTGGGAGCCTTGGCTCATCAGGGCCCTCCCCCTTTTGGGGGGGAGCCCGCGGGACCCCTCCCCTTTCGTCCTGCCCAATGCGCCTGCCGGGCGACCTCGGACGGCGAGAACTGCACGTTGCAGGGCTCGGGAGCAGCAGCAGCAGCAACAGCCGCCTGCAGAAGCTATCGAGGGGCATTTTTCAGGGCTGCCCGCTGCACGGACGGGAGGAAGGTCGGCGTGCAGCACCCGGACGGCCTCCACGGTGTTTAGATAGCCGCAGCCTTGGGTCCTCGCCCTGCACGCCCACACGGCCGCTCGCTGCGGGAGGAGGGAGGTGGGCGTGCAGCTCCCGGAGTCTGCCTGTGCTAGTTGAAGGAAGAGGGGCCAAAGTTGGCACTCGAGGGGCCAAAGAGCCACTCCTGGCTCGCGAGCCGCGGTTTGCCGACCACTGGCCTGAACCATTGTGAACTGGTAGCTACCCACCTCTGATATATACACAGATACACACACATATAAAGCATCTTAACTGCTGCTCCATCATGCCCCCTTGCTTATATATAAGTGATCATCAATATCTTTTTTCTTTAAATGATTTCCTTCACTGGTAAATAGCTCTGGTTTGTTGTGAAAAATGGTATTTGAATGTTGACTTCCAATTATCTGTTTTTACTTGCAAGTGCAAACGTTTTATTTCAGGACATTTATACAGTATCACTTCTGGAAGTACTTTTATTATGTAATATGTTTTAAAACAGAAGTGGATGCAGATTATCATTTTAAATTGATTGCTGCTTTTTGCTTTCATTAGATAGTAATTCACCTCTTCATGCTCACAATACTCTATGCTCTATTTTAAACTGTTACTCATAGAGTTATAATAGTTTAGTAAACTTGTATTTTGAGGATTTGGAAGTACTTCAATGATAGATCAGGACAAACAAATTAATCAGCAACAGGTCAAATGAACATTTGTTTGCAATGCTTGATTGCTCGAATGTTAAGTGTGGCTAAGAAAATAAGTTACCTTTAACAAGTAAGGAATACTTAACAAGAAATCTTCATTAAAGATAACATCTTGTGATAACTTATGGCCTGAATACAAAGTAATCCATGAATTTTGAATAAATTTAAATTGGAATATTTTATTTCTAAGAGCACTTATACATTCACACATACTTATCCCTAAAATGAAGCCATTAGATTAGGATATTAATAAAGTGGAATGAATGTTAAATTAGATTACATGCTATCAAGTCAGTGTCAATGCTTAGAAACCACAGACATAGATTTTCTCCCAGACAATTTGCCCCCAACCTGTTCCTTCAGATCTTCCAATGGTTCAGCCATAATTGTGCTCATCTATCTTGCTATTGAAGAATATAGTTTAATATAAATTGATGATATAACGCAGGGGCCCCCAATCTTTGGGGCACCAAGGATAGTTCCATAGAGACAGGTTTTTCCATGGACTGGAGGGGGCATGGTTTCATGTACTGCCTGCATTCTGTGGATGGGGCTTTGCTTGTTTGCTCTGGCATGAGTGACTGAATGCTGGTCCACATACCAGTGTGTTGGGGACCTTCATGTAATACACAGATCTGTGATATGTTATCTGAAAATATAGATATATTTACTGCTACCAGCAAAGATCCAAACTGTGCTCTGAAATCTTTCATGAAAAGATTTTTCTCCTATTGCCACACCCCAATTTATATTTTCCACAAAATCTCTAGAAGGCATACCTTTTCCTCTATTTACTTATTTATTAAATATAATAAAAATGATAGCAGACTACATTTTGTTTCAATTGTCATTTGTCGTCCTTTTTGTTTGCCTGGAGAGATTCCTGTTGTGGCTGTCACTGCTGTCTGTATTCCACCTGGTGCAGGTGTTGGCACGGCGCTCAAACCAATTTCATTGTAATTTTATTACAATATTATTACAATATTATTACAATGACAATAAAGATTATTATTATTATTATTATTATTATTATTATTATTATTATTATTATTATTATTATTATTATTATTATTATATGACTACAGTGTTTCCCTGAAAACAAGACCCAACTGAAAAATAAACCCTAGCATGATTTTTCAGGATGCTTGTAATATAAGACCTATCCAAAAAATAAGCCCCAGTTAAAATTGTCAGCCAGACAGAAAATACGCTCTAATGTGTCTTTTGGAGCAAACGTTAATATAAGACCCTGTCTTATTTTCTGGGAAACATGGGTAATTATGGCAATGCTTACTTGTGAAATGAAAATAAAAAATAGTTAATCAAGCAGGCACTACAAAAAACCGACTAAAAAAATTTGGGCTGAATCATTTGAAGATACATAATTATAATCCTGTCCAGGATGGATTGACCAAAGTATTGATTGTTACATCCCTAGTACTTTTTCTTAGAATTTAATCAAGGGATGCAAAGTTATTACTGTTCCATCTTTATAAAATAGAGAATTCTTATATTTATACATTTTTGTACTGGGCAATTATTTTAGGAAAAATGGTTACATGAAAATGTCTGCATTCCAGTTATAAGCATGAGAGCCAGTTTGGTCTCGTGGTTAGGATACCAGTTAGAAAATGGGAGATTGTGAGTTTTAGTACCACCTTAGTTATGAAAGCCAGCTGAGTTATCTTGGGCCAATCATTCTCTTGGCTCACCTCACAGGATTGTAGTTATCAGGGAAAATAAGTGAAACAAGATGTTTAGATATGTTTGCCCTTTGAGTTGTTTGCAAAACTAATGAAGGCATGACACAAATGTAATAAGTAAGTAAGTCAGTCAGTCAGTCAGTCAGTCAGTCAGTCACTGTCAAATTCTGTTCAAGAAAATATTCTGTTGTCTGTGGAACTAACTATTCCAGATTGTATCCGATATCTGCAGACCTTATAAATCTATGAACTTAACCATCATTACATATTCTCTTTTATGTAAATAACAGCAGATGTCTGCCATATTTCCAGAAAACCAAAACTAGTAGAGATTCATAACAAATAGCATAGTGATTTCACCATATTAATAAAAAAAATCCATTTCTTTTCTTTCATAACCTTTTAGATCAAATATTTGAGCCAGAAGTACCTCAAATGTTTACACTGATTATCTCATTTTGAATTTAATGAGTGAATTAATTCAAAAGGCATTTACATCATAACATTATTCACCAAAAGGCAGAATAGTGGTTCCAATAGAATCCAAGATATGTTAAATTATAGGCCCCATTCTGAGACACTTCACTTTTTCTACTGACAGTATAGGTAGTCCTCAACTTAAACCTTAATTATGCCCAATTATGGTTGTAATTCATGCCAATCATTAAGTAGATCATCATGTGTCTGATCCAATTTTACATTTTTTTGCAACAGTCATAAAGCAAATATAGTAATTATAAAGTGAATGTAGCAGTCATTACATTTTTCAAAATGGGCATTTTTTACCTGAAACCAGAAGTAAACACTGATTTCCAGAAAAAAAATATCTTATGAATTCCAGTTACGTGACCATGGGATGCTACAAATGGCCATAATTGTGGGCCGATTTTCTAAATGTGATCACTACAGAAGAGAGGCAGACATCAGAACTTCTGGTTGTGTGCATCTTCTTTTTTTTGGGGGGGGGGGGTCTGTTGTAACTATGAATGGCTACTCAGAGGCCAGTCATTAAACAACGACTATGCCAAATTTATATCTCTATCCATCTCAGCTTTGGTATTGCAAAATTTCTAATAGTAGCTTCTAACTTTTTATTATAAAGCCAGACCTTTTGCAAACAGATTCAGCTATAACATACCCTTCCAATATCTAGGTGTATCCATTTTTAATTCTATTAATTATTCCAAAATTTCAGCCATTGGCTTGCATAAATACATGAGGAATAATGAACACATTGTTCTAGTAATATCCTGTGATATACAGCTTGTGTAAATAAGCAGCTACACATCAATATGCTTTCAGTATAATCCTGCAGGGCATGGAAGCACTGAAACATCAAAGGCTGGCAACAGGGAATTACTAATTCTTTGACAATAGAGAATACTATTTATCCCACAGATGTCTTAGATAAAACAATAGATATATTATGTCAAGCCCCAATAATACAAGTTGCATAATAAGGCACAGACTCCACTATTAAATAAAAGAGTTGAGAACATATATATAACATAAAGGTATATAGTTTTAGTTTTAAAAATATATGCTGCTAAACCTAAACCAGAGGTGTCAAACTTGTAGCTGGATGTGTCACACTCTGCCCCCCCCACCAATTTTAATGAAGGAAAAAAGTTGCGATACATCACATAATGATGTGAGTTTGACACCCTTGACCTACACTGACATGAACATACAAAGCCATAAGCATGCATTATAAGTCACAATTGCTAGATTTGTACAGCTCTCTAAACAAGCCACATTATGGCTTAATGCAATGTTGTATGGTACACACAATCAATGTTTTTGTGAAAAATCAACTCACCAGTATGGGCAAGCTGTGGGTTGATAAACTGAGGGTTCGTGATCAATGTGTCTTAACTTTGGCAACTTTGTTTGGACTTCTTCACCTTCCATAATTATTCAGCCACCATACTGCCTAGAGCATTCTGGGAGTTACCTTAAAGTTGCTAAGGTTCAAAAATATTGAATTAGAACACCAAATTAAACAACACCAAATGTCAAGAGGGGGGGGGGGGAGAAGAAATCTGCCCTTAGTATAAAGATACTAAGTGGTTGCTAGGGCTGCTAGACTGAACAGTATTTATTACTAGTGATATCATTGAAACTTATTTTTAATTTTACGGCCAATGTACAGAACTGGTTTGCTTTTGCTCCATCCAGAATCTTTTTTTCAACTTCTCAGACTACACTAGGGTAGCCTTAGAGTTTCCTAGTCATCTCCTAAGCAATATTAATGCTACTAAGCTTTTCAAGATCAGCCAAGATTAGCCAGTTGCTGCCACCTTATTATGTTATGAATATAAAGAAATTCAAAAATAATTACTTTATAACCATTTCCAAACATATATTCTGCTAAAGAGGAAGCTAATAGTGTTCTCTCTAAATCAGGGCTGTCACACTCAAGACAGCCCACAGGGTGCTTAAATGTGGCCCATGGGGCTGGCCTGGAAATATCCATTCCTTGTGGTTGGCAGTGGTCCTATAGCCTGGGTACATCATGGTGAAAGTTGAGTGGCCATTGCCCTCCTCATAGTCTGGTTCAATGGTATTTGGGCAAGTTGGCTTCTTAGCCCAGACATGGCATCCCATGGACCACTATAGGCAAATGTAGGCCTCACCAAGTCCCAGGAGCCTGTGGAAAGGAGGGTCATCAAACAGCTGAATACCTTGCATCATGGCCTCCATCTGCCATCCAACCCAAGAAGAATAGACCCCAGGTGACGCCAAAGGAGAAGGCATGCATGAGGCAGCAAATCATTAAGTCCAGCAAGGAGGAGGGAACTCTAATCAACCCCAAATGGACCAAGTCATCTACGAGAGTGATAGCAAGGAGGTAAGTGGCATCATTATCCCTATGATGGCCAGAGTGGAGATTGCAGTGCCTTCCAACTCTGTTATTCTGTTTTCTGTTTTCAACCTATATCTTTTCCTAAGATAATTACAATGTATCTTGTAAAGTCATCTATAAAGATCACAATTCATCTATATTGTCCTATTTTATCTTCATTGGACAGTATATAATCAAGGATATTTTTGGAAAGTAAAAGCCTGTATGACATCTGGCAAGCCAAGTCACATATCAAACTGCCCTTTTCTCACATTCCTCAGGTAAAAGCCTCATCTGACCCACATGCAAGGTTATAAAAACCACTTAAAACCTTTTATAGCTGAAATTGACAAAGCACAGCCAGCCAATAACAGCAAATCAATCAAAAAGCAAGATCCCCTAAATCACAAGATGGAAACCTTCTAAATTACAATACTGCACACCCATGCCAGATCCCTAATGGCAGACATTCACCTCCCATAAAAATTCCACACTAAGAAAAGATTTACACACTTTAAAAAGATCAACACATCCTGCAGGGGAAGGAATGACTTTTCTCTTGAACTTCATACAAGCTGTACTTCACATTGTGCTGTCAAAATAAACTATCTCTGTTCCCAGTGACACGACCTTTATGTTCCATAGACCCAACAAGATTTGAACCCAGGATTTTCTTCCAACAATATGAAGTCCAATAGTTTGGAAGCACTAGCCTGGCTTGACTTCAAAACAGCTTTTCTTTGAGTTTTTCTTTCAGATGGATTGCACTTGAATTGCCTTATGTTTTCTATATATCAATGGCCCAGATATTTGAGCCCCAAGTAAATGCAGGTATTAGGTTGGTTAGGCACAGTGAACTTTACTTGTAGCTTTCCTATGTGTGAATAAGCAAGATCATTAACCATTATGCTGGCCCAGATTTCTCTTCCATTATAATTTGTGTACTTATCTTCCTTTAATTGAATGTGAGGACTTTCCTTGGCCAGTGATTAACAGATCGGAGCACATTCTACAGACTGGGAACCTACCAAATAACCTACACAATATCTTTCATTGGAATACTCAATAATGTAGCCATTTAAAAAATCATGCACAATTTTTTCTGCAATGAGGCTGCTTTTCTTTCAGATAAATCTTTTCTTTGTTATATAGATCCACATCTATGTTATGAAGACCTTTTTTTTGTCTGATCTCAAATAGAACAGTCTTTCTTTAAGTGGCCTCCTGTCTATACCAGAAGCACATTCTTGTACCTTCTTGTGTGTTCTGTAATGTATGGTTTTCAGTGTGATTTCACTGACTTGCCTGGATTGTTCTGCGTTACATTGTTTCTATTTTGGAATTCATCCAGAGGTTTTCTTTTATGAACATCAGAATTAACTCTGAATGTGACCTTGCTTCCTTGGCATTACATCTGCAAAGAATAAGTCTTCTATGTGATGGCTCTTTATGCCTTCTCCAATGCCATGCAGCTGTGCCCCCATTCTAGAAAAACATTTATGGGCGGTTTCATCGCTTTTCTTCTTTTAAGGAAAAATAACTTTCTTTAGGAGAAAGAGTTTACAATTTAAATTTGTTCTTCCAATATTTTTGTTATTATTATTATTTATTACTTTGTAAAGCAGGTTGAATCTACAATCACTCCTAACCTTATTCCTAATGTAGATCAGGCAGAGATGGTATTCAGCCAGTTCTGAAGGTTCTGGAGAACTTGTAGCAGAGATATTGAGTATTTGGAGACCAGGCAAATAGGCTGCCCCAGCCCCCGGTGCCTCCCAGCCTTCCAGCTGATCTTCTTTTGTTGGCCTGAACAGGAGAATGGAGCTGGAAAGCAGATTAGTGGCGTGGGGAGGAAATGGGAATTTTGCAGTACCCGAGGAATGGGGAGGAATGGGGATTTTGCAGTATCCTTCCCCTGCCACACCCACAAAGCCACACCCACAAAACCACACCATGCATGCCACATCATACCATGCCCACAGAACTGGTAGTAAAATTTTTTGAATCCCACCACTGAGAGCAGGTGATCATCTTCCACTAAAAGATTTGTGACTTTGCTTGCCAACTTTCTTATCCCAAGCCCCTCAGTTCTTTGCTGGCTTTTCTGTGTATCCTTCAGGCTATCTTCAGAAAAGAACATTTCCAGTATGAATCTTTAAAACCAGTAGATAGGGGTTTGGGTGTTGTTTTTTTAACGTTGATACTGTCATGCATGTTTGCTTCCTCCCTACTGCTCAGATATTCTTATGCAATTTACTTAGAGTTAGCATTCCTTCTATAACAGTTTCTTTAAAACCAGTAGATTTGCACAGTCTGTGCACAGTCACTCATGCCCTTGTCCTTTCTCGCCTGGACTACTGTAATGCTCTCTACATGGGGCTGCCCTTGAAGAGCAACTGGTCCAGAATGCAGCCGCATGGGTTATCATGGGGGTACCTAGGTGCTCCCATGTTACACCCCTTTTAGGCGGCCTGCACTGGTTGCCAGTTGTTTTCTGGGTGCGATTCAAGGTATTAATTATGACCTTCAAAGTGTTCCATGGCTTAGGGCCAGGTTACTTGCGAGACCACCTACTGTCACTGGTAGCCTCCTATCATCCAGTACGATCCCACAGAGTTGGCCTCCTCAGGGTGCTGTCAGCCAGACAGCCAGACAGTGTCGGCTGGTGACCCCAGAGGGAGTGCCTTCCCTTTGGAATGAGCTACCCCTGGAGCTTTGCATAATTCCCGACCGAGAGCCTGGCTGGCTGAATGGTTAAAAGGCTCCTGCCTGATATGCAATACAGCCCCGGTTCAAATCCCAGTAAGAGTATGGCTAGCTGATGAGAGCTAAAAAGCTCAAAATAGATCTATACTAGTCTCTCTGATTTATTTATTGATCAGCTCATAAAATTAACACACACACACACACACATGCACACACACATATATAATTGTTTCACAACACACTGTTAGAGCCCCAATTAAGGGAGGAGACATACTGTTTCCTTTTCTGCCTTTCGGCTCATCACCAGAGACCATCTATTTATTTATTTATTTATTTTTCACATTTATAACCCGCACCTTCTCCTAAAAAAGGACCCAGGGCAGCACACAGGAAAATTTAAAACTATACATATACATAAATATACATCTTAAAATATGCCTTATTATACGATTATTAAAAACCTATTAAACTATAACCCTGTGCTAAAACATTTTAAAATTCCCCTAATTAAAATTTACAGCTAATAAAAGTCAGTATCGGGAGGTTATGCTAGGCCGGCTTGTTGAAATAGATGCGTTTTGAGACGCTGGCGGAAAAGGCGGAGGTCCAAGATGGTGTGTAATTCGGGGGGGCAGGTAGTTCCAGAGGGTAGGGCCCGCCACAGAGAAGGCCCTTCCCCTGGGTGTCGCCAACTGGCATTGCCCGGCCGATGGCACCCGGAGAAGGCCCTCTCTATGGGAGCAGATCGGTCGAAGGGATGTATGGGGCAGGAGACAGTCTCGCATGTAGCTAGGGCCCGAGCCATGGAGCGCTTTAAAGATGGTCGTCAACACCTTGAAGTGCACCCGAAAGGCCACAGGTAGCCAGTGCAGCTCGCGCAGGAGAGGTGTTATGTGGGACTGCCTTGAGGCTCCCATGATCACCCGCGCGGCTGCGTTCTGGACTAGCTGTAACCTTCAAGTGCACCTCAAGGGGAGCCCCATGTAGAGAGCATTGCAGTAGTCCAGACGGGATGTCATGAGCGCGTGAGTGACTGTGGGGAGGGCAGCCCGGTCCAGTAAGGGGCGCAATTGGCGTATCAAGCGTACCTGATAAAATGCCCCCCTGGCCACGGCTGTCACATTATCCTCCATGGACAGCCAGGAATCCAGGAGGACACCCAAATTGCGCACCCTCTCCACGGGGGCCAGTAGTTCGCCCCCAATGGCCAGTGTTGGACTTACCTGGCTGAACCGGGGTGCCAGAAACCACAGCCACTTGGTCTTGGACGGGTTGAGCTTGAGTTTGTTACTACCCATCCAAATCCGTACGGCCTCCAAACACTGGGACAGCACCTCAACAGCATCGTTGGGGTGGTTCGGGGTGGATATGTACAACAGATGATCTCGCCCAGCGGCTTCATATAGGTGTTGAACAAGAGTGGTTAGAGGACCGACCCCTGAGGAACCCAGCATTTAAGGGGCCTCGCGGCCGACCTCTGCCCCCCTGCCAACACACATTGCGACCGACCAGAGAGGTAGGACGAGAACCACCGTAACACAGTGCCTCTCACCCCCAACCCCCCCAGTCGGTGCAATAGGATACCATGGTCAAAGGTATCAAAAGCTGCTGAGAGGTCTAATAGGACTAGGATAGAGGAACAACCTCTATCCCGCGCCCTCCAGAGATCTAGACAGAAAGCCATGAGTTCCATTGTGTTAATTTTTTAATATGTGTGTTAGTATTATGAGCTGATCAATAAATAAACCAGAGAGACTAGGATAGATCTATTTCGAGCTTATTAGCTCTCATCAGTTAGTCATACTCTTACTGGGATTTGAACCGGGGCTGTATTGCATATCAGGCAGGAGTCTTTTAACCATTCAGCCAGCCAGGCTCTCCCATTGCATCAGCTGAGACAGGAGGATTAGTATCTGTAATTGTTCCACAACACTGATTTATTTATTGATCAGCTCATAATACATAGATAGATAGATAGATAGATAGATAGATAGATAGATAGATAGATAGATAGATAGATAGATAGATATAGATATAGATATAGATATAGATATAGATATAGATATAGATATAGATATAGATATAGATATAGATATAGATATAGATATAGATATAGATATAGATATAGATATAGATAGATATAGATATTTTATTTATTTTTATTTTATTTTATTAAATTTATACCCCGCCCTTCTCCTACAAAAGGACCCAGGGCGGCGCACAGGTAAATTAAAACACAACGTACATAAATAGATCAATTATTAAAATCCAATTAAATTAAATTACCCCTGCTAAAACATTTTAAAATTCTCTAATTAAAATTTATAACTAAAAAATCCTGATCGGGTGTTTATCCTAGGCCGGCTTGTTGGAATAAATGTGTTTTCAGACGCCGGCGGAAAAGGCGGAGGTCTGTGGTGGTATGGAGTTCAGGGGGCAGGTCGTTCCAGAGGGTTGGGCCCGCCACAGAGAAGGCCCTTCCCCTGAGTGTCGCCAACCGACATTGCCCGGCCGACGGCACCCGGAGAAGGCCCTCTCTATGGGAGCGGATCGGTTGGAGGGATGTATGGGGCAGGATATGGTCTCGCATGTAACTAGGCCCCGAGCATGTAACTAGGCCCCGAGCCATGGAGATATAGATAGATATAGATAGATATAGATAGATATAGATATAGATATATAGATGTATATAGATAGTATAACACTTGATGAAAGCTTTCAAAGCCATTTTATTAATTAAAAGTAAGCACCACAAGTTTCATGAACAGACAACATGTTTGTGTTACTGGCTAATTTAAAGGATGGTTACAGAAGCAGATGAAAATGAAAGGTGATTCTGGGACTGAATCAAATAGCAAAATGTTTATTTGCATTGTCCCTATTAATTACATTCAGCATCAGGAGACCATCCTATATCAGTCATGGTGAGCCAGTATTGTAAAAGTGGTCTCTGGAATTTGACTCAAAAAATGGTTGCTTTCATTGGGCACGTTTTATAGCCCTGCAACTTCACTTCCTCCTCCATCCCAAAGCTGCTCTATATAGGTATCAGGAAAGGAAAGTTAGATATGTGGAGTCCTCATAATGCACTGATGATCATATTATCTTTGGGTAATGAAATATCTGCAAGAAAACAAAAGTCAGAAAGAATTAAGGATCCCACAGTTTAACACTGAGCTACAAATGTTCCCTTTTAAGATTAGATATGAGCACACATTAAGTGTCTAGCAGGTGCTTGGTACCTGCTATGACAAAAGAGGAAAATAATTTATCTGATTGGGCTTACAGCTGGAAATTTGTTATCTCCAAGCTTGTACCAGTAAATAGGAAGAGTTAGCTTGTCTAAGCAGCCTCTTTTCCAGGTGTTAATAGAAAAATGCAAGGCAACGATTGGTCCATTGCTGGGAGAAAGTGGCAAGAAGGTGACAAACAACAGGGAGAAAGCAGAACTATTTAACTCATTTTTTGCACCTGTCTTTACACAAAGGGGTAAAACAGTCCAACCTATCAAAAACAGCACCACAAAAAAACAGATTAGGAACACAAGTTAAAATAGGGAAGAAAATGATAAGTGAGCACCTGTCTATCCTAGATGAGTTCAAATCACCAGGACCAGATGGATTACACCCCAGGGTTCTGAAGGAACTGGCAGATGAGATCTCAGAACCACTGAATTATATCTTTCAGAGATCCTGGAGCACCAGGGAACTGCCAGGGGACTGGAAAAGAGTGGAAAAGAGCTGAAGAAAAAAAAATAGATCCAGGAAACTACAGATCTAACAGCCTGACCTCAATATCAGGGAAGATTCTGGAAAAGATAATCAAGCAATGAATCAGTAAAAACCTAGAAGTAAACAAAGTAATAACCAAAAGCTAACATGGGCTTATCAAAACAGATCATGCCAGACTAATCTTATTGCATTCTTCAACAAAATGAAAAAATTAGTGGACCAGAGGAATGCTGTTGATATAATTTACATGAATTTCAGCAAGGCATAATAGACCATAACCTACTACTAGATAAAGTAGAAAAATGTGGGTTAGACAGCATCACCCCCAGATGCATTCATAAATGGCTGACCAATTGCACTCAATGGTGTAGTCATCAAGGGAACTGCATCTACATGGAAGGAAGTATGCAGTGGAGTCCCCCAAAGCTCTGTTTTAGGCCCAGTACTCTTCAACATCTTCATCAATGATTTGGATGAGGGGATAAATGTGGAACTCATCAAATTTGCAGATGATACCAAGCTGGCAGGAATAGCCAATGCTCCAGAAGATAGGCTTAAGATACAGAAGGCTTTTGACAAACTTGAACATCGGGCATTTAACAAAATGAATTCAATGTTGATAACAGTAAGGTTATACATTTAGGCAAGAAAAACAAAATGCACAGGTACAATATATGTGGTACTTTGCTCAATAGTAGTAACTGTGAGGTATCTTTGAATCCTAGTGGACAATCACTTAAATATGAGCTAGCAGTGTGCAGTAGCTGCCAAAAAAGGCAACACAGTTGTAGGCTACAAAAAGATGTAGAAACTCTAGAAAGAGTGCAGAGAAGAGCAACAAAGGTGATTAGGGACTGAAGGCTAAAACATATCCCGGAAGGGAGAAGGGCGGTATAGAAATTTAATAATCTATATAAATAAAAATGTAAAATAGTTTGTACAAATCCACTAATCTCAAAAACTACTGAACCGATTTAAACCAAACTTTCACACAATGTTCACAAGGACTTCTGTGTGTCATGTGCAAGGTACACAAATGTAAAATGTACCCACTGATCAGGTTTTCACCTCCCTGTAACTCCTCCCACCAACAGTCATTTCCTCACCCCGTATGGAAGCCTCTTAGGGCCAAAAAGGCACAGAGGATAGCAAACTACCAGGTGGCCCATAGAGAGAGGGGGGGGGGATACAGTTTAATAAAAGAGGGACTAAGGGAGACAGGATAGCAGCCTTCCAATATCTCAGGGTTTTGCCACAAAGAAGAGGGAGTCAAACTATTCTCCAAAGCAGCTGAGGGCAGAACAAGAAGCAATGGGCGGAAACTAATCAAGGAGAGAAGCAACTTAGAACTGAGGAGAAATTTCCTGACAGTTAGAACAATTAACCAGTGGAACAGCTTGCCTCCAGAAGTTGTGAATGCCCCAACACTGGAAGTCTTTAAGAAGATGTTGGATAGCCATTTGTCTGAAATGGTATAAGGTTCCTGCCTAGGCAGGGGGTTGGACTAGAAGACCTCCAAGGTCCCTTCCAACTCCGTTATTCTATTCTATTCTAATTACCCTGTTGTCACCCTTTTCAAATGCTAATAAGTCCCACAACCTCCCCTACCAGCTCAATAGGTCCTGCCAGAGAAAGAATTAAAAACGTCAGTCTTCCAATATCTCAGGGGTTGCCACAAAGAAGAGGGTGTCAAGCTATTCTCCAGGGCACCTGAGGGCAAGACAAGAAGCTATGGGTGGAAACTAATCAAAGAGAGAAGCAACTTAGAACTGAGGATAAATTTCCTGACAGTTAGAACAATTAATCAGCAGAACAACTTGCCTCCAGAAGTTGTGAATGCTCCAACACTGGATGCTTGATAACCATTTGTCTGAAATGGTATAGGGTTTTCTGCATAGGCAGAGGTTGGACTAGAAGACCTCCAAGGTCCATTCCAATTCTGTTATTCTATTAATCATAGGATACCATGATTCAAAAAGCATGTGAAGGTAAGGTCTCAGCCTCTCATTTGAGACATGAGGGATCCCTACCCTGTTAGCATGACTCTTCCCCAATCATTGGGCTGGGGTGGGATTGAGCAATGAGAATGATTGGTTAGACACTTAGAGGAAATATAATTTTATTTTAACTATGGTATTTATGAATTGCAGTCAGCCGCTTAGAGTCATCATTTGAAGTAGAGGGCCAAAAAACCCAGAAACCAACAAAGTTAGTAAATAAGTAAATAAATAAATCATAGTACTGCACACTATTAATAGTACTAATGTTGCAGTGATTATTAATGACCTTATTAGCTCATAATAGAGACAACCTAGACAAAGATATGGAAAAGCCATTGCCTGGATAAGAGGGTTTGATATAGTTTAAATCCATAATAAATAATATTCAGATGCAACTCATAGAGACACCTTCCTAATTAACTGATATATAAGTGGTAGGAGAAGAATGTACAATATAATCAGACTTTGAATATTCTTATAATATAACCAGTTTCAATAAAAGTAGTTGTAGTCTTCTTGCGTAGCATTTCTTAATCCAGTCTGCCTAGTGTAGCCAGCACCAGTTTATGAGGCCTTTCAATACAACTTCTGTATTCCAACACACTGATTTTGAATTCTGTTAGGTTCATCTCTACATATTTATATTTAGTTGTTGGTTATTGTAGAATTCCAGTCAGTATGAAAATAAACCACAGACTTGGCTTTTTAGTGAAAGGAAAAATTCATCCTAAGAAACATTATTTAAATGACATGTAGAAAACAGTCTATTCTATCAATGCTGATAATTTCCCAAGTGACAGAAAGAGATTTATAGACACATGCTGGGATGTTACTGCAGAGCTTGTGAATGTGCATGATTGTGTGCATTATTAATATTGCCACTGTAGACTCATGCTGTATGCTCAATTGTACTGCAGGTGTTACCTCCCATCTTCAATCTTAGATATTATTTCACACGTGGATCTAAAGATCTAAAGCAAAGCATGCTTCAACCATGCAACCATGCCAGATTGTGGGTCAACCCTGTTTTTCTTTTTCGGCTAATGCTTCATTGTCTCTTCTCTGCACTGGCATCAAGGTAATTTATGCAGGTATTTTGTATGCACAGCAAATAATGAGAAACACCTGCAAAATGTTTCCCTCCCTGAGTTCAGCAACTAATTATATTTTTAAATAATGGCTACCATTGAACACAATTATCTAAATCATTTAAAGTAATGGAATCTTTTTAAAGGTGTTTTCAGAAGAAAAAATGCAATTTTAAAATACTCTTTTTATTTGCAATATGGGAGACTAAAAAGTTCAGTAAGCTGCTAAGCAACCGGAGGGAAAAAAATAAAGTGTTCTATCAGTTTCAGATCAGCTTATTTCCATCTTTCCTTATTCTTCTGTGCCTTTGGTTCTCTAGCAAAGTGAAGATAAAAAAAAATAAATAAAGTCCATCTTATAATATATTAATTTAGTTAATATTAAATGTTTATCTAATTTACTGGGCATCCTAATGAGATAGATGACAAAATTACTAATATATATGCCTAAATTGAAGAGATAAAATATTACCTTTAAGGGAGACCAAATCCATTGCAAAGATGGCAAAACCTTTGTGATTGTTTTTGTTTTCACACTTTACCTGTTTAACACTACCTATATGTCATATTTGTACCACTCCAAAACAGCTCTAGACCATACTGGTTCAGTATAGCAAGTGAATAGATGTAAACTATTAGCATGGTTTTTTACAATTATAATTGCATGGAGCTTGTGGGTAGGTAATTTTCTCACAGAAACATTCACCTTTTTCCGATTTCCCAGTTGCTAGGTTGCAGCCATGCTAGCAAGTATTTCAAAGTGAAAGATGATTTGAAACATTTTTGCTTTCTCCTTCTTCAGAAGAACTGATTTTTTTCATACATCTAGACATATAAACGGAATTGTAGGATGGAGAAAGCAAAAGTATTCATTGCCCATTGGTATGAAATAGGAGTGAGGTTTGTTGAGGTGGCTTGAAATCTGCAGGACTATTTTCATTCCTTGTTTTTAGTGTATATAAACTGGCAGATGGGAAAATGATTGAAGAATATTTTTCGTCTGACAAATTGCTTTTGTGGGATTTGGGAATAGAAAAAATATTCACATGGCAGTATGTAAAATGCCTCTTGTGAATTTTAAAAATCATAGAATCCCATGTGGTCACTCTACAACTTATAATCTGGTATAAAATGATAAACCAAATTACAATTCCTTTGAAAAATGTTCAGCTCCAATCTTCACTGGGAAGTTCTTTGGTTATAAAACACTTTTGGATTATATATAGACATCTCCATGATGTTTCACCATCTTGATCACACTTTATCATAATGAGATTTTGTAACGTTGGAAAATAAATAATACATTTGCATGTTTAAGTAAGGAAACAAAGGCATATATTGAAGATACGGTGAAAAATGTACTATCATGAGAGGGGACTTTAGTAATATTAAAACCTTAACTATAAAAGCAGTGGCACTATTTCTTACCTTGTATCTCACATTTTTAATAGTTATGAGATAATCTTGGACAGTGATACCTAAACCAGATCATTCATAGGTAATTCAACAAAATTGGAAGAGGCAGGTGTATGAAACTATGAAAGAAGTTCACCTTGCTATACACCTATAGAAAAAAAAGAAACCTATGTTACATTTCAAATTACAGTCCTCCCCTTATATAATTAAATAAAATTGTAGATGTAACTGCAAGCAATGTCTACCTTTGTTGTTCGGAGAGTAGAGAGAAATGAGGGCAGACATAAAACTAATCTTACTTAATGAAGAATCACATGAGCAATTATTTCTGCAATCAATATTAGTTGTGTTGGAAGTGGGCACATATCATTCAGTATAGTATATTGTCTTTGAATTGTGGAAAACAATTTCATATATGCTGCCCATTTCATAAATAGTTGTTACTTGATGTGGCCCAATGATTACTATGAAAAACCATTCCACTGGATTTTTTCCCTTTTAAAACATAGGATAGAAATGTTGAGCATATATAGTATGACATACACAGCTAGCCTTTCTCTGAACACGTGGAAATGATTGAAAGTTCGGTCACATGAGCTGTGTCTGATTACAATACAATTTTCAGGGATGGGACAGGAAGTATAATCATGCTTTCTTTATGTGCAGATTCATATCCACCTACATTTCAAATGAATGGTCTTCAAATTCATCCTGTATCCCAGCTATGTGACTTGATATAAACTTTAAAATATTTGCACAATTTTGCAGTGCTAATTCTTTTTCATTTATTCTTTCTGACTTCTATTTGTCAACACTATATATTTTCATTTTACATATATAAATGCCTAACTCACAGTATCTCTGGATGCTATAGAAACAAAATCCATCATAAATACAACGTATACCAAAACAAAATACATTGGCAGATAAGGTCACCAATCAATATTACTATTACATTCTTTAGATACCTAACACTATTTAACTCAATATTCTAGTTTAATGCCTGCAGGAACAGCCAAGTCTTTAGAATATTAAAAAAAAGACTGTAAGATTGAGAATATCTAAAAATTTTATGCAAGCATTCCACAAAACAGATACTACCAGAGAGAAGGCATGCCATCCTACCAATGACAATACTTAATAGAAGGGATCTGGAGCATATAAATTCTGTTGCCTAGAGTGGGGTTATGGTAACTAATGGGAGATAAGCATTCCCACAAATAGCATGCAACTTGAACGTCATCTAAAAGTCTAGTGGAGGCCAATATAAACCCCAAAGCAGAGGTGTAATATTAATTATCAGATTACTTTTTGAACTGTTGTGACTTCAGCCAAGTCTTACACTCTTTCATTATAAAGTAGGTATGTTACACAGAAATTTAATTTTAACTACAGTATATGCTTGATATTTGGTTATTAAAAAGCTCACTGAAGAGGGCTTTGTCCCTCATACTGATTCTTTTACTATTTTTCCTAAAAGAAAAGGTGCCATGATCAATTCACAGTTTTGCTCACTGAGTGAACTCACCGAGTCTCAAATGTTAACCAAATACTTCCTCTCAATTTGGACACAGTACAATGAACTTCTCTGTAGTATTAGGTTGCATTCCGTACTATAATTTGACTGAAATGTAGAAATAAACATCAGGTATGACAAAATGCAAAAAATATTGGGACAGACAACTTAACATTTTATTTTCCTTTTGGAAGCTCCCTCCCCTTGAAAAAAAAAAGAAAATACGTTCTAAGACAGTGATGAAATATGTGATTCTCTCAATAAGATTAATAATATTCATTTTAACATTAGCTTGATTTTTGTTTCATGTGATTTTTTTAAAAGAAGGAATCGTACTGATAGTGCAGGACTCATCCATGACCAGGAGAGGGATCCATTGACTAAGAGTTGACAATTTGTTCTGTTCTAATATCATCAAGCATGTCTAGAATAATATTAAATGTTTAGTAAAAGAATATTTGGATGTTCAATTATGAAACTTATAGACCATTTCTGAAAAATGAGTTGGGAGGAGGCATAGTACTTCTAAGAATTTGGTATGATATTTGGAGAAATTTTCATGGAAAAGTGATACAGAAAATGGACATATAATATTAATGGATTTGTTGTACCAAATAAGTAAATATAACCTAATTGCTTGATTTGGTTTCTATTTCAATTTTCGATAAGGAAATTGTCTGTTACCATTATCTTACAAACATTCAAATATGAGACCAAGCAGACACCTACTGCCAAAAATATATGCATAAATAAATGATACTATATACCATTGGTAAAATAAATATGACAGTTTTCTCTGGTTTACCATTTCTGGCCTGTTACATTAAAAAAAAAAAAGAAATTACCTGGAAGATTTGATGAAAGATCTATAGAATGGCCTTTCAAAGAATTTTGCATTGTTTTGTCCTCCATCCAGTTCATGTAGTAAGAAAACTATAAAAAAGGTCTGAAGATGTATGTATTTCGGATGGATGGATGGTCGCCACCCCAGCAAAATGCTTGAGCTTTATTCTTATTGATCTTGGCAGTTTCCTGATTTATTATAGTGTTGACGTCTGCTTCTTTTGTATCACTTGGCAAATGATCAATAGCTTTATTCTTGGTGCAGTCATTTTCAGATTGACTATGGCAGCAGGTATAAAAGGAAATAATACCAGATTAGGGGTTTAGGTGAATTAACAGCAGAACTGGGACTTCCGTTTCGGAGACTTGATTGAAGAAACATAAGTAGGCTGACAATTATGATAGCCGGTCCTGGGAGAAAATTCTAACAGCATGATGCTCCCACTGTCGGAAAAGATTTTTGTTGTCATTTGGTTTGGGTTTTTTGTTTTACAAAGCAAAGCTACTCACACGTAGGAAATTTTTTCACAATTTGTTATCACAGCAAGTATACCAATATGTTTCTTTGGAATGTGAAATGAATATGTGAAGAATTGTGATAAATAAATGGTAGCATATAAAGCTTTACTCATGTTCTAAAGATGTTCTTAATATTAGATGTGTAGATCTTGTTCATTCAATAAAAAAGTGTTTTAGTAAGTGAATTTAGAGTTATGTTCAAAGGGATGGATGAAAGAACTACCTGTAATTTTGACCAGTGTAATAACTTAAACATCGGAAACTACAAACATTCCTGTTGACAATCATTAATACGGTCAATTATTTATCTAAATTCTTATATATAAAAAAGCAGTTTTCTTACCATGGTCTCATTGAAATGAATATTATTTATCCTCTGTAAGCAATTGTCTCTAAACGAAAAAACCCAAACTATTAGTAAAATCAATTTACAATTTTTACAAAGGCCTTATTATGAGGCTGTACTGGAAATTATATAAAGTACATGTCCAGCTGATATATCTTGAGTGTGTGTATTAATTAATCTGCATTTTATTTGAAATATTTTAATGTATTTAGACCTAAAATGATGTAAATGAAAAGGAATCTCTGCATCTCTCTCATGACTGATGAATTGTGAAATAAACAGCAATCAGGCTGAAGATGCTGTGTTAAACACACCAAGTTTTGTCTTGCTAAACTAAGCAAAATTAGTCAAATGCCCTAAGTAATAGGTGCTGTTATTTCTTTCTCCCTCCGTTTAAATTATTTCTCCACTTGTTTTTGTGTCTATGCATAAATTAAAAATCTGCTGAAATTTATTATTCATCTGAGATGTAATTAATATGCAAAATTATGCAAATTAAGATGCAATTAGGTTTCAATTCTCTAGTGGAATTTTCCATTATAATTTAATACAAAGTAATAGAGTAATTGGTGTCACGTGTAATTACTGCAACTCACGTGTATATGCAGACGTGAAAATGGTTTGTATATGTTAGTTATCCTATGCAAATGTACCATCTAGTTTGTCATCACTGGAAGAGTAGGTAAACAAAGAATGCCTTACAACAAGAGAGAGTAAGTGACCCCCCTTTCTTTTCATGTACTGTCATTTTCAAGAACAACATGAATAATTGTAATTGATATTGCTGCATTTATTCTTTAGAATTCATAAATAGGTATAGTTTTGTATCATATTCTCATTATTTTAGACAGTACTTATCTCTAGCAAAATAAGACATAATAACTTTAAGACAAAGAGATTCTGATGTTCTACTGACATACCGAAAATCAAAATAACAAATGAAGGCATTTCAGGCCAAATCATAACACTACCTAGACTTACTCTGAGATGTATCCTTTCGCAAAGAGATAAATATACACTTAAGCCCAGAAAGCTTGGAAGAAACTCCATCATGCTTACTAAAAGCTGCTTTTGCTTTTAAAAGCAAGGGCAGCCACATTTTTAATCCTAACCAATATATATCAAAGAATTGGTGATACAAAACAATTCCTAGATGATGAGAAGGTATTTTTTTAATAATAGCAAAGGAAACAAAAAATTTCACATTAGGAAGAAGATAGTTTCTTGGATTTCTGTTTCTTAACAAACTAACATTTGTTAATCTCTCTCTTTAGTTGATGGGTTCCAGTAGGCTGCCTTTGAAAAAGTGTCAGGTGATGAAAAAAGAGAACTTTCTAATTTTGACATTATTAAAAAAGCATTTTCCAGAGAAAAAAGTGAAAGACAGGTAGAGGATTGGAGTCAATAAATAACTAAGAGTTCATGGGTTTCATATTTTGATATTAGGCCTGTTTCTATATAATAATGTAATGGCCAAATGGCTGTGCCTTTTACCCCAACTAAGGACTATCTAAGGACCTGATATGTTTTCTCCCATTTCATATGCAATCAGCATTAAAAACTAGGTAAATTTTCTTCTATCCATTTTAGCTTCAGATTGTTCTGCACTAGCCAAGATAATGGTTTTCTTTGAGCAAAAGAAAGACTATGCTCATGTTTCTTACTCTACAAAGGACATTTCTATATGAAAGGGTGCCAAAGGTCAGTCTTCAAAAAGCTTCCACTCTAAATCCCTTCTACTCTAAGGATAATACATTTTGGAGGTCCTATCAGTTAAGATGGTTCAAGTCACAGTTCGACAGAAACTTGTTATTAGGAACTTGCACGTGCTAATTTGTAATGGCATGTTATATTTATAAATAGTAGGATTAATTTTAATTTTATCAAAGGCAAACAATTACACATTCAAATTATTCCAAATAAATTCCATTAATTTATAACCCAGTCTTTTTTATTTCAGATTGGTCAGTTCTATTCAATTAGATGTTCAAGAGAAATGGGGTGGGTATGTCAATCTCTAATTAATTTCACATTTGCCAATCCTGTTTCATTGTAAAACTGTGTCTGTTAAATGAATTATTTCACTATATTCCATCACTAAATCCATATATGAAATAAAATAAATGCAGGGCAGTTTGGAGTATATGCTTGTATAAATTTAAATTGTAATGAGAAAAATGAGGATGAAATGATGAGGATGAAGAAGAGAGATAGGAGAAAGAAAAAGGAAAATGAGGTATTTGGAGGAAAGAAACAAGAAATCAGGTTTTCAAACTGGAGAGATCATTCCATTATGCTGGAGTGAAGCACAATGTGAGGGTTTTTTGCAATAAATGTAAAATTCACCATTCAAATGTGTATGTATATATACATACAAATACATAAAACATGCATATATATACAATTACATATACTCAGATATTCCATGTATGTATTGCAACAAAATGAAACAGAAGACATTTTACAGGAAAATAGGCAGAACAGGGAACATTTTGCTCCCCCCCCCCCCCATTTTTCTCTTCCATAATTTCATCATAATTCCTACAAATGCTGTTCCAACTCTGGCAAACAAAAGAACAACACCCATTTGGTGGTGATATTTTTCTTCCCATCTACTTCCTTTTTTGTTACTCTTGTTATCTCAGCTATAATTATCCAGCATAACTGTGTTAAGTTGGTTTCAGGCTAGTATTTTTATATTCACTAAGTCTCCATAAAGTAAACCGGATTTAAACTATATTACTTTCAATGGGGACCTAGCACAATGTATCTTGTTTAAACCCAACCCTTCAATTAAGGTCATTTATTTATTTATTTATTTATTTATTTATTTATTTATTTATTTATTTATTTATTTATTTATTTATTTATTTATTTATTTATTTATTTATTTATTTATAAGATGTAAATAATAACACTTCCCTAATTATCCTTACAGCTGCTTTGATCTCCTATTAATTTCGTTATGATTTGAGTGGAAAAAAAGTTTTTTAAGGGATTCAAGGATTTATTCAAAGGTTTCATTCATGTAAGGAATGCCTGAAATTTAATACTGTAATGTCTTATAATATACAGCTCTTTGGCTATGTGTTTAAATTCAAAGAACATAAATTTTCAGTTTTGTCTAGCTATTTATTTGAAGTTAAAAAAGGAAATAAAATTTGCCATTAGTCTCCTGTGTTATAACCCATACAGGCTTCATCCATTAATCCATATGTAACTTCCCATTCTCTTCTGTAATACTACCAATTACTATGCAGTCAGGATTATTCGTATTCATATTCCTATCTCACAGTGGACATTTAAGCTACACTCTGAGCAACACTCATACCTTAAACTATACCTATTATACAGCTGTTGTACAATTACTGTAAATGAAGTGCACAATATGGGGCTCAACTTACATAATAACTTGCAATGAGTGATAGGGAAGGGGCTACAATTCACTTTTCTAAGCTACATAGATAGCTTGCCTTTGTGTAGCTTTTTTTTTTTGTCTCCTGGATATTTAATCAATAGTGGTTGCTAAAGGAAAAAGGAAAAAAATAATCACTAATGCTCCACAATGCTGCCCCTGCTTTGAATATCTTGCTCCTAGAAGTGAGAAAAGCCCCCAATCTTTTGGCTTTTCAAAAAGTTGTCAAGACTTGGCTGTGTGGCCCTGCATGGAGGATACAGAAGCCCCTACAGCATTCTGTCAGTGTCACATGTTAAGGCTATGTTTCTTTTATGTGAGGGATGAACAGTTTATAGTAAACTCCAGGCAAAGGGAAATGACTATCAACCAGGTAATGCAATTCAAGCCTTACTACCAAGCCTTCTTTTTACATAGAAAATCTGATGATCATTGGAAACAGAAAGGACCTCCATATAGTTCTTCAATTGTCATTTTGATATCCCATAAGGTCATTCCTCTATAGCCTACAACTTCATACAATACTATTTCACACAAATAGCAGTTGTATAGATTTTTTGAATTTATATGGTACATGCTGGTACCATATAAGGGATATTTCAAAGACATGCCATCTTCGATATAACCCTAAAAGAAATTATTTCTTTTCATAGATCTCTAGTCCTGTTTTCCATTCATTTCTACAGTTTTATATATATATTTCCATTCCTTTTATGTCTGTTAATTTCCTAGCAAATGTTTGCTTCATCATTAAAGTTGACTAACTCTTCCTCCTCCTCCATACCTGCCAATCACCAACTCCATGCTAACTGAACATGCCTTATACAATTAATTATGCTGCTTTGCATTATAGCTCATCAACACATTTAGAATTAGCCGAAATGAAATAATGGGGGTCAGTTCTGTAAAAAAATGAGTTTACTTTCATGCCAGCTGCAGAAAATGAACAAAACTGGCTTCATGCCAAGTGAGGGAATCTCACATTAGGAAGAGACAAGAGAAATACTTACACAATACTGTACATCAAAGGAAATATTATATTATATATTACAATATTATACCTGTGTACCTAAAAAGGTTACCAAGTATAGCTGGCTAACTTCATCTCTTATATATTCCCTCACTAAAGGAAGACTAGTTGTTTTACTTTATTTTGAAATAAATGGTTCTACACGAAAGCTGAAAGATGTTGCTTTACAAAGCATATAAATCTTAGTCTTATGAGAAAGAGAAATACTTGGAGCCTACTGGATCATCTGTGAAGAACATCTAATATAATCCTTTTGTATGTTAAAACATTGTTCAAGTAAAATTAATTAAATCCAACATCAAAATAAAATATCATTGTTTTGCACTTGAAAATAGTAATTGATACTATCTCTGTTGACATTTACATGATTTCCATGTTGTCATTGGCACTCAGTTGGGAACATCTTGCATTCCAAGGTACCCTTTAATTCATTTCAGTTGATGTTACAGCATTCAAAGAGGTTTAGGTCCAGAAATATACCATGATGAAAATTACCAGGGGAGAATGTATGCACTAGAACAGTGTTTTTCAACCTTTTTTGTGCAAAGGCACACTTTTTTCATGAAAAAAATCACAAGGCACACCACCACCATTAGAAAATGTTAACAAAATTTAACTCTGTGCCTATATTGACTATATATAAAGTAATTCTCTTGAATAGGAATCAAATAAACACAAAGAAATTATTTTATAATTACTTTATTATGAAATAATAAAGTATTTTATAATTGTTCATATTTGTGACCTGAAGCCGCATGTTACGGATGAAATTGGAATTTTTAATTAATTTTAATGATAAGATAGGTTGTCTTTTTTTAAAAGAGAAGTTGCCATAAAGAAAAGGTTATTCATTGAAGAGTACATTAAATATGAACCTCACTATTATGAATTTAGACTTGCTTTCTTTTGTCCTCATTGAAGTGGCATGGGATCATATCATGCTTTGGTAATCTATATACCAGTCAGCTGTGTGTTGTAATATATTACTTTTAGTAACTATACTGTATTAATTTGATTCATTATATTATTATATTATACTCTGCGCTCTCTCTCTCTCTCTCTCTCTCTCTCTCTCTCTCTCTCTCTCTCTCTCTCTCTCTCTCTCTCTCTTTATATATATACAGTGGTACCTCGGTTCACGAACTTAATTCGTGAAATGACTCTGGTCGCGAACCGAATTGTTCGTGAACCGAGGCACAGTTTTCCATATGCTAAAAGCATAGCAAAAATAAAAAAAAGTCACTGAAAGTACTCACAGTGTGCGTGCTGGGGCTTTTTTCTGTATTTTCTTCTCTCTCCGATCTTCCTACAGGAAGTCACAACCATGTGACAGCCAGGAATACATTAAAAATGGCCACGGTTCCTGTTCGTGAACCGAAGCAGAGTTCGTACACCGGAGCACATTTTGAGGAAAATTTCTGTTCGTAAACCGAATTGGTCGTGAAAAGAGGCGTTCGTGAACCGAGGTACCACTGTATATATATATATATATGAAGAATAATTATCACAGCTCCTGTGAAGAGGTCCCTTTAAGGGGAGGAGACTCAACGTCATCCCTCTACTGGTTCAAATCCCAGTAGAAGGAGTATGGCCAGCTGAAGAAGGCTAATAAGCCTGAAATGGATCCATCCTGGTCTCTTTATTTTCAGCCCTTAAAAAATCTAACATATATATATGTGTGTGTGTGTGTGTGTGTGTGTGTGTGTGTTATATTCTTATATATCTTTCAAATATTTTGACTACAATTTCCATCATCCATGACAATTACCATATTGCTCATATTCTGAACTTGTGGAGTTCTCCAAAGTACATGTTGTATATAACTGCACACATAAAGTTGGGCACAGAATCAACTGTTTGATGTGGAATGTTTTCAGAATACATGTGATTCATTTTCTGGATACATGGTAATCAGTCCTTTGAAATAAACATTTTTCCTGTTCTTGGAAACCTAGAAAGAAGTAGAGGGGGGAGGGAGAAGAATTCTGGCTATTAAAAAAGCAACTAAGCCAATAATAGTAAGCACTATTGAAAAAAGGTATAGGTGAATACTAGCTTGCATGAAGATGTATTAGTGATTGTATTTTTTTGTATTATTTCCATTATATTGGGACTAATTTCCATAATAATGATGTTAGCTGAAAAGCTGCCTTTGTCTATCAGGTCTCAGCAGAAAAAGCAAATATGAAAATGCAATATTTTTAACAATATGTCAGGAGTTTTAACAATATGTCAGGAGTTTCTTTAATAAAGCTAATGTTTTCAGTGCTTTTATTAAAACACGGTAAATGCCATCAAATTCCTGATATAAAATTTCATTATATACTGTAAATATTTATTACTTTCCAAAGAAAACTTTACACATGAGCTGAAGTCCCACACAGTTGATCTTAATGTAAGCCTTCTCCACTATAGGACATGTTAATTTAAAATAGGGAACTAAGACACCATTTGATTTCCTTAGTCCTTTCCAATCAGATATAATGTTATAAATGAAATGAAAGATGGTAACATAGACATAGCTTTTTCTTAATTGTTATTTTATATCCCTTTTCTTACATCAAATTGACAGTGTAACTACAGCACTAAGAATTACCTATCAGACACATAGGAATATTCCAGGATTTCACGGAACCAACCTAATTCCACATTTTTCAGACTAATTTTGGACTTAAACATATTTGAATTGTTTAAAACACTCTTAGCCCTACATACCACAAATATCAAAGTGTAATTCAACATTTATATTTTAGAAAAATGCATTAAAATTGCATATTTGGGGTGAGTGTTTAAAATAATGATCTAAATAGAACATTGAATATGAATTTTCATGCATTTAAAAAATATATAACATGATTGAAGGAACTTGAGAAAAACTGAAATGGACTAGAAATATCTAGATTCGCCAAATATATTTATTATATTGTACTTCACTATATTATTATTATTATTCTGTGGTTAATCTTTGGTGAGATTCACAGCCTTTGGGGCTGATTGGTAGCTCAACAGCTCGAGTCCTAACCAAGGACCTAGGAACTGTTAAGGTAACATCGGAGGATATAAGCTGTTCCAAGTAGGGTCGTTTTTTGAGCATCAGAATGTTCAAGTCCGGTAAATTTAGAATTTCTAAATAGTGAAGTAGCCCTTTAGGTATTGCTCCAAGGGCTCCAATTACAATTGGGACAACACACGATTTCTTTTTCCACAGTCGCTCAACTTCAATTTGCAAGTCCCGGTACTTTGTGATTTTTTCTTGCTGCTTATTTTCAATTTGTGCATCACCAGGTATTGCAATGTCAATGTACCATACATTTTTCTTTCTAACTATTGTTATGTCAGGTATGTATGTTGTAGGCCAAGTGCCTGTCAGGCTGAATTCTGAAATCCCACAAGATCTTGACTTTCTCATTCTCTAAAAGTTTCTCAACCTGATGTTCCCAGTGGTTTTTGCTGTCCTCAAATCCAAACTTCTGGCACAATTTCCCGTGAATGATCCATTATTATTATTATTATTATTATTATTATTATTATTATTATTATTATTATTATTATTATTATTATTATTATTACTATTACTACTACTACTACTACTACTACTACTACTACTACTATTATTATTATTATTATTATTATTATTATTATTATTATTATTATTATTATTATTATCTTTATTCATAAAACATGAAAAACAGCCAACTGAACATTTAAAAATGGATATTACAAACACTATTGACTGGTGCTAATTGTTGATACAGTTTGCTGCCAGCATCCTCGGTATCAACCAAGTACCTTCGTAGAATATAAGATGTGTCAAGTAGTGCCGTTTTTTGCAGTTCCGCTGGTGTTATTGCAGGAAGCTGCAATTTGCTGAGATATTTAGTAAAATTCTTGGACATGGTGCCAAGTTCCCCGATGACACTGTGACATGCTTCATCCATAGCCATGTGGTTTCGATGGCCAGGTTGCGATATTTCATTATTTTTTCTAGTTCTTTTTCTTTGACTCTGGCAGGTACAACCTGTCAATGTCACTTCATGGATGTAAAGCATGGTATATATTTGAACGTTTGCGTGTTTTCCGGTCCAGGTTTTCCAGTTCAGCCAGAGTCCAGTTGATGATTCCAGCTGAATAGCGTATCACTGGAACTGTCCATGGATTAATGGCTTTAATTATGTTTCTAGCATTCAGCTTTGATTTTAATATTTTGCGGACCCTCCTGATGTATTCCTTTTGTGTTGACTCTTTGACTTTTTCATTCAAGATCTTATCTGCTTCCAATATGCCTAGATACTTGTAACCATCTTCCTTTGCTATTGCTTTCACTATATTTCCATTTCCCAGTTCTATTCCTTGTTTTTTTTCCATTTTTCCTCGCTGCATGGATAATATAGCACATTTTTCAAGTCCAAAGTTCATTTTGATGTCACTGCTGAACAGTTGAACTGTGTTGAGTATTGATTTAAGTTCAGTGGGGCTTTTCGCATACATTTTTAAATCATCCATATATAATAGATGGTTTATCTTGCCATGTTGTCTTGAGATTTGGTATCCCAGTTTTGTGTTCCGTAGGATTATTGTCAGGGGAACTAATGCAATGTTGAACAATAGTGGTGATATGAATCTCCTTGGAAGATTCCTCGTCTGATATTGACTTCACCAATGTTCTCCCCATTTGTTGTTAGAACTGTTTTCCATTTTTGCATATTTGCTTTCAAAAATGTACAGATATTTTTGCTAACTCCAAAGTTTTCCAGACAGGTGTTAATCCAGCTGTGGGGTAATGAGTCAAATGCCTTCTTGTAATCAATCCAAGCCATATTTAAATTTGTTTTCCTTCGTTTTGCATTTTTTAGTACCATTTTGTCTATGAGCAGCTGATCTTTTGTTCCTCTTGATTTTTTATAATTTCCTTTTTGTTCTACTGGATACAAACTGTTTTCTATCAGGTGATTGAATATTGAATTTGCCAGTTTCCTTGTAAAAAGTTTGAGTGTTGTTGGCAGACAAGTGATTGGGCGATAGTTGTTTGGTTCTGTGCCTTTTTCTGGATCTTTCATTATCAAGTAAGTTCGTCCAACTGTTAGCCATTCTTCGCTTGTTGCATTTTGAAGCATTTGATCAAATTGAGTGGCCATGCGATGATGTAGGCTGGTCAGATGTTTGAGCCAGTATCCATGCAGTTCATCCAGGCCAGGTGCACTCTAGTTCTTGACTTTCTTTGCTTGTTTTGTCGTCGTCATCATCATCATCATCATCATCATCATCATCATCATCATCATCATCATCATCATCATTATTAACTTTATTCATAAAACATGAAACTCAGCCAACTGAACATTTAAAAATGCATTGCAAATATTATTGACTGGTACTAATGGTTGATACAGTTTGCTGCCAGCATCCTAGGTATCAACCAAGTATCTTCTTAGAATGTAAGATGTTCCAAGTAGCGCAGTTTTTTGCAGTTCCGCTGGTGTTATTGCAGGAAGCTGCAATTTGCTGATATATTTAGTAAAATTTTTGGACATGGTGCCAATTTCATTGTAATTTTTACAATGACAATAAAGATTATTATTATTATTATTAATTGCCCCAATAACAATGGGTGTCACTGTGACATGCTTCATCCATACCCGTGTAGTTTCCATGGCCAGGTTGCGATATTTCATTATTTTTTCTAGTTCTTTTTCTTCGACTCTGGCATCTCCAGGAACAGCGATATCTATAAACCCTCTACAACCGTGATATCTGGTGTGTTGTGCTCCAAATGACGATCTGTTTGTATTCGAAAGTCCCACAAGATCTGCACCCTCTCATTCTTGATAACCTTTTCCACTTTGTGTTCCCATGACTTTCTGGATACAGGTAAACCATATTTTTTACATAATGACCAGTGGATTAATTTAGCAACTCGGTCGTGTCTAGCTTTGTAATCAGTTTGTGCAATTTTGCTGCATTCACATATTAAATGTGAAACAGTTTCGACTTTGTTATTGCAAAGTCGGCAGTTTGGGTTGTCAGTGAATTTTTGAATCTTCGCTTTCATGGCATTAGTTTGTAGCGCTTGTTCTTGAGCGGCCAGTATTAAAACTTCCGTTTCTTTCTTGATAGTACCCATCTTAAGCCATGTCCATGTCAAGTTGTCACCACATTTTCCTTCAATGTTTTTCAAGTGATGTCCATGCAAAGCCTTGGTCTTCCATCTATTTAATCTGTCATCCAGCTGTTTTTCCTTATATTCTGCCTTTGTTTCTGTTGTTTTTATGCTGTACCAAGTATCTTCTTTAAATATATGATGTTCCAAGTAAGTCCCCCAGTGCAGTTTTTTGGAGTTCTGCTGGTGTTATTGTAATTTGTTGATGTATCTTGTAAAATTCTTGGACATGGTGCCAAGTGCCCCGATGACAATGGGTATCACTGTTACATGCTTCATCCATAGCCGTGTAGTTTTGATGGCCAGGTCACAATATTTCATTATTTTTTCTAGTTCCTTTTTTTCTTCTCTGGCATCTCCAGGAACAGCATTATCAATAAACTGTACACATTGCCTCTCTACCACCATGATATCTGGTGTGTTGTGCTCCAAATGATGATCCATTTGTATTCAAAAGTCCCACAAGATCTTCACCTTCTCATTTTCGATAACGTTTTCCACTTTGTGCTCCCATGACTTTCTGGCTACAGATAAACCATATTTTTTACATAATGACCAATTTAGCAACTTGGCCGTGTCTAGCTTTGTAATCAGTTTGTGTGATTTTGCTGCATTCACATATTAAATGTGAAACAGTTTCGACTTTCTTATTGCAAAGTCGACAGTTTGGGTTGTCAGTGGATTTTTGAATCTCCGCTTTCATGGCATAAGTTTGTACTGCTTGTCCTTGAGCAGCCAGTATTAAACCTTCTGTTTCTTTCTTAATAGTTCCCATCTTAAGCCATGTCCATGTCAAGTTGTCATCACATTTCCTTCAATGTTTTTTAAGTGCTGTCCATGCAAAGCTTTGGTTTTCCATCTATTTAATATGTCATCCAGCTGTTTTCTTTACATTCTGCCTTTGTTTCTGTTGTTTTTATGCTGTTCTCCATTTTTACAGCCTGCAGCAATTTTTCTGTACTTTGGTTCACATAATCATTCAAACTTTGTTTTTCTTCTACAGTTTGATGGATTTGCAATAGCCCCCTACCCCCTATTTTTCTTGGCAGGTACAACCTGTCAATGTCACTTCATGGATGTAAAGCATGGTACATATTCAAAAGTTAGCATGTTTTCCAGTCCAAGTTTTCCAGTTCAGCCAAAGTCCAGTTGATGATTCCAGCTGAATAGCGTATCACTGGAACTGCCCATGGATTAATGGCTATAATTATGTTTCTCAATCAAATTCGGATTTATTGACCGCACCCTCTCCCCACAGGGACCCGGGGCGGTGCACAGGAGAAACTAAAAACAATATACAATAAATACAAAATACATACTTTAAAACATAATTAAACAATGTTACCCGTGCTAAAAATGATTAAGAACCCATTAAAATGCATTTGGAATCAATAGACAGAGAGAATTATTCAAGGCCGGCCAGTCGAAAGAAATAGGTCTTCAATTTCGTACGGAAGGAGCGGAGGTCAGTGGTCGTTCTGATGTAAGGGGGAAGGTCGTTCCAGAGGGCCGGGCCCGCCACAGAGAGAGCCCTTCCCCTGGGCGTCGCCCGCTGACAAAGTCTAGTGGACGGCACCCGGAGAAGTCCCTCTCTGTGGGAGCGAATCGGTCGTGAGGATGTATGGGGCAGTATCCGATCTCGCAGATAGCTAGGTCCCGAGCCATGGAGTGCTTTGAAGATGATAATTAGCACCTTGAAGCGCACCCGGAAGACGACAGGTAGCCAGTGCAGCTCACGCAAGAGCGGTGTAACGTGGGTAAACCTGGTGGTCCCCATAATTGCTCGCGCGGCTGCATTCTGAACTAACTGAAGCCTCCGGGTGCACCTCAAGGGGAGCCCCATGTAGAGAGAGTTACAGTAGTCCAGTCGGGATGTCACGAGGGCATGAGTGACTGTGCGAAGGGCGTCCCGATCCAATAGGGGGCGCAATTGGTGAACCAGGCGAACCTGGTAAAACGCCCTCCTGGCCACGGCTGTCACTTGCTCTTCCATAGACAGCCGGGTATCCAGGAGGACACCCAAATTGCGCGCCCCATCCACAGGGGCAAGACGTTCGCCCCCTATGGCCAGCGTTGGAGAGAGCTGGTTGAATCGGGCAGCCGGAAACCACAGCCACTCGGTCTTGGTCGGGTTGAGCCTAAGTCCGTTACTTCCCATCCAGATCCGCACGGCTTCCAGGCACTGGCACATCACCGCTACGGCATCGTTGGGGTGGTTTGGGGTAGATATGTACAGCTGGGTGTCATCAGCGTACAGATGGTACTCTACCCCAAAACCACGGATGATCTCACCCAGCGGCTTCATGTATGCATTAAACAGGAGAGGCGAGAGGACCGACCCCTGAGGCACCCCGCATGTGAGGGGTCTCGGGGTCGACCTCTGCTCTCCTGCCCGCACAAATTGCGATCGGCCAGAGAGGTAGGAGGAGAACCACCGTAAAACGGTGCCTCCCACCCCCAACCCCCCCAGCCGATGCAATAGGATACCATGGTCGATGGTATCGAAAGCCGCCGAGAGGTCTAATAGGACCAGGATGGAGGAACATCCCCCATCTCTGGCCCTCCAGAGATCATCTACCAACGCGACCAATGCCGTCTCGGTGCTATGCCCGGGCCGAAAGCCGGACTGGCGTGGATCTAGATAGTCAACTTCCTCCAGGTTACGGGGAAACTGTTGTGCCACCACACTCTCGACAACCTTCGCCAAAAAGGGAAGGTTGGAGACTGGACGGTAGTTGTTTAAAAGAGCTGGGTCCAAAGAGGGCTTCTTGAGGAGGGGCCTCACCATCGCCTCTTTTAGGGAGGCAGGCAAGGAACCCTCACTCAAGGATGCGTTGACAACCTCTTGGAGCCAGCCTCGTGTCACCTCCCAGGATGCCAGTACAAGCCAGGAGGGGCACGGGTCCAATAAACATGTGGTGGCTCGCAGTCGCCCACGTAGCCTGTCCATATCCTCGGAAGTAACGGGGTCAAACTCCTCCCAAACAAGATCTCTCTCGTGGCATCCCACTGGGCCATGAATGGGGGCTAGCTCACTCTGTATCTGGGCGGTTTTCTCCTGCAGAAAAGTCACAAATTCCTCTGCTCTACCCTGTAATGGGGTTTCCCGCACCCTCTGTTGTAGGAGGGAGCGGGTCACCCTAAACAGGGCGGCAGGGCGGTTTTCTGCGGATGCTATGAGAGTGGCACAATGATGACGTTTGGCCACCCTCAGCGCCACAATGTAAGTCCGTAAATGGGCTCTTACCTGTGTCCGGTCAGATTCAGAGCGGCTAGACCTCCATCTACTCTCTAGGCATCTCTTGCGGCGTTTCATCACCCGCAGCTCCTCAGTAAACCAAGGAGCCAGAGTGGTTCGCCGCCGCAAGAGAGGCCGCAAGGGCGCGACCCGATCTAAGGCTCCCATGGCCGCACTATTCCATGCGGCCGTGAGGTCCTCCAGCGGGGCGCGGGTCAGGGATACAGGAAATGGCCCAAGCGCTGTCTGGAACCCATCAGGGTCCATCAAGCGCCTGGGGCGGTACCAGATTGGTAACTCTGGTTCCGCCTCCCCGCGGAGGGGAGCAGCGGTCGGAAAGTCGAGCCGGAGAAGTGAGTGGTCTGACCATGACAAGGGTGTGATGACTATGTCCCCTGTACCCAGATCACTCTTCCATTGGCCCGAGACAAAGATGAGATCCGGCGTATGTCCACCCTCGTGGGTGGGGCCCTGAATTACTTGGGTCAGGTCCATGGCCGTCATGGAAGCCATGAACTCCCGAGCTACCATGGATGATTCGCCCAACGATGGCAGGTTAAAGTCCCCCATAACTATAAGTCTGGGGGTCTCAACTGCCACTGTAGCGATCACCTCCAGGAGCTCGGGCAGGGCTGCTGCTACATAGCGGGGAGGCAGGTATACAACCAGCAAGCCCAACTGCCTCCCTAGGCCCCACTTCACGCAGAGGGACTCACAGCCGGTAGTCTGAGGCACAATGGTCTCTCTCGGCTCAAGGCCTTCCTTAATAATGACCGCTACCCCACCACCACCCCTGCCTAGGGCCCGCGGCTGATGAAATGTGCGGTAGCCTGTTTCTAGCATTCAGTTTTGTTTTTAATATTTTGTAATCCCTCCTGATGTATTCCTTTTGCGTTGACCCTTTGACTTTTCCATTCAAGATATTATCTGCTTCCAATATGCCTAGGTACTTGTAAACATAATCCTTTGCTAATGCTTTCACTATATTTCCATTTCCCAGTTCTATTCCTTCTGTTTTTTCATTCTTTCTTGCTGCATGGATTTTTATTATTATTATTATTATTATTATTATTATTATTATTATTATTATTATTATTATTATTATTATTATTATTATTATTATTATTATTATTATTATTATTATTGCTATTAAACTTTTATTTCTGCTCTGGTCATTAATATCCTTCTAGTGATTCAAGAAGCAAGTTATGACCCATGGCATAGGGCCCAGATTTTTTTTTTTTTTTGTAACAATAATTTTATTGGTTTTACAAATTTTTAAAGGGAAAAAGGGTATATAGGATATGAATAGAAATATTTTAGGGCTTCCATGTCGGAGGTGATGGCAGCCTCTGAGACTTCATACAAAATTCTTTCAATATAAGATGGAAAGAGGTACATACATATCATATCATAAATTCCACGCAATCAATCATTTGTTTCTATTAGCATCCGTTAGGAATTACAATGTAAAATGAGTCTTTTTGCTATTGTGTCTTCTTCTTCCTTCCCACCAGTGGGCGGAGCCAAGGCCCCTCCCGTTCCCCCATTTTTGTCCTCCAGGATTGAGGAGTGTTTTTTATAAAAGGCTTCCGCCTCTTTGACTGTTTTGATTCTTATTCTTCCCCCCTCCAAGAACACCAACATTCCTTCAGGCATTGACCATTTGAACCACACCCCTTTTTTATACAGCTTTTTGGATAGGAAGGAATATTTCCTTCTTATCTCTCGAATCTTTTTCGGGGATCTGCTTCAAAATAGCAATTTCTTTCTGCTGGTATATCAATGGGCCATCTCCCTGTGCTCTCAGAATCTCATCCCTTGTTGACCTTCTTACAAATTTAATATGTATCTCTCTGGGTACATCATTTATTCTGGCATATGCTGAATTAATTCTATAAATCAGGTCAAAGTCCCCCCAGATATATTCTTTGTTCTTTTTAGTGTAGTCTGCTAAAATTGTAGACATTAAATCTTTTAAATTTTCTGAATCTAACTCGGGAACATTTTGAAATCTTAAAAAGTAAGACATTCTTTCAAAATCCATTCTAGACATATAACCAGTAAGATCCACAATTTCTTTTTGTGCTTCCCTCACCTCCTCCCTCACCTCGGCTGCCCCACCCTCCAACCCATCATTTTTTGTTTATTTTCCACTAATGCTCTCTGTGTTTCCAAAAGCTCCAATCTTGAACTTATCATGTCTCTGCATATTTCTTTTATTTCTTTCATTATATTTTGAAGAGTTTCCTCAATTGATGATTGTTGAGTGTCCTCTCCCATCGCTTCTTTTTGTAGCATTGTAGTGATTTTTGATTGTTGTGGAGTCAGACTAGCTTTTGTAGAAGCTGGTGCAGACCAAGATTTGCCAGATGGAGGTTTTTTTGCTGCCATAGTAAAAGTTTTAAGTTTTTGTATGTAAGATGGGGTTTGGTGGGTGGGTAGTCCGCAAGGTCGGAGAAAAGGGAAAGTCTGTGTCCAAATTTAAAGTATAACTTGTATAAAGTCCAGAGAGAAAATTTCTACAATGCAATCCAATAAAAAAGAAGGCACACAGCCCAGATTCTTTTTTTTTTAAGTAATATTTTATTGGTTTTAAAATTTTATAAAAGGAAAGGGGTAGATAGGGTATTTTAACAATATTTTAGAGCTTCCACATCGGGATTGGTGACCTCCTCTGAGTCTTCTTACAATATCAGTTCCATTAGGAAATAATAAAAGTAGGAAGGGGTACATACATTTAAATCAAAGGTTTCATAATCAAAAGAAAATTCATACATTCAGTTACTTTGTTTCTATTAACATCCATACAGGAATTACCATACATAAAAAAAAGGAAAGAAAAATCATTTTTGTGACCTGAGCCTCTTTGCTATTGTTTCTTCCTCCTCCACACCACCAGTAGGCAGAGCTGTGGCCCCTCCTGTTCCCGTGTCATCATCATCTAGGATTGAGGAGTGTTTTTTAAGAAAAGTCTCTGCCTCTTCTACTGTTTTCATTCTAACTCTTCCTCCCTCCCAGAATACCAACATTCCTTCGGGCATCAACCACTTGAACCACACCCCTTTTTTGTGTAATTTTTTAGATAAGAAGGAATATTTCCTTCTTATATCTCGTATTTTTGGGGGATCTGCTTCAATATGGCCACCTCATTCTGCTAATAAATCAGAGGCCCTCCTCTTTGCGCTCCCAGGATCTCATCCCTTGTTGACCTTCTTATAAATTTAATATGTATCTCTCTGGGTACATTATTTATCCTGGAATATATGCTGAATTAATTCTGTAAATCAAGTCAATGTCCCCCCAGATAAGTTCCTTATTTTTTTTGGTATAATCCACTAGCATTGTAGCCATTAAATCTTTTAAATTCTCATTATCTGACTCTGGGACATTCTGGAATCTTTAAAAAAAAGACATACGTTCAAAATCAATTCTATACATCTGACCAGTAATATCTATAATTTCTTTCTTAAACTCTTTTATCTCTTCCGTCATCTCAACTGCCCCTCCCTCCAACCCCTCAATTTTTTGCTTATTATTTGTTATTTCTCTTTGTGCTTCCAACAATTCCAATCTTGTGCTTAAATTGTCTTTCCGGATTTGTTGTATTTCATTCATTATTTTTTGAAACATCTCCTCTGGCGATAATGGTTTGGGGTCCTCTGCTTCTGTTTCCTTCTGGAACAATGCAGTGATTTTTGGGTGTGAGGTTGGGCTAGGCTTTGTAGATGCTGGGGCAGAGACTGATTTCCCAGATGGAGGCTTTCTCGCTGCCATGGTTAAAGTTTTAGATGCTTATGTGAAAAAAGGAGAAAAGAAATGGCGTCGGTGGGCAGGCAGTCTGTGAAGTCCGAGACAAAAGCAAGATCTTCTTAAAGTTCAAATTAGTTTTGCAACATCCAGAGAGAAGACTAAGTTGTAATTTCCACACAAAAGTAGAAGGCTTCACAGAAGGAGAGAATACTGAAAGTCACTAGAGTACGCTTTTATATATATATATATATATATATATATATATATATATATATATATACATATACATACATACATACATACATACATACATACATACATACATACACACACACACACACATACATACATACATACATACATACATACATACATATGTATCCAGTGTCCTCCTGGATACCCGGCTGTCCATGGAAGATCAAGTGACAGCCGTGGCCAGGAGGGCGTTTTACCAGGTCTGCCTGGTACGCCAGTTGCGCCCCCTATTGGATCGGGACTCCCTTCGCACAGTCACTCATGCTCTCGTGACATCCCGACTGGATTATTGCAACTCTCTCTACATGGGGCTCCCCTTGAGGTGCACCCGGAGGCTTCAGTTGGTCCAGAACGCAGCCGCGCGAGCAATTATGGGCACCTCTAGGTTTGCCCACGTAACACCGCTCTTGCGCGAGCTGCACTGGCTACCTGTCGTCTTCCGGGTGCGCTTCAAGGTGTTAATTATCATCTTTAAAGCGCTCCATGGCTCGGGACCTAGTTATCTGCGGGATCGGATCCTGCCTCATACATCCTCACGGCCGATACGCTCCCACAGAGAGGGACTGCTCCGGGTGCCGTCCACTAGACTTTGTCAGCGGGCGACGCCCAGGGGAAGGGCCTTCTCTGTGGCGGGCCCAGCCCTCTGGAACGACCTTCCCCCCGATATTAGGACAACCACGGACCTCCGCTCCTTCCGCTTAAAATTAAAGACACACTTTTTTCGCCTGGCCGGCCTTGGGTAGTCTCTTTTTAGGTTAGGGGTTTTTAGGGGTAATTTTTAGTTTAGTATATGGGTTTTAGCGCAGGAATTATTTAATTTATTTTTAATTTTGTAGTTTGTATTTTGTAGTTTGTTCTTTGTATTTTTAAATTGCCTGTGCCCCGCCTCGAGTCCCCTTGGGGAGAGAGAGCGGGTTATAAAAATAAATTATTATTATTATTATTATTATTAAACAAAGTAATAGCCAAAAGCCAACATGGTTTTGTCAAAAACAGATCATGCCAGACTAATCTTATTGCATTCTTTGACAGAGTGACAAAATTAGTGGACCAGAGGAGTGCCATCAATATAGTTTACTTGGACATCAGTAAGGCATTTGATAAGGTAGACCATAACCGTCGAAGTGATGTTCCGGTGTCTGGAGGCCGTGCGGACCTGGATGGGAAGGAACAGATTCAGACTCAACCTGTCCAAGACCGAGTGGCTGTGGTTTCTGGCATCCCGGTACAATCAGTTGACTCCATCACTGGCCATAGGGGGCGAGCATCTAGCCCCTGTGGATAGGGCACGCAACTTGGGCATCCTCCTAGATGCCCAGCTGTCCATGGAAGATCATGTGACAGTCGTGGCCAGGGGGGTGTTCTACCAGGTTCGCCTGGTACATCAGTTGCGTCCCTTATTGGATCGGGATGCCCTTCGCACAGTCACTCACACGCTCGTGACGTCCCGTCTGGACTACTGCAACACTCTCTACATGGGGCTCCCCTTGAGGTGCACCCGAAGACTACAGTTGGTCCAGAATGCGGCCGCATGGGCAGTTTTGGGAGCCTCTAGGTTCTCCCACATAACACTGCTCCTGCGCGAGCTGCACTGGCTGCCTATGGTCTTTCGGCTGTGCTTCAAGGTGTTGAATACCATTTTTAAAGCGCTCCATGGCACAGTACCTAGTTACCTGCGGGATCGCATCCTGCCCCACATTCCTGTGGCTGGTTCGCTCCCACAGAGAGGGACTTCTCCGGGTGCCGTCCACCAGGCAATGCCAGCGGGCGACGCCCAGGGGAAGGGCCTTCTCTGTGGTGGGACCGACTCTCTGGAACGACCTACCCCCCGACCTCAGAACAACCACGGACCTCCGCTCCTTTCGCCAAAAACTAAAGACCCACTTTTTCCACTTTTTCTGAATATTTAAATTGTTTTATTAGGGTTTTTAAGGGAATTGAGTTTTAGGTTTTTGGGATTTTAGCGCAGGGTTAGATTTAATTGTATTTTAATGATTAGAATTGTTTATGTTTTGTATGTTTTTAATTCCCGGTGCACCGCCTCGGGTCCCTTCGGGGAGAGAGAGCGGTTTACAAATTAAGTTATTCTTATTCTATTCTATAACCTACTACTAGATAAAGTGGAAGAATATGGGTTAGACAGCATCACCACCAGATGGATTCATAACTGCTGACCAACTGCACTCAATGTATAGTCCTCAATGGAACTGCATCTACATGGAGGGAAGTATTCAGAGGAGTACCCCAAGGCTCTGTTTTAGGCCCAGGACTCTTCAACATCTTCATCAATGATTTGGATGAGGGAATAAATGGGGAACTCATCAAATTTGCAGATTACACCAAGCTGGCAGGAATAGACAACACTCCAGAAGATAGGCTTAAGATACAGAAAGATGTTGACAAACTTGAACATTGGGCACTATCTAACAAAATGAAATTCAATGGTGAAAAGAGTAAGGTTCTACATTTAGGCAACAAAAACAAAATGCACAGGTACAGTATAGGTGGACCTTGCTCAATAGTAGCAACTGTGAGAGGGATCTTGGTATCCTAGTGGACAACCATTTAATTATGAGCTAGTAGTGTGTGCAGATGCCAAAAAAGCCAACACGTTCTAGGCTTAGAGATAGAATCAAGATCATATGAAGTGTTAATACCACTTTATAATGCCTTGGTAAGGCCACACTTGGAATACTGCATTCAGGTTTGGTTGCCACAATGTAGAAAAGATGTGGAGGCTCTAGAAAAGTGCAGAGAGAAGAGCAACAAAGATGACTAGGGGGACTGGAGACTAAAACATATGAAGAACGGTTGCAAGAACTGGGTATGTCTAGTTTAATGAAAAGAAGGACTAGGGGAGACAGGATAGCAGTCTTCCAATATCTCAGAGGCTGCCATAAAGAAGAGGGAGTCAAGCTATTCACCAAGACATCTGAGGGTAGAACAAGAAGCAATGGGTTGAAACTAATCAAGGAGAGAAGCAACTTAGAACCGAGGAGAAATTTCCTGACAGTTAGAACAATTAGTCAGTGGAATAGCTTGCCTCCAGAAGTTGTGAATGCCCCAACACTGGAAGTCTTTAAGAACATGTTGGATAGCCATTTGTCTGAAATGGTAAAAGGTTCCTGCCTAGGCAGGGGGTTGGACTAGAAGACCCCCAAGGTCCCTTCCAACTCTGCTATTGTATATTGTGTGTGTGTGTTTGTGTGTGTGTGTGTGTTACGTTTTTGTGCTGATAAATAAATAAAGGGAGGCTAGTATAGATGTATTTCAAGCTATTTAGCTCTCATCAGCTAGACATACTCTATACCAGGGGTCTGCAAAGTTGGCTCTTTTAAGACTGGTGGACTTCAACTCCCAGAATTCCCCAGCCAGCTATTTCAAAATATAAATAACAAGAAAAAAGTCAAGGAAAGAAACTGTCCACTAAAGAGAGGAAGATGGCAAGGACATAACAAGCAGTAGAGAGAAAGTAAAGCTGCTTAACATGTTCTTTGCAGAACATAAAAATGCATTAAAAATCACCTTAATACCTCATCTCTTTATCAACATTTCAAAACTACAGGACATGACATTGACTTTCAAGGAACTAAAATGATCTCCAAGGCTGAACAGGAGCATAATCAGAGAAGCCATTGAAATAGAGAAGCAACCTAACAATATGAACAAACATGATGACACCTCCCACCTACCAGACATCTGGAAACCAGCACAGACCAACAGACGAGCCCCACCCTCCATCCAAGCCGTTGAAATTCAAAATAAGGAGAAACATACAAATAAGACCAATCAGCATCAATCTACCAATAATGATACAGCTGCACAGCCAATCAACCCACTCACAACAATTGTCAGCACTCCACACACACCCCACCAAGATTTAAGGAAGGGCGACACCTTCGCAATCACAGACCAAAGCCTGAGGATGGCAAGTGATATCTTGCCGAAATGTTGCAATAACAATTCCATGCTATATACACGGGAAAACACCTGAGGATGGCAATACCATATATGTGTGTGTGTGTTATGTTTTTGAGCTGATCAATAAATAAGTCTGGGAGACTAGGATAGATCTATTTCGAGCTTTTTAGCTCTCATCAGCTAGCCATACCCTTACTGGGATTCGAACCGGGGCTGTATTACATGCCAGGCAAGAGCCTTGCCATTAAGCCAGCTCAGTTCTCTTCTTGTCAGCTGAGACATGAGGATAGTTATATATAATTGTTTCCACAACACCCTGTTAAAGGCCCCAATTAAGGGATGAAGCATACTGTTTCCTTTTCTGCCTTTCAGCTCATCACCAGAGACCATCTAGACAGAAAGCCATGAATTCCATTGTATACATTTTTTATATGTGTGTTATTTATATGTGTGTTATTTATATGTGTGTTTATATGTGTGTTATATGTGTGTTATTTATTGATCAGCTCAAAAACGTAACACACATATAAAAAAATTTACACAATGGAATTCATGGCTTTCTATCTAGATAGTCTATGGTGATGAGCCGAAAGGCAGAAAAGGAAACAGTATGCTTCCTCCCTTAATTGGGGCCTTTAACAGGGTGTTGTGGAAACAAATATATATATATAGGTAATAGTTTCCACAACATCCTGTTAAGAGGCCCCAATTAAGGGAGGAGACATACTGTTTCCTTTCCTGCCTTTCGGCTCATCACCAGACAGAAAGCCAAGAGTTCCGTTGTGTAAATTTTTTTAGATATGTGTGTTAGTTTTGTGAGCTGATCAATAAATAAATCAGCGAGACCAGGATAGATCTATTTCGAGCTTATTAGCTCTCATCAGCTGGCCATACCCTTTACTGGGACTCGAACCGAGGCTGTATTACCCAGTAAAGGGTATGGCCAGCTGATGAGAGCTAATAAGCTCGAAATAGATCTATCGTGGTCTCTCTGATGGCAAGCTGACAAGCTGAAAGGGAAAGTGCGAGACCAGGAAGGTATTTTTTTTCTTTTGAAACATTTTACCTAAATATTTTTTTTTCTTAGTAAAACTAAAGCTTTTAATCTTGAAATAAGTGGTGGAATCAATCTAATATACTTTGAACTGGGAGGTTTCCTCTTTTTTTCTTATTATTATTCTGTAATTGTGGGGGTTGAAACATCAGTAACAAGGTTTTTTTCCCCTTTGAAAGTGATTGGACTATTTCTTTTCCTTCTAGTTTTTGTTACTTAAAATCTTGAATTTGGGATTATTTTTAAAATTCTTCCTATGACTTACTGCTTATTTTTAAAATAAGAATTATACTTTTTACTTTTTTTAACAATAAAGAAGGAGGATATATTAAAAAGTGAAAATCTGCAATACTGCCACTGGTAGGTCAGAGGCTGGTCTCTATGAAACAACCTATTTTTTCTTATTTGAAGCAGCTGGTTGAAGGCGGTGAAATTGTTTATGGAAACTTCCAGAACATGAATTGTTTTTAACAGGTGCTCTTGGATAACTGACAATAATTTTTTTTTTGAAAGATACAACACAACAGGATCCAAGTAAGCCAATCAAAAGACAAAACAGGCCTGAGACCAGGGTGGCAGTGAGAACCAAATTTCATTACTCTTTGGATTTGTTAACATGGTTACATATATAGAGGGGATAGTTTAGAAAATCAGAAGGCTTTGGCTGGAATCTTAAATTTTCTGAAGCAACATGGAAGAAGAATTGATAAAAAATTGGATAAACTTTTATTTGTCACATCAAACCATGAGCAGTTGAAGGCTCCAACAACTAAAGAGAAAAAAGAAAATGTTGAAGATAAAGAGATGTCCATTTTAGTTGAAGATAAAGATATGATAACAGAGGACTTCACCAATGGATCCAATATGGGAGAAAATAAAAAGAAGGAAATTCTAGAGGAATGTGAGCCTCATTTTGGTCGTCAAGGAAAAGAGGGGAGAAAAAAAGAATTGAAGATGGATGTAAGAGGAGAAATCTCTCCAGAAATACATCTGATATTCAAAGACAAACAACGTGTAAAGACAGAAACTGGGCAGCAGCGGTTTTATTTGAGAGACATACTGGACAATAAAGTGCGAAAAGAAGGTTATAAGAAACCTGGAAAGAAGAATAAAAAGAGATTGGGGCTGCAAATGGCAACAGAGATAAGTCCAATTCGCTACTGGAAAGACACTGGCTGATAATGAAAGTTGCTATCCTTTGATGATTAATAAGTAGATAGATTGTTTTAGAGTATCATTGAAGGATTGTTAGTAAATAATTACCTACAAATAAGAGTAACTAATAATAATGTTCTAGTTTAATGATATATATTTATGTATCTATGTATGTGTAGGTTGGACATAAACAACAAGACTTTTATTTAATCATGTAGGAATGTTGATGAATGTAGTTTAATAAAATGGGGAGAATTTTAGCAAATTTTAGATTGTTTTAGATTGTTATTGAAGAACTACCAGTTAATAAATAATGAGTTATAATAAGAGCAACAGAAAAATTATAGAATATGTGTGTGTGTGTGTGTGTGTGTGTATGCATGTATGTTTGGAATAGTCAATGGATGCCATTGTCTGAAGAAGATAGACCAAATATGGAATATTAGAGGAGAATTCTGGTGTAATGATATTAAGATATACAATGAATTTTTTGATCTAAAATCTGTAAAACGAGATTATTCATGAGTAGTAATGGTCCTAGAAATGCACAAGAGTTATGTGTAACCAGTCAACATACTTTCCAAAGGATACAATGTAGAATGATGATTTTTCCTTTTTGTATTTTTGTTTTATTAAAAAATAAATAAAAGTTTTTCAAAAAAAAAAAGATTGATTACTCCAGGGACAAGGTTATTCATCTTGGACCTCAGTTACCCTGTGTCTGGTGCCGTGTTCTAAAGTGGCTGGATGAGACTCCTGGATCAGCTGCAGTGGTGATAAAGTCCACCTTCCTCCCTTTCAGCCCTACACTGAACACTTACATAACCTTCTCACTCACCAGCATCCAATGGCAAAGCACTTTCTTTCTGCTGTCTGGAAGTACAACGGATGCTTCCAAATGGCATCTTTTGGAGTCAGAGAGGTGAAAGAGGGAAATTTTATGCCAACATTCAAAGTGCAGGGGCAGGTCTACCACAGGATAGGGAGTATCATGACAGGGCTTCTGCAGCAGCCTTCATTTCCCCAGATATACTTTGTTGGTGATGATGATAATGAGAGGGACATCCATTGTGGAATCTACCCAGGCGTTAATCCACCACTGGTTAGCCAACTGTAGAAGTTGCTGCTTGAACACAAGACGTATATTCTGGAACTTAAGGCTGCTGTTGATCTGTTCCTAAGGGCCACAAGGACTTCCAAGTAGTGATTAATGCTGATAGAAAACCTTCTGGAGAGCACAGAGGTTGTTTCAATGCCCCCACGACTATAGAAGTGGTTGTTCTTATTGTTGACCAGGATTTTGAGAAGAGAGATATCATTCTCCACAGTAGAGACAACAGGTTGTTATGAATCAGTGACACTTATCATGCCTATGACGCTCTCCAGTACTCTCTGATGTTCTGCCATGGAGAAGACTATTACATCAATATACCTCAATGCGACCCAAATACCAAGGTTAAGAAGACTGTGTTTGCTGTTACCTTTTATAGCTACAGGATAATGAAGCATGATGGCGAAGAATGCCACTTACAGCTGTTCTAGTTCTGTAGCAAAACATGTGTATTCAACCAACTAGTTTGGAATAAAAGAGTCATTGACTTATGACTACAATAGAGACCAAAATTTCTGATGCTAAATCAAATAATTGCTAAGTGAGTTTTCTGTGATATTACAACCTTTCTTCCAACAGTTTTTAATTGTTAAAACAGTTAATTTAGTTAGTGACTAAATTAGTAGACCAGCAAAATGGTCTGGATCTGGGGAAGGCTCTGATGGATGCTCTGCATGGAATGCAGAAATAGAGCCAGGGTTGTCTGACATTTCCCAGCCACCGGAGAGGCAGCTGCCTTTGGAGGTTGATATGAGTGTGGAGGAAGGACAGCTGGGACCTATTCCAGATGCATATATGCACAGAGTAGTTAGGAGAGTTGACACATGGATACTGAATGGCCCCTCCCTGACCAGGAAATAAATAGAAAGAAAGGGGAATGGTTGTCGTAGGAGACAACAGTTTATATTTTTGCAGATTTTGCTCATTGTGTTTCGTGTTACAAAGACTGCTTGCCAGAACCTAATTTGCAGTCTTAATTTGCAGCTGGGAGCTCATGGTCTTGAAATTATTGCAAAGAACTGATAAGGTCTGTTACTGCAGTCAACTCCTTGAAGGACTATTGCCTGGACTTTTCAATGAGTGAATGCAATTAATTCACAAGATGTAAACAAAGAGGGGGGGGGGGGTTGTGACCAGGAGTCTGGTTATTGCTTCTGCTAAGGCTGGATCAGAACAGAAACTAGACATTCACTTATCTGAAATGGTACAGGTTCTCCTGCTTGATGGACTAGAAGACCTCCAAGGTGCCTTTCAGTTCTAGTCTATTCTGAAGTTGCTAAATGAATCTGCAATAGTTAAGTTTGCAACACAGTGGGTTAAGTGAATGTATTTTTCTCATTCACTTTACTTGTTAAAAAGTCACAAAAGGTGATCACATGACTATAGGCCTGTGATGCGAACCTATGGTATGTGTGCCCAAAGTGGCACACGAAGCCATGTAGCCCAGCAAACCTTCTGGTTTTTTGGTAATGATCAGTTGTCCTTCACATGCCTGGCAATGCCAAAAACTGCCCTGTGCATGTATGCCTGCCAGTTAATTGTTGGGTGGGCATGCGTGCCAGAAACCAGAGGTTTGGCTTTTCCAGAACGCAATTCCTTCATGTGTGCGGCAATGAATTACACTTTCAAATTTGAAATAAAGCTATAATGTAGCTTTACAGTAAAATAGAATTAGTTTATTTGAGTGTGTTACCTGTCTGAACAATCTGAAAAGCGGACATTATGGAACAATGTAGAGCATACTGCCATATGTGCATAGAGAAGCCTGAATTGACATGTGTTTGGTCAGTGACCTTATGGCTTTAGTCGATTCTGGCAGATTATTTTAGACATATCCATTTCGTTTAGTCATTGATCTTTTCTCCTATACTTCAGTCCTGTTTTGATTATGAAGTAGAATCTCAGCATTTATAGGAATTATACCCCAAGCTCCTTTTTAAAAGGTGTTGGCTTACTGGTCCAAACTCCTGGTCCAAAACCTGAAATTGATAAACCCATTCCTGGCTTAAGGCATGTAATTGGAAATGTAACTGAAAGGACTCATAATTTGCATTTCTGTGACATCCGAGTGATTGATGTTACCCAATGGTGGGTTTCAAAGCTTTTTAGAACCTGTTCTATAGGTATGGCCTGTTTTGTGGGAGTGGCCTGGTGGTCATATGACTGGGTGGGCATGGCCAACTTGTAAAATGTGGTGAAACTCACTTAACAATGCTCTTGCTTAGCAACCATAATGTTGCCTCAGAAACTCTGGCATTTAAAGCACACAAGTCTTAAAGCTGTCAAGTTATAAGACCCTTGCACTCCTAACCCTTTAGGGAAAAAAACCCAGGGGTGTTCAAAGTTGACAGCTTTAAGACTTGTGGACTTCAATTTCCAGAATTCTTCTTTTCCTCGATTAGTTGCTATTGCGGGGGTACCACCAAGACAAGCGAGGTTTTGGGAGGGATCTACCCTCCCCCCCAGAGAATCCATGTCAGGAGAGAAGAAGCGGGCTGGTTTGAATGATGGCTAATGGGCAGTTTAGTGGCCAGTGAATGCCTCCTTCACTCATTCGGTCAGGCAGAGAACAAAAGGAGGTCATGTAGCCAAGGGCAAAGGAGCTTGTGGCTTCCTTCCTTAACACATTTGGGGGGGGGAGGCTTTCTTGCATGCCTTCAGAGAAAGAAAGAAGGCCTGCAAGAAAGCCCCCCCCCCACTTTCCGAACATTTGAAGGAAGCAAGTAGCAGCCTCCCAAGGGCAAAGGAGCTTGCCACTTGCTTCCTTCACACGTTGCTTCCTTCACACATTCAGGCAGTGGGGGGGGGGGACTTTCTTGCATGCCTCCTTTACTGCTGCCTGCCTGCATTCAAACCAGGCTGCCTCCTATCTCCCCACACGGGCGCTCTGTACCGGTGCGTACTGGCTGAAACCCACCCCTGATGTTACCAGAAGCTCTGACTCTTCTTTTTCTTTCTTGACATAATGATCTAAGAGGTTGTTTATATCTCCCACACATTCCCTTTCTCCATTCCAACTTTTCATTTTCTGGCAGCTCTTTAATTCCAGTTATTTCTAGATCAGGGGTCACCAACCTTTTGGACCTCAGGGTACACTAAATTCATAATTTTAAAACCCTGCGGAGCCCTAATATGATCTGCCTAATGACTGGCTGGGTGGGCGTGGCTAGGAAGTCATATCTAAACACTATACACTAAATTCATAATTTTAAAACCCTGCGGAGCCCTAATATGATCTGCCTAATGACTGGCTGGGTGGGCGTGGCTAGGAAGTCATATCTAAACACTATACACTAAATTCATAATTTTAAAACCCTGCGGAGCCCTAATATGATCTGCCTAATGACTGGATTGGGTGGGCATGGTCAATTCAATGACACTCACATCAAGGGGTGCCTCCCCTCCCCTCCTTGCCTGCCCACCTGGACTCTTTAGGGCCCCATCAGAAAGCAGTTGTTGGAGCTAAGTAGCTACCATGAGAAAGAGTTGGCAAAAGCTATTACTGCGAGAGTCCCCGCTCTCGCAGGTTTGGCCCTCCGCTTTAACGAGGGCCCGCCTTGATGAGGGATTTATTAATCCGGAGAGGTGGGCGAAGCGCTGTCTCAGGGTTTTTTTAGTGTGTAAATTGTTGTCTATTTTAGGGGGTACCAGGGAGGGGGGAGGGTATAGACAGGTAGAGACGAGCAAGAAGGAGAAGGGCTGGACCAGCAGACGATGGAAGGAGGCGGAAGGACCCGCTGGGAGGGGGGAAATACGAGTCGTTCCTCTGGAGGGTCAACCCATCCAGAGGGTTGCAGGGAGAGGCAGGTCCGACGGGAGACAAGTTCTATCCTCCCGGGTGGGGGCACGGGGCCGTTGGTTGCAAACGGTCAGGTGCCACAACCCCCACAGGCTAGGTGGTCAGGGAGTACAGAGCCAGGGCCTGCGGCTGATGTTTTGCAACTCCAGGTCCATGGTCAACAAAGCCCCCCTCATCCATGACCTTGTGTCAGAGGGGGAGCCGGACCTCGTAGGAATTGCGGAGACCTGGCTGGGCCACGAGGGAGGACATCCCCTCGTTGAAATGTGCCCACCAGGTTACCGCGCTTTTCATCAGCCCCGGGCCCTAGGCAGGGGTGGTGGGGTAGCGGTTATTGTTAGGGAAGGTCTGGAGCCGAGAGAGACCAATGTGCCACAGACTACCGGTTGTGAGTCCCTCTGCGTGAAGTGGGGCCTAGGGAGGCAGTTGGGCTTGCTGGTTGTATACCTGGCTCCCCGCTATGTAACAGCAGCCCTGCCCGAGCTCCTCGAGGTGATCGCTATGATGGCAGTCGAGACCCCCAGACTTTTAGTCATGGGGGACTTTAATCTGCCATCGGTGGGCGAATCATCCGGGGTAGCTCGGGAGTTAATGGCTTCCATGACGGCCATGGACCTGACCCAGTTAATTCAAGGCCCCACCCACGAGGGTGGACATACACCGGATCTGATCTTTGTCTCTGGCCAATGGAAGAGTGATCTGGGTATAGGGGATATAGTCATCACGCCCTTGTCATGGTCAGACCACTCATTTCTCCTGCTCGACTTTCCAACCGCTACTCCCCACCGCAGGGAGGCAGAACCTGAGTCACCTATTTGGTTCTGCCCCAGGCGCCTGATGGACCCCGATGGGTTCCAGGTGGCGCTTGGGCCACTTCCTGTACCCCTGACCCGCGTCCCGATGGAGGACCTCGTGGCCGCATGGAATACTGCGGCCACGGAGCCTTGGATCGGGTCGCGCCCTTGCGGTCTCTCTTGCGGCGGCGAGCCACCCTGGCTCCTTGGTTCACCGAGGAGCTAAGGGTGATGAAACGCCACAAGAGATGCCTAGAGAGAAGATGGAGGTCTACTCGATCTGAATCTGACCGGACACAGGTAAGAGCCCATTTACGGACTTACATTGTGGCGCTGAGAGTGGCCAAACGCCATCATTGTGCCACTCTCATAGCATCCGCAGATAACCGCCCTGCCGCCCTGTTTAGGGTGACCCGCTCCCTCCTACAACAGAGGGTGCGGGAAACCCCATTACAGGGTAGAGCAGAGGAATTTGGGATTTATCTGCAGGAGAAAATCGCTCAGATACAGAACGAGCTAGTCTCCATTGATGGCCCAGTGGGATTGCACGAGGCAGATCTTGGTTGGGAGGAGTTTGACTCTGTTACTTCCGAGGATATGGACAGATTACGTGGGCGACTGAGAGCCATCACATGTTTATTGGACCCGTGTCCCTCCTGGCTTGTACTGGCATCCTGGGAGGTGACACGAGGCTGGCTCCAGGAGGTTGTCAACGCTTCTCTGAGTGAGGGTTTCTTGCCTGCCTCCCTTAAAGAGGCCATGGTGAGGCCCCTCCTGAAGAAGCCCTCTCTGGACCCAGCTTTATTAGTCAACTATCGTCCCGTCTCCAACCTTCCCTTCCTGGCGAAGGTTGTAGAGAGTGTGGTGGCACAACAGTTTCCCCGTCACCTGGAGGAAGTTGATTATCTAGACCTGCGCCCGTCCGGCTTACGGCCCGGGCATAGCACCGAGACAGCATTGGTCGCGTTGGTAGATGATCTCTGGAGGGCCAGAGATGGGGGTTGTTCCTCCATCCTGGTCCTATTAGACCTCTCAGCGGCTTTCGATACCATCGACCATGGTATCCTATTGCATCAGCTGGGGGGGTTGGGGGTGGGAGGCACCGTTTTACGGTGGTTCTCCTCCTACCTCTCCGGTCGATCGCAATTTGTGTTGGCAGGAGAGCAGAGGTCGACCTCGAGACCCCTCACATGTGGGGTGCCTCAGGGGTCGGTCCTTTCGCCTCTCCTGTTCAACACATATATGAAGCCGCTGGGTGAGATCATCCATGGTTTTGGGGTAGAGTGCCACTTCTACGCTGACGACACGCAGTTGTATATATCTACCCCAAACCACCCCAACGATGCTGTAGCGGTGATGTGCCAGTGCCTGGAAGCCGTGCAGGCCTGGATGGGAAGTAACAGACTCAGACTCAACCCGTCCAAGACCGAGTGGCTGTGGTTTCCGGCCGCCCGATTCAACCAGTTGACTCCATCACTGGCCATAGGGGGCGAACACCTTACCCCTGTGGATGGGGCGCACAACTTGGGTGTCCTCCTGGATACCCGGCTGTCCATGGAAGATCAAGTGACAGCCGTGGCCAGGAGGGCATTTTACCAGTTGCGCCCCTTATTGGATCGGGATGCCCTTTGCACAGTCACTCATGCCCTCGTGACCTCCCGACTGGACTGTTGTAACTCTCTCTACATGGAGCTCCACCTGAGGTGCACCCGAAGACTTCAGCTGGTCCAGAATGCAGCCGCGCGAGCAATAATGAGGACCTCTAGGTTCACCCATATAACACCACTCTTGCGCGAGCTGCACTGGCTGCCTGTCGTCTTTTGGGTGTGCTTCAAGGTGCTAGTTGTCATCTTTAAAGTGCTCCATGCACGGGACCTAGCTATCTGTGGGATCGGATCCTGCCCCACACATCCTCACGGCCGATTCGCTCCCACAGAGAGGGACTTCTCCGGGTGCCGTCCACTAGACTTTGTCAGCGGGCGATGCCCAGGGGAAGGGCCTTCTCTGTGGCGGGCCCAGCCCTCTGGAACGACCTTCCCCCCGACATCAGAACAACTACGGACCTCCGCTCCTTCCGTCAAAAACTCAAAACATACTTTTTCTGCTTGGCTGGCCTAGGTTAGTCTCTACCTTTGGGGTGTTAGGGAATTTTAGTGCTATAACTTGGGGATTTTAGCGCAGGGATAATTCTAATGTAATTCGTTTTTATTCACTGTATTTATTCTATGTATTTTTTATAGTATTTTAATTTTTTCCCTGTGCACCGCTCCGAGTCCCCTTGGGGAAAGGATGCGGTATACAAAATAAATTTATTATTTATTAAATTTATTATTATTAAAACAGTTGGCTCAGTTTAAATTCTGACCAAGAAAGGCTCAGCAGAAGCACGTCACTTAGGACTACAAACATAGGCTTTCTAAGCAGAAGAAAGACCTGAGGGAGTACTGGCACCATGATAGTTGCAGTGATACAGTTCCACTGAAACAAGGCCCTCTGTCTCTTTACCACCAGTGGCACTTCCCTTCAACCTTGGCCCAATGCCCTGCATCAGGAGGCTGAAGCAGACTCCAAGTTGGAATTTCTGCCTCCCTTTGACCCACATAAAAAGACCCTAAAGGGGGGAGACTTTCTGCAACACATTCATTGCACTTATCCAGTCAAGGGGCTGTAGTTTGAGCACCCCTGATTTAGTGCAATATAAAAATGCAAATATTTTTTCTTTGTACCAACCAAAATTTTCTCACAGACCACCAGTGGTCCATGGTTCACTGGTTGGTGACTGTTGTTCTAGATGAGGGTTTTTCAAATTTGCAAATTTAAGATGACACCATGCAAAATTGGAATTGAATTCCAAACAAAAATTGAAATTCATAAATCTTAAAATCACTAGGTTTGAGAAATATTGTTCTAGATCAGTGGTAGTCAACTTGGTCCCTACCGCCCACTAGTGGGCATTCCAGATTTCATGGTGGGCAGTAGGGGTTTTGTCTGATACTGAAGCACTTTCCTTTTTTTAATTTAATTGACTTTCCTACTTTATAAATAACCATTACTGTGGAACCGGTGTGCGGTTAGAAAATTTTATTACTAATAGAGATACAAAAGTGGGTGGTAGGTATAAAAAAGTTGACTACCCCTGTTCTAGATAGAGTCAAAAGATACAATACAATACAATAGCAGAGTTGGAAGGGACCTTGTAGGTCTTCTAGTCCAAACCCCTGCGTGGGCAGGAACCTTATACCATTTCAGACAAATGGCTATCTAACATCTTTTTAAAGACTTCCAGAGTTGGGGCATTCACAACTTCTGGAGGCAAGCTGTTCCAGAGGTTAATTGTTCTAACTGTCAGGAAATTTCTCCTTAGTTCTAAGTTGCTTCTCTCCTTGATTAGTTTCCACCCATTGCTTCTTGTCCTGCCCCCAGGTGCCTTGGAGAATAGCTTGGCTCCCTCATCTCTGTGGCACCCTCTGAGATATCGGAACACTGCTATCATGTCTCCCCTGGTCCTTCTCTTCATCAAACTAGACATACCCAACTCCTGCAACCGTTCTTCATATGTTTTAGTCTCCAGTTCCGTAATCATCTTGGTTGCTCTTCTCTGCACTCTTTCCAGAGTCTCCACGTCTTTTCTACATCGTGGCGACCAAAACTGTATGCAGTATTCCAAGTGTGGCCTTACCAAGGCACTATACAGTGGCATTAACACTTCACGTGATCTAGATTCTATCCCTCTGTTTATGCAGCCTAGAACTGTGTTGGCTTTTTTGGCAGCTGCTGCACACTGCTGGCTCATATTGAAATGGTTGTCCACTAAGATTCCTAGATCCCTCTCACAGTTGCTACTATTGAGCAAGGTACCACCTATTCTGTACTTGTGCATTTGGTTTTTCTTGTCTATATGTAGGACCTTACTTTTTTCACAATTGAATTTCATTTTATTAGATAGTGCCCAATGTTCAAGTCTGTCTAGATCCTTCTGTATCTTAAGCCTATCTTCTGGAGTGTTGGCTATTCCTGCCAGCTTGGTGTCGTCTGCAAATTTGATGAGTTCCCCATTTATCCCCTCATCCAAATCGTTGATGAAGATGTTAAAGAGTACTGGGCCTAAAACAGAGCCTTGGGGGACTCCACTGCATACTTCCTTCCATGTAGATGCAGTTCCATTGAGGACTACACGTTGAGTGCAGTTGGTCAGCCAGTTGCGAATCCATTTGGTGGTGGTGCTGTCTAACCCACAATTTTCTACTTTATCTAATAGTAGGTTATGGTCTACTTTATCAAATGCCTTACTGAAGTCCAAGTAAATTATATCAACAGCATTCCTCTGGTCCACTGATTTTGTCACTTTGTCAAAGAATGCAATTAGATTAGTCTGGCATGATCTCAAAAGCCAACATGACAAACCCATGTTGGCTTTTGGCTATTACTTTGTTTGCTTCTAGGTGTTCACTTATTTGTTGTTTAATTATCTTTTCCAGAATCTTTCCTGGTATTGAGGTCAGGCTGATATACTACTCTCTGCTGCTACTTAATGGCCAAAAGATTGAACAATCAGCCCAAGGTTTCAAGGAATACATGTTCAGTCAACAATCAGAAGTAAAAGGGAGAAAATATACCGTATTTTTCAGAGTATAAGATGCACCTTTTTTCCTCTAAAAAGGCTGAAAATCTGGGTGCATCTTATACACTGAATACAGCATTTTTTGCCTCCTTAAGCCCCACCCCTTTCCCCAAAATGGCCATGCATAGCTTTCAAAGAGTTCTTGGGGGCTGGGGAGGACAGAAATGAGCAAAAAACTGACTGTTTTTTGCTCAATTTTGTCCCTCCCAGCCCCCAGGAGCACCCTATGAGCCTCCACAAGGCTATGCATGCAATTTCTTTTGAAAAAAAAAGGCCCATTTTTGCAAAAAACGACCCATTTTTTTGCTCATTTCTGACTTTCTTCAAGCTCCAGAGTGAGGAGAGAGCATTGAAAAACAGCAGTGTGGATTTGGTTTGGGTTAAATACCCCATCATTACATTGATGTTCAATGGTGAAAAAAGAAAGGTTCCACATTTAGGCAAGAAAAACAAAATACACAGGTACAGTATAGGTCAGTGATGGCTAACCTTTTTTGGCTCGCGTGCCAAAAGGGGGGGAATGCAGGAGCGATGTGCACAGGTGTGCCACATCCATAATGCTATGTGCATGACCCCCTGCATTTGGCATGCTTTTTACATCCTCCCCAGGCTCCAGAGGCTTTATAGGAGCCTGGGGAGGGTGAAAACAGCCTTCCCCCACCTCCAGAGGGCAAAAAACAGCCTCAAAAGAAGGCCTAAATCAGCTGGCCAGGGCACACATACACATTGAAGCTGACAGGGCAATGCCTCGCATGGTCTAAGAAATGGTTCCGTGTGCCACCTGTGGCACCCGTGCCATAGGTTCGCCATCATGGGTATAAGTGGTACCTTGCTCAATAGTATCAACTGTGAGAGGTATCTGGGAATCCTAGTGGACAACCATTTAAATATGAGCCAGCAGTGTGCAGCAGCTGTCAAAAAGATCAACACAGTTCTTGGCTGCATAAACAGGGGGATAGAATCAAGATCACGGGAAGTATTAATACCACTTTATAATGCTTTGGTAAGGCCACACTTGGAATACTGCATTCAGGTTTGTGGAGACTCTAGAAAGAGTGCAGAGAAGAGCAACAAAGATGATTAGGGGACTGGAGACTAAAACATATGAAGAACGGTTACAGGAACTGGGCATGTCTAGTTTAATGAAAAGAAGGACTAGGGAAGACATGATAGCAGTGTTCCAATATCTCAGGGGTTGCCACAAAGAAGAGGGAGTCAAACTATTCTCCAAAGAACCTGAGGATAGGACAAACAGCAATGGGTGGAAACTAATCAAGGAGGGAAGCAACTTAGAACTGAGGAGAAATTTCCTGACAGTTAGAACAATTAATCAGTGGAACAGCTTGCCTCCAGAAGTTGTGAATGCCCCAATAATGGAAGTCTTTAAGAAGATGTTGGATAGCCATTTGTCTGAAATGGTATTGGGCTTCCTGCCTAGGCAGGGGGTTGGACTAGAAGACCTCCAAGGTCCCTTCCAACTCTGCTATTTTATTGTATTGTATTATTGTATGTGCAAGCTGAATAGTGGTGGGGCAAATTAAATTAATTTCCTTTCTACTTAAAAAATTGCTTCACAGAAAATTATTTTATGTTACATCTTATTTTCAGATTGGTCTTATTCTGTTATGAGTATATGAAAGTAAGGAACTAATGAAAAATGTATTTCCATTAGAAACATCACCAGTGCAGCAGATTTTACACTGAACACACAGAGGAACAACACATTCATCACCAAATTCCGTTTGGAGTAGAATCAAGCAGCATCTGCAGTTCTGAAGTATGACAGACACTAGCAAGACAGCCAAATGGCTATTATCTGCATTTGGCAGATAACAGTATTAGATACAAATTCAATATGCATCCAATCAGCATATCTAGTAAGAACCCCAGCATCATTCCCTTTAAAAGGCTAAGTCAGAATAAGTAAGACATAGTAATCCAACATGGTACAGAAATAGAAATGTCACAAATTTCAAAGCTACGAATTTCTTTGCCAAAAATCTGCAATCACCTTCATCTTGTCATCTACAAAGGAACTAAAAATATAGTTGGCTTTCAGAGCACGCTCCATTTCCCATCTCATTCATAAGCCTTTAAGTGGTGAAACACATGGGAGCAGAGATGCAGCTTGGGCTGGGCCTTTGAGCTGATGTCTGGGACATGGAGCCCAGAAGTCTTTATTCCCAGAGAAGGCTGGTGACTGAGGCAGCATTAAACAGTCCATCAATAATTGGACTGAGATTCACATGCAACAACCAACAGAGACTGATGGGATAGTTGGCTAAATCATCTTTTCTATTCTGTTTTTCAGAAAGCTGGAGTGGAAAAATGAGTTGGAATGGCACCTTGTTACAGATAATCATTGTATGGACCTTTAGCATTTTATATTTATACTAGCTATATCCGGCCACGCGTTGCTGTGGCCCAGTCTGGTTAAATGGCCAACCGATCTGTGTGTAGATCTACACCTGCACACCTGCACACAACCACCATATAACCCCCAACCTACCTACCTACTGTATTTCTCCCTCTCTATCTATCCCTCTACTACCTACATACTGTATTTCTTCCTTTCTCCCTCTATCTATCTACCTACCTACCTACTGTATTTCCCCCTCTCTATCCCTCTACCTACGTACCTACTGTATTACTCCCTCTCTCTCTATTCTTCTACCTACCTACCTACTGTATTTCTCGCTATCTATCTATACACCTACCTACCTACCTACAAACCTACTGTATTTCTTCCTCTCTATCTATCCCCCTATCTACCTACCTATCTACCTACCTACATACATACCTACTGTGCTGTTCCCTATCTATCTATCCCCCTACCTACCAACCGCCCTACCGTATTTCTCCCTATCTATCCCTCTATCTACATACCTACATACCTACTGTATTTCTCCCTATCTATATATTCCCCTATCTACCTACCTACTATAATATAATAGCAGAGTTGGAAGGGACCTCGGAGGTCATCTAGTTCAACTCCCTGCCTAGGCAGGAAGCCCTATACCATTTCAGACAAATGGCTATCCAACATCTTCTTAAAGACTTCCAGGGTTGGGGCATTCACAACTTCTGGAGGCAAGCTGTTCCACTGATTAACTGTTCTAACTTAGGAAATTTCTCCTCAGTTCTAAGTTGCTTCTCTCCTTGATTAGTTTCCATCCATTGCTTCTTGTTCTGCCCTCAGGTGCTTTGGAGAATAGTTTGACTCCAGTGCCTTTTTGGCCCTAAGAGGCCTTCGTAGTTAATGACTGTTGGTGGGCGGAGTTACAGGGAGTAAAAACATTTTTCAGTTAGTACCTTTTATTTGTGTTTACTTTACACACGATACAAGTGTGCTAGGCACAAAATGAGTAGCTATTCTATTATCGGAAGTCCTTGGCTACATTGTGTGAAAGTTTGGTGTAAATCGGTCCAGTAGTTTTTGAGATTAGTGGATTCGTACAAACTATTTTACATTTTTATTTATATAAAATGCAACGGAGTGCTTCAATACAGGCTTACAGCTCCTTGGGTTACTGAGGGAATGACACTGTCTATCCTACACCATTTAACTTTGGTGGGGAATTACTGTAGTAACATCTGTTGTGACCTTTGTAAGTGGAATCAACATAGATAACAGATACTATCCTTCTCACAAACTTGATTTATTCCTCTTTTTCTTTTTGCCAGTTTTTTTTAAACCTATGCTTGTTTATTACAAGTGGTTTTATTGTTTCAGACATTTTCAGAGTTTATCACACAATGTATTTCTCTTTTTCTAAATGAAAATGAATAGATAACCAAAAGCAAGCAAACAAGAAGAATTTGGCTTCCAGAGTAACATGTTTGAAAGATAGACTACTTACTGACCATCTAAGCATGTTGTCTACCTCCATGGGAGATGGATGGCAACAACACAGGGTACATCATCATGGCTTTCTTCTGGGAGGCTTCTTTGGCAATCATCAAAGCCCTTCTCATTTTATATGTGCATCACATCTATGACATGCATATAAAGAGCAGGACAACATTATGCAGGCATGGATGCCCTTCTCTCATGTTCATCTCTGCTTAGGAATTCCTGAGAGTGTTCTATTTAAGTGCCATCTAAGGCTGAATCTGCATAGTTTTTACCAAGACAAGCAAGGATGGCTACCTGAATCAGTGTCTTTTCTTTTAGGGGCTGAAGTGCCAGGTTTCTTTATCTAGTTTTTATGTGAAATGTAGTAGCTAAAAACTACCAGTATGATGATGAAAAAGAAAAAGATGAATAATTAATTTTGAGTTTATTTTCCTGCCCAAGATTCACATAAGGAAGCTAATATGGACAGGCTACGTGGGCGACTGCAAGCTACCACATGTTTATTGGACCCATGTCCCTCCTGGCTTGTACTGGCATCCTGGGAGGTTACACGAGGCTGGCACCAGGAGGTAGTGAATGCTTCCTTGGGTGAGGGGTTCTTGCCTACCGTCTTGAAAGAGGCGGTGGTGAGACCCCTCCTCAAGAAGCCTTCCCTGGACCCAGCATTGTTGGTAAATTACCATCCAGTCTCCAACCTTCACTTTTTGGCGAAGGTTGGAGAGAGTGTGGTGGCACAACAGTTGCCCCGTCACCTGGAGGAAATTGATTATCTGGACCCGCACCCGTCCGGCTTCCGGCCCGGGCACAGCACTGAGACGGCATTGGTCGCGTTGGTGGATGATCTCTGGAGGACCAGAGATGGGGGTTGTTCCTCCATCCTGGTCCTATTAGACCTCTCAGTGGCTTTTGATACCATCGGCCATGGTATCCTATTGCATCGGTTGGAGGGGTTGGGGGTGAGGGGCACCGTGTTCTGGTGGTTCACCTCCTACCTCTCCGGTCAATCGCAATTTGTGTTGGCAGGAGGGCAGAGGTTGACCTTGAGACCCCTCACTTGTGGGGTGCCTCAGGGGTCGGTCCTCTCGCCACTCCTGTTCAACACATATATGAGATCATCTGTGGTTTTGGGATAGAGTATCATCTCTACGCTGATGATACGCAGCTGTATGTATCTACCCCAAACCACCCCAACAATGCCATCGAGGGGATGTGCTGGTGTCTGGAAGCCGTGCGGGCCTGGATGGGAAGGAACAGACTCAGACTCAACCCGTCCAAGACTGAGTGGCTGTGGTTTCCGGCATCCCGGTACAACCAGTTGACTCCATCACTGGCCATAGGGGGCGAACATCTATCCCCCGTGGATGGGGCACACAACTTGGGCATCCTCCTTGATGCACGGCTGTCCATGGAAGATCAAGTGACAGCCGTGGCCAGGAGGGCGTGTTACCAGGTTCGCCTGGTTCGCCAGTTGCGTCCTCTATTGGACCGGGATGCCCTTTGCACAGTCACTCATGCCCTCGTGACATCCCGACTGGACTATTGTAACTCTCTCTACATGGGGCTCCCCCTGAGGTGCACCCGAAGACTGCAGCTTGTCCAGAATGTGGCCGTGCGGGCAGTTATGGGAACCTCTAGATTTTCCCATGTAACACCGCTCCTGCGCGAGCTGCACTGGCTGCCTGTTGTCTTTCGGGTGCGCTTCAAGGTGTTGATTATCATCTTTAAAGCGCTCCATGGCTCTGGACCTAGCTATCTGCGGGATCGCATCCTGCCCCATACATCCCTTCGGCCGATTCGCTCCCACAGAAAGGGACTTCTCCGGGTGCCATCCACTAGGCAATGCTAGTGGATGACGCCCAGGGGAAGGGCCTTCTCTGTGATGGACCAGACCCTCTGGAACGATCTTCCCCTCGAAATTAGAACAACTATGGACCTCCGCTCCTTCCGTCAAAAATTAAAAACTCACTTCTTCTGTCTGGCCGGCTTGGCTTAATCGACCCATTTACCTCAAGCTGAATATTCAAATTGTTTTATTAGGGATTTTTAGGGGTATTAGTTTTTAGATAGTCAGGGATTTTAGCGCAGGGTCTAGGTTTAATTCATTTTAAATTTGTATTACAATGTCTGTTGGTTTTATATATGTATTTTTAATTCCCTGTGCATCGCCTCGAGTCCCTACGGGGAGAGAGAGCGGTTTACAAATTAAATTAAATTAAATTATTATTATTATTATTATTATTATTATTATTATTATTATTGTTGTTGTTGTTGTTGTTATTGTTATTGTTATTGTTGTTATTATTATTGTTGTTATTGTTGTTGTTATTATTATTATTATTATTAATAATAATAATAATAATAATAAAAATAATAAAAATAATAATAATAATAATAATAATAATAATAAAAATAATAATAATAATAATAATAATAATAATAATAATAATAATAATAATAAAAATAATAATAATAATAATAATAAAAATAATAATAAAAATAATAAAAATAATAAAAATAATACAAACTAAACAGGTCGGGTATATTATGAGAGTTGAAATTAAAAGTATTCCTGACTAAATTTGAGGAAAACGTTACTCTTAAAATTTTCCCACACAGCAATATTTCAGAGAAAAATAATCAAAACTTTTTGGGATCTAAGCAAAGAAGCTTTGTAAAACTAATTTGCTTGCTGTTTACATGCCATTTCCCCCCTGAAAACTGTGCCCTACATTATGATTTTGGGTTTCAAACCCATCTAAAAGAGTTTGTTTTCTTTTCTATTCTTTTACATCCACTTTTGTCTGTACTAACCACAGATATTTTATCTGAATGATCTTTCAGGGAAAAATATTCTTTAACTCTGTAATTCTAAATTAGCCTTCCCCAATCCCACACACAGTGGTATTGAGGGTGTGGGGGAAGCATTTGAGTTTCAAATCAACATTGCTAATGGTTCTTTTTCTAGCAATGTAGTTCCAGAAAAACCCCTGAGGAAAATATTTGAGGAACTCTAGGTTATACCAACCAGAGTTTGTTCTGGTTTGGACAAATATATCTTACATGAGATATCTTAAAACAGATACAAATGCTTCCAATCTTCTTGTTATACTACTGGTGGATACTGGGAAAGAAAGAAATGTATGTATGTATGTTTACATATCTATGGTTTTCTTTAGCCTTATATGTTTGGATGAAGGACCATCAGTGAGAAGTTCCTATGACTGTGTAAATTATATTCAATATAAGTACAATAAGTCATATTATATTGTCATCAACTGTGAAGACTACTGACAAACATTTGAAGGATATTTTCCTTCAGGAAACATGACATTGTAAGCTTTGATGCACACATAGTTTAGAAATGCTGTTGCTGGTAATAATAATTGTAATAATAAAGTAATGATAGTGAATGAGACCCAGACAAAGTATTTGCATTAGAGTCCCAATGGGGCATCATTTAAGTCATGACTTACTTTTCAAATTTATTTCAATGGGATTTAAACTCAGCCAACTTATTCTGGATCCTTCCCAAATACTGGTATAAGGGCTCCTCGTAGTATGTTCATAAGCAGAATAGTTTAGAAGAAATGTAGCAAATATTTCTAATTGCCATATGGAACAGCAGTTTTGAAGAGTTATATTTATATGGATTAGGAAGGGAGAAAAGGATATTTATATTATTAACCCAAAGGCAACATTTAGTTAATTAAATTGCTTCAAGTCTTGTGTGACTTCCTACGTAGGTCACAATATAAGGGGAGATAGGTTTGGCTAGCCTTTGGGATTAATCCCAGGAGAACATCCCATAGACACATGGTATTTACACCCTGCAGAATTATTCAAACAGTTCTCAGGCTGTATTGCAGGTGAATTTCAGATATGGCATGACATAATTAACAGATTAATTCTTCTTTGCTTGGGCTGTAGATCCAATGAAGTGGTATATTTCACAGTAGCATTACCATCTGGGATACTATACCCTCTGGAGCCAAAAGATATTGCTTAGCATTATGTGCTTTAAAAAAGGAAAGAAAAGAAAAAGCAACCTATAAAGTGATCAGAAAGGCTTTTAGTAATGCTGGTTAGTTTTACATCCTCAGTTTCATAATCAAACAAATATTAATTTAATTTATATTTAAATGATTGGATTCATTTCCAAGTGAGTCAGGTGAACGCTTCATATACTTTGTCTTTTTATACAATTTAAAATCTGTATCTGGGGAAAGAAAAATTTACAAACTTGTCCATTCTGGCAGAGACTTCAATTGTTTAGTATTTAAAATTCTGGATTTGGATATGAATCTATTTCCAAATAAGATCATGTTAACAATAACTTGTAGAACTATTCCACCATGTCATTTTATTTAAACTTAAGGTTATTCTGCCTTTTTGGAGAGGGGAAGTTGTGCATATATTTACAAAACAAAACAAAAACGCACAAGGCTATAGTCATTCACAAACTCTCTTTTTTTTCTGAGAATGTCTACATTCTTGAGAATTTGGGCTATTCATAAATCTTGGAAGATAAATGATTCTAGAAACTGGTGACTGCTTTACAATAGCTTTACAATAGAGAACCAGCTGATCCCACCACTGGCTAGGTCTGGGTACAATCTATATCTGCCTGCCCTGCACAAGTTTATTGAGCAGTTTGCTGTGGATGCCCTGCCACTGCCACTGCCACACCGCAAGTGCGCCCTTCTGGACCTGCATGGAGGACTGTGGCAAACAGAGAGACATACAGAGAGAGAGGTATGAATGGATAAAACCTGGCTCCCAGTGCCAGAGAGGGCGGGTAAGGTAAGCAGCTGCATTGCTGCCACATTTATTGGGGCACATGTAGCAAGACCGGGCTCCTCTTGCGATCCCATGTCTTTGCTATGGCTCATCCTATGGCACCTCTTCAAACTAATACAAGAATGTCAAAGCAGAAAAGACAAGCATATAAAATTTGTTTTAAACTTTAAGTAGTAAAATATGCTGAAGAACATGGAAACAGAGCAGCAGAGAGACATTGTGGACCTCCAACTGAAAAAATGAAGCCAAATGCATTGCTGTAGAGAAAGGCATTCAGGATTTTAATGGATCACCGTCATGGTGCTACAGATTTAGGACGTGATATGGCCTTAGTATGCAACCAAAACTAGAATTGTGCAAAAAATGCCAAAGGAATATGAATCTAAGATTCTGTCTTTTCATATATTTGTTATTAATGCTAGGAAGAAAAATGATTTTGAAATTGGCTAGATTGGGAATATGGTGAAGTCCTTCTAACCTGTGATGTGCCATCTAATAAGACTGTTGATCTGAAAGGTCAAAAAGTAATGGTGAGCATATACATTTATAGAACTATTAAGTCATCATGCAGAAATACTATCTTTTGTTCAGAGACTCAATTTCAGAAATTGAGAAGTAATTGTTGTGCTTTATTTTAAAAGCTGGGGGACATAACTCATCTTGTAGCCACTGTATATATGAAGGTTGGAGGTTGAAACATGTTGGAGGTTGAAACATTCTGTCCCTGTGAAAATGTAATTCTGATCTGAGTATTTACTAGGGAAGCAGATAAAACATAATTGTATTTGTAGGAAAATAAGATATATTGAAAACAACATTTAGACATATCCTACCTCAAAACACAATACTACCAGGGAGAGAATCAATGAACTTATGATCTATATTTGCCTGAGAACAAAGGCAAAAGGCAATATTGTGAATATTGTAGTAACCTGCCAGACAAAGTTTATGAGGTTATGGGGTTCTGAAAAGTCAGTGAGATTGAACAGGTTCCTACTAATCTAGCTGACAATTTTGTTATTCAAAAGGTAGAGAAGAAAACTAGAGGGACAGTTATACTGGACCTAATACTAACCGAGAAGAAATAATAGAGGGATTAAAGTTACAGGAAATTTGGGGAAGAGTGACCATGTCATATTAGAATTGAATATAATGCAGACACAAGCAATACAACATAATCAAACCAACGTCTTGGATTTTAAAAGAGTTGATTTCAACAGAGAGAGATTGGGAAGGATTCTATGGTTGAAAATCTTAAAGGAGAAAACAACCCAAGAAGTTTGGGAAACTCTCAAAAAATTATGCTCATAAAACCCAGTTCAGCACAATATCACTGAAAACAAAATATCAAAATCCAAGAAGAAACCATCATGGTTGCACAAAGAACACTGATAAGTATAAAAAATGGAAATGGGGACACATAACTAAGGCAGAATACCCACTTATAGTATGAATCTGCAAATATGAAGTCAGGAAAACTAAAACTGAACAAACTAAGACTTGCAACAAATGCCAAAAATAATTTTTAAAAAAGTTTCCTTCAACATATAAAAAACAAGACAAAAAGTCAATTGGTCCATTAACAGGAAGAAAGAGATGGGCAACAGACAGAAAACAGAGCAGCTTAATTCCTTCTTTGCATCTTCTATTTTATCTCCAACAATAAGATGGCAAGAGAAACATCCAAAATGACAATAAGAATAAGCAATATCTGCAAAATTGGTTGTTTCATTTTATGGATTGTTCCCATCCAATTTTCCACTTAGGTTATTACATTTCATTCCACCTCTATTTAGGATGTAAGTTAATGAAAATTTTCAAGATATTTTTGTTCATGTTTTGGAAATCTGTTGATACTGGACTTTTTTGTATTACACTGACATTTTGCTAGATAAAAATATAATTCAGAAAAATAATGTGTATTTATTCTAGAAGGTAAATAATTAGTTAGCAAAAGCTCCCTGATATTATGACCCATTTCTAAATTCCCAAACAGTATTTATACATTAGATCTAAAATGTTGCATATAATGTATCTGGTGCCTCTAGTTCACCTATAGATTGAACTTTGCCTTGATGAAACTACATTTCAGATCTTCATCACACCTCATTAGTCAATTTAGCATGCATTACAATTGTTCTGAAAATGATTTGACAAAAGTCCTATTAGATCTATGAAATCAAAATACCTGCAAATGACAATTTGGTTTACTTCAAGCTTGCTTCAAAATAGAATTAGCAAAATGCTTTCAAATCAAACTTATTTTATCATTTTCATTTGTGCTATCAAACAGGAATGGAACATTTTAAAAATAATTATAGTGGTTAATGTATAAAACTAAAGTTTCACCTTCAACATGTAAACTTTTAAAAGACCTAAGCACTAAAGTAGTTATAGAAGATGATTCATTCTACATTTTAATGAGCCATCTAAACTATGTTTCCACTATTGTTAATGGTATGCTTCAGATGCTTATGGATTTCTGCTTATATAGATCCATTTTATTTTTATTTTGTTTCTGATTTATTACTAGATTCATGCACTCTCTAAATCTAAAACTGAATGACTCTGTCCAAGAATGTCTCATCTTCCTGCACAGAGAACTGAACTGCAACTGCAGACTCACAAAACATAAGTCACCATTTAATTATTTATGCATCTTTCTTCTTGAATTGGAGTTGAGTCAAAGTGGCATACACTTTAAACAGTACTTAGAGGTCATTGAATGATGTACATAAGTTTTCTGTAAATTATTCAATTGATTAAGATCACAGACTGTTGACCGTGACTGGTGATTATGACTACCAGTCAAAAGTTCTGACAGAAGATCATGAGGTGCTCACTGAATCTATATTTTTCAACAAATAAGATCAATGCTATTTTAGTCAATGACCATTATTGAACACAATTCATGGTTTTCTAATACAGAGTCCCTAAAAAAAAATCAATTTTCCATTTCATCCAGGTCATGGTTGTCCCAAAGGTGTTTTTTCAGGAGGCAACTGGAGGCAGTTCTTCCATTCCCCACTATCCTGTCAGAACTGAAAACGCTTTTTGAATGAGAAGCAAAATGTCTTCAAAAGAAAAAACAAGAAAGTCCAGTTGCCTCCTGAAAAAGCACCTTTGGGATTTTTTACAGAACATACCTTGATAGTGGGTTTTATGGTTGTGAACATTTTAAAAATAATTATAGTGGTTGTGATTTGTACAATGTGGTGCTTGTTTAGACACTGAGATCAGTGTTATCAATATATTCTACTTTTTATACAAAGGAAATACATAATTATAATATTATTTTAATTATTTCAATTTGTGTCTGGTTTGAAAATATACAATAAATTGATTATAACTTATGAGCTAAATTGCTGCTTCAGGAAACTTTTGTTTTTATCTTTACATAAAACATAAGTAGCATCTTGCTGAATGGGATCCCCAGTATATTTAGTCCAGTAGTCTGATTTCAGAGTGGTCAACTATTTGCTCAAGAAAGCCCACTTTATTTCTCCCCTAGCAACTGCGTCACAATAGTCTTTACAAGAAAACTAGGCTTTCTTGTAAAGGCTATTGTTTTATTCCTTATTCAAATTTATAAAGGCCTACTTCATGAAATGACTTCTCTGAAAGTTTAATGTTGCTTTTAGAAGCCATCTATACATACGGTTTATGGTTTATGGTTTATTAAATTGAATAAACCATAATGAATGAATGAATTCCATTTTAACAATTAATTAATTATATTAATTTGCCAAACTGTATATGCTCATCTATTCATCTCCTTCTAGGTGGCTTATATAAACATTAATTTAATCATCAATTCCATCTATAAAACAATAAATTAAACTGGTACAAACTGTAAGTAAATTTGTAGCTTCCATTAATGAGTTTGAATGTTCATTTAAAAAGAAGTTTTGTTATCTTGGGATAGAAACAAATCCATCCTTGGGGAACAAGCTGTTCCAGAGGGAAGGGATTTTGCTATGTACAGCACATGTGCTGGATTTATTGTTGCAAGCTAAGTGATATGGCAAAGTCACACTATTCTACTACATAGAAGAGGGACCTACTTTATGCAATCATTTTAAGGAAGCACTTAGATCATATAGCCAAGAAAACATTATCATAAAAGATCTGCAAAGCCCTAAAGGTATTCTTTTTTTGCATTGCTTTAAATTTCTGTAGAGATTCTCAGTCATCCAGGTCATGGTTATCCCAAAGTTGTTGTTTTTTCAGGAGGCAAGTGGGTTTTCTTGTGTTTTCTTTGAAGACATTTCGCTTATCATCCAAGAAGTGTCTTCAATTTTGATAGGATAATGGGGAATGGAAGGATTTTTATTCCTTGCAGACAGCTGGTAATTTGCATCCTTTTAGAGGGTCATTGAAGGACTTGGGGATTTATCTGGGTCCTCAGATTCACAGTAGTGACTGTGTAGGGGAACCACTTTTGGGATAACAATGATCTGGATGACTGAGAATCTCTTCAGATGTTTAGTTACAGTATATAATTTGGGATGAACAACCTTTGAATGATGTGGAAGTAGGAATGGATATGCAGAGAAAAAATTGCAGACTACAGGAACCAGGAGCACTGGTGAACCTAAGAACCAAGATAAATCTCCAAGTCCTTCAATGATGATCAACTATCAAAAAGGATGCAAATTACTAGCTACCTACACGGAATATAAATCCTTCCATTCTCCACTGCCCTGTCAGAGCTGAAGAAGCTTCTTGGATGAGAAGTAAAACATCTCCAAAGAAAAAACAAGACAATCCATTAGCCTTCTGAAAAAAAAAGCACCTTTGGGTTTGCTTTAAATTATTTGAAACAATTGTCAGATCAATAAATAAATCTGTATATATAGAAAAGCTGAAACATAAATGTAAATCCCAAGAGCAAATGAAGATACAAAGTACAATTGCAAAAATATGAAAAATGAATAAATAAAAAAGAAGAAAGAAAACTATTAAAAGTAATGCAAACCTGGAAGGAAGGAAGGAAGGAAGGAAGGAAGGAAGGAAGGAAGGAAGGAAGGAAGGAAGGAAGGAAGGAAGGAAGGATACTGCCAAATACTTTTTAGAGCATGATGCCCTCACTAAATCCCTTAAATGGAGGTTGAATGACAAAAAGAACCAATAGATGAATCTATATAAATAAAAATGTAAAATAGTTTGTACGAATCCACTAATCTCAAAAACTACTGGGCCGATTTAAACGAAACTTTCAGACAACGTAGCCAAGGACTTCCGATAATAGAATAGCTAATCATTTTGTGCCTAGCACATGTGTGTTGTGTACAAATTACACACAAAAAAATGTACTCACTGAAATGTGATTTAACATCCCTGTAGCCACGTCCATCAAACTGCTTTTCAACTGTCAGCGTTGGAAAAGGCCTCATAGGGCGGCCTCTTGGGGCCAAAAAGGCACAGAGGATAGCAAACTCCCAGGTGGCCCATAGAGGGGGGGGGGGAGAAATTCTGCTCAGGACTGTTCTCTGAGGTAAAAAAAACGGAGGCAGGCAGCTGCTTTAAACTGTTTAATACCAACTGAACCAAACTGTAACAAAGAATCACCCATCTGACAGCAAATACAGTTTAATGAAAAGAAGGACCGGGGAGACATGATAGCAGCCTTCTGATATCTCAGGGGTTGCCCCAAAGAAGAGGGAGTCAAGCTATTCACCAAGGCACCTGAGGGCAGAACAAGAAGCAATGGGTGGAAACTAATCAAGGAGAGAAGCAACCTAGAACTGAGGAGGAATTTCCTGGCAGTGAGAACTATTAACCAGTGGAACATCTTGCCACCAGAAGTTATGGATGCCCCAACACTGAAGAGAGAAGAGATGGGAAAACCATTTGTCTGAAATGGCATAGGGTTTCCTGCTTGAGCAGCGGGGTTGGACTAGATGACCTCCAAGGTCCCTTCCAACTCTGCTATTGTATTATTGTATTACAGTAGGTAGGTAGATAGGGGAATAGAGAGACAGGGAGAAATACAGTTTAATAAAAGAGGGACTAGGGGAGACAGGATAGCAGCCTTCCAATATCTCAGGGGTTGCCACAAAGAAGAGGGAGTCAAGCTATTCTCCAAAGCACCTGAGGGCAGAACAAGAAGCAATGGGTGGAAACTAATCAAGGAGAGAAGCAACTTAGAACTGAGGAGAAATTTCCTGACAGTTAGAACAATTAATCAGTGGAACAACTTGCCTCCAGAAGTTGTGAATGCCCCAACACTGGAAGTCTTCAAGAAGATGTTGGATAGCCATTAGTCTGAAATGGTATAGGGCAGTGATGGCTAACCTTTTTTTGGCTCACGTGCCAATAGCAGGGGGAGTGCAGGGGCGATGTGCACAGACTAATGGCCACATCCATAATGCTATGTGCATGACCCCCTGCATTTGGCATGCTTTTTATGTCATCCCCAGGCTCCAGAGGGTTTATAGGAGCCTGGGGAGGGTGAAAACAGCCTTCCCCCACCTCCAGAGGGCAAAAAATGGCCTCAAAAGAAGGCCTAAATCAGCTGGCCAGGGCACACATGCAACCTGAAGCTGACAGGGCAATGCCTCGAGTGGCCTAAGAAATGGTTCCGTGTGCCACCTGTGGCACCCATGCCATAGGTTCGCCATCATGGGTATAGGGCTTCCTGCCTAGCAGGGAGTTGGACTAGATGACCCCCAAGGGATAGATAGAGAGGCAGAAATAAGGTAGGTATGGAGGTAGGTAGGTAGGTAGGTGGATAGATAGATAGATAGATAGATAGATAGATAGATAGATAGATAGATAAATAGATAGATAGATAGATAGATACAAAGAAAGAAAGAAAGAAAGAAAGAAAGAAAGAAAGAAAGAAAGAAAGAAAGAAAGAAAGAAAGAGACAGTAGATAGGTAGGTAGGTAGGTAGGTAGGTAGGTAGGTAGGTAGGTAGGTAGGTAGGTAGAGAGAGAAAGGAAGAAATATAGTAGGTAGGTAGGTAGGTAGGTAGGTAGGTAGGTAGGTAGGTAGGTAGGTACATAGGTAGGGGGATGGATAGATAGATAGGGAGAAATACAGTAGATAGGTAGGTAGAGGGATAGACAGAGAGGGAGAAATACAGTAGGTAGGCAGGTAGGGGGATAGATAGAGAGGGAGAAATACAGTAGGTAGGTAGGTAGGTAGGTGGAGGGAGAAAGCAAAAAATACAATAGGTAGGTAAGTAGAGGGATAGACAGAGAGGGAGAAATACCGTAGGTAGGTAGGTGTATAGATAGCGAGAAATACGGTAGGTAGGTAGGTAGGAAAAGGGATAGAGGGGGGGAAATACAGTAGGTAGGTAGATAGAGGGGAAAAAGAAAGAAATACAGTAGGTAGGTAGGTAGAGGGATAGACAGAGAGGGAGAAATACAGTAGGTAGGCAGGTAGGTAGATGGGGGATAGGTAGAGAGGGAGAAATATAGTAGGTAGGTAGGTAGGTAGGTAGGTAGGTAGGTAGGTAGAGGGATAGAGAGGGGGAAATACAATAGGTAGGTAGGTAGGTAGGTAGGTAGGTAGAGGGAGAAAGAAAGAAATACAGTAGGTAGGTAGGTAGAGGGATAGATAGATAGATAGAGAGAGAGAGAGAAAAAAAAAATACAGTAGGTAGGTAGGTTGGGGCTTATATGGTGGTTGGGTGTATGTGTGCAGGTGTAGATCTACACACAGATTGGTTGGCCATTTAACCAGACTGGGCCACAGCAACGCGTGGCCGGGTATAGCTAGTATTATATAAAAAAGTTAATTTTGTGAGAATAACCTCAATAAAGTCATGGATATGATGCTTTGGCATGCAAACAAAGCCTTTATGAGAGAGAAATTTATATAGTCAAATAGTAAATTTAGAAAGGAAAGACAAAGAAGGAAAGATAAAAATAAAAGAAGAAAAATTAAAAAAGATTTCTGGAAAAATATTACACAAAATGTAATACAAAATTAGACATCATTTTACAATAGTAGTTGTTTATTTTAACATTAAAGAAATTAAAAACATAAATTAAAATATCTGTTGAAATTTTTGAATAGTGATATAAAACAGGATGAGAGGATTTATGGAAGGTAATTGAAAAAATAAATTTATAAATTAAGGGGCTTTGCAACAATTTAGTTAGTATTTTATAAAACCCTTTAGAAAGAATAGAGATATTAACTGGAGAACAAGATGTTTGTGTACCTACTGGTTTTAGTCAAAAAAACAAAGATGTTAACAAAAATATGAAAAACAAAAATCAAATAAAACTGATGGGAAAAAAATCTGGTTTGAAGTATGATAAAAAGGAAAATATTTAAGTATTACCATGTATAAGACAAATTGTGTTTTTTCAAAATAATCATGAGAATTTCTGTGGGAAAAAATAAATATTGCCTAGAACCTTGTATTTGTTTCAGTAAAACATACAATTTATTTTCAACCTCTGCACCATTTAAGCAATAAAAAAAGATGGTAGGTGACAAAAGTCAAGAGTTAAATTTAAATTTCTCAAAGATTTTCCTCTCAAATGAAAGAATGATTTAACACTATATTTTGCAATCTACTATTTAGTTGGATGAAAGATTTGTTCTTAAACAAGATATTTGTATTGGAAAGTCAATTTGAGGTTTAAATTGCATAGTTTTTTATGCTATGATAAAGTTAAAATTAATGTAGCTTTAAAAAATCATTACATGTGGAATGTCATAGTGAAAGTATGAGATACTTTCAAAGGATGCTGCAGTGTTAGTTTCAACACAGGAAATGATTTACAGAACAAAAAGACTGGGGGAAGAGACATGGTTAACATATCAAGATATGTTAATTCAGGAACATGGTGAACTTAAAATCAAATCAATAAAATAATTAACTGAATGGGGATTTAGTTTTTAGTTTTCTTTTATGTATACAATTAAGAGAAAGACTTAACTTAGACAACTGGAATTCAATTATATAAGGTTGCATTATGTACAAATAATGAATGTGTGATTGCTAAGATTTATACATTCTTACTGAACTTTGAAATAGAAGTTTAAAAACATACAATAAAATGGGCCAAGAATCTGGTTATAATATACAGATGAATCAATAGGAAAAGATGTAATGGAAATGTTTGACATTTACATTATTAAATGTAAAAAAAAATCTTAAAAGAGATTTTTTAACATGATATACCAGCAATGTATGACTCCATAAACATTATCTAAGATATACAATGGATATAAAAAGTCTGCACACTTCCTCTTAAAATGCCAGGTTCTTGAGATGTAAAAAAAATCAGATAAATCACTTCAGAATTTTTTCCACCTTTAATATAACATGCAAGCTGTACAATTCAATTAGAAAACAAACTGAAATCTTTTAAGGAGAAATCTTTCATCTTACAATAAAAATAATTATAATAATGTGGTTGTGTAGTCTTTCTGTATCCACTGTATAAAAGTACTTCAAATGTAAGTTAGAAATGTGGAAAACATGAAGGATCATGTTAAATGTGAAAAGGTTGAGAAATTCTGAACCCAATTACATACAGTGATATAAAGAATTGAAGATTAACATTCAAACTAAAACCAGATTTTTTTGTTTCTTTGGTCTTATGGAAGTCAATTAGAAAAAGAATAATAGAAGATTATTTTTATAAAATAAGTGTTGTAAGATTATTATATGCACAAACCTAAAAAGATTCAGAAATACCTACAATGGAGGAATGGTTGGGGAAGATGCCAAAATTTGCAGAATGGCAAAATTGGCTTGATTGATGGGGGAAAGACAACAAGGTTTCAGGTTTCAGGTTTATTGGATTTATATGCTGCCCTTCTCCGAAAGAATTCAGGGCGTCGTACAACATAAAAAACCCAAATTACAAAAGTTAAAAGGAAGATTAAATAAATATCCAAAAAACCCAATTGACATTTACAATAAAATTTTAAAAATTAAATTAAAATTAACAATTAAATTAATCATTTATTTTCTGGCATTTCATCTCCCGGAGCTCCTCAGTAAACCAGGGAGCTACCCGGGATCAGCACCGGGTCAGAGGCTGCAAAGGCACGACACGGTCCAATGCCCCAGTGGCCACCCTATCCCAGGCTTCCACTAGGACTTCGGTCGAGTTGTGAGCAAGGGATTCAGGAAAAGTCCCAAGCTCCATCAGGAACCTTTCAGGGTCCATCAGGCGCCTGGGGTAGAACCATCTAGTCAGTTCCGCCTCCCTGCAGCGAGGGGTAGAAGTATGGAAGTCAAGCCTAATGAGGAAATGATCAGACCATGACAAAGGTTGGATAGAAATATCCCCTAAATCTAGATCATTCATCCATTGTCCAGAGACAAAAATCAGGTCGAGTGTGTGTCCCCTGTTATGAGTGGGGTCTTTAATTAACTGAGTTAGATCCATAGTCATCATGGAAGCCATGAACTCACGAGCTAACTCGCATGTCTCGCCAATGGAAGGCAGATTGAAGTCTCCCAGGAACAATACAACAAGTCAACAAGAAATAATTTATTAGGAAACCTTTTATGGACTTTTTGCTGAAAACAGAAAAAAAGCTGGTATTTTCTGGATTTTATGATTAGACAGAGTAAAATATGGGAAGAAAGAAATTATAGCCTGAAAGAGATGATAAAAAAAGATCATAAAAAGCTACAAATAAGACTGACAGCCAATTCTTTATTATTTTATTTCATTGCTTTCTCTTTTATTTATCTATTCCTCACTTTTCTTTACTATATCTCTTCTTATATCAATGGAAAAACATCTATTATATACACAGGGACTAAAGTTACATCAACAAGACCTATTCCTACAATAGTTTTAGGGAGCATTAGCATGAGATACTGTATTCTGTTGGCTGCATGCTATCATTTAAATAAATCATTCAGATTTTCCTGAGACATGAGTGAATGTATAGTTCTATATCTGTTATTCCTTGCTGTCAGTATATGTACACATGAAGTGTGACAGGAGAAACAAAAATGTGCTGTTATTTGCTGGTGAAAACTACTGGTTTCAGAAGAAAAAGACAGGCTAGGAGGGGCAATGAAGAGGAAATGGGTTTATTTAACCTAACTCTAAGAAACAAAATTAAGTTGCAACTTGTATGATCTGGTGCATCACTGCCATTTTTTATTTGCCAGGTCACCCTGAGATGCACAAGTATGTATCACTACTTGTGATTGTAGCTATAAAAATATGTGTATATATGTATTTATAAATATCTGTACTATGCCTCCTTAATAGATTCTATGTGACTATTGGGAATTTATCATTCATTCAGAAAATTTTTGCATGAAACATCAACAGTAAGTATTGTTACATTGTTTTATTATGCAAGAACTCACTAAAAGGACAATTTCTTATCTTACACACTCAATCACAATGTTTGCCCTTTGCATTTCCTCGTTTATAAAAGAGGCAAGGTAGAGTCTTATCAAACAGATGAAGAATATAATCTATATTTCTGTCCAACTCTGCCTTACAGAGGACAGTGGTAACTATTAAAAAAGAAATCATGTCCATTGGAATCTCAAACACCCTCCCCAAAATAATATCTAAAATTGTATGCATATCTTCACAGACAAACAGCCAATATTACAATCTTAGAAGGAGATGATCCAATATTCAACTGCTCATAAACAACTGGACTGAAGGAAAAGCTAGTTTATATGCATATTCAAAGGTGGGCTTCAGCAAGTTCATACCGGTTCAAGCGAACCAGTTGTTAATTTTTTGCACAGTTTGGAGAACCAGCAAATTGCATCAATGGCTGGCCCTGCCAAGTCACTCCTTATCTCACCTCATCCACCTTGGTCGATGCCTAGAGTTATGGCCATGGCATAGCTGCTGCTGCTCTCTGTTTCGCTTGCTTGCTTGCCTTGACCCTGTGGTCTCTGGACATAGCCTACCTTTCTGCCTCAGGTATCTGCCTTCCCTGGTCTTCACTTCTTGCCACTTCTCCCCCTAGGCCCTGGCCTACCTTTCTGCTCCCTGAACTACCTGCACATGCCTTCTCTGATCTCCACATGTTCACCCCCAGTGTGCCCTATCTTTCTACTCCATTTCTGCCACCCATGCCTTTCCCAATCAATCTCTGTCTCCCTCTAGGAACGGCCTTGGAAAATCCTTCCCTCACAATTGGCAGCATATTGCATACCTTAACAAACTCGCTGGTGGCCTCAGAGTGCCTTTCCTCCCCATGGGTCTAATTCTTAAAAATTTTGTAGGGTTGAGTGTGGGGGGTGTTGTAGGAATGGGTGCCTGGACCAAGAGGGGAGTGCAGGCTCACTGGGGGGGGGGGGGTACCAGAATTCCAGTGCTCATGCAGGGAACCCAGGCTTGGAGCAGCATAACAGCTTATTTGGAGCTTGTAAAGGAGGACTGCTCTGCCTCAGTCATGTATTTTCCAGTCTGGGCTGCTTGGAGTGAAAAGCATGTAATATGCTGCTGTTAAACTCCAGGGTTCCTTGCACAACTGCTGGAAGAAAATTGACTAATAATTGGCTGCCACCAGAGCTGGGCTTAGAGGAGCAGCAGATGGACTTCAGGGCATATAATCTACCCTTCAAGCTCCCAACGCCCAAACCAGTTAGCTAGAAGAGAGATTTGCCATTGTTCTGGTGAGTAAGACTGAATGGGCTTTTTGCTTCCCCCCCCCCGCCACTTCCCCATCATGATCCATCATGGCACAAACAGCCAAAGGGAGGGAGAAAACAGGGCGTTTCCATCGGCCCTTATCTTTCCCCCCCACAACCTCCTTTTGCCAGAATGCACTCGGCAAGCAGTCACCATCTTTAGATGGACTTTTATTTTGCAGCCCAAGAGAGGGGGAAGGGGCTTGGAATGGTACATATGAAATCACCCTGTCTCTGCAACATCGGTCCCCACCTTGCCATGAGTGATGTCAAGTTGGTCATGCCCACTCCATCAAATGACTATCTAGCCATGCCCAGCCAGCCAATCTTTAGGGCAGGGAACCAGTTGTTAAAAAATTTAAATCCCACCACTGCATCTGCTATGTGTCTGATTTCATTGATTGGACCCTTGAAGTTCATTAGATTTCTTTCTCCAACTTCGTTCCTATAACTATACTCTCTTCCGTAGGATAAGACAAATCTAAAATCCCTGACTTTTAACAAAATGTGTTTATTTTTGAAAGCTAAGATTTTATTTTTGGAAGTACAAAGTACATTTGAAAATATGCCTAATACTTGTATCATATTTGAAATTCTTAAACTTCAAGTCAAAATTGCTTTTCTGATCTGCTCCTCTCTGCAGCTGAGGAAATGTGGTGAAAACAACATTATTTTAAGAGGATACTGAATATGTGACCATATCTTTGGCTTACCACTGAGAAATGAAAAACAATCTCCTTTTATGTTAATCTTCATCTCCTGTCATTTACATTTTAAAAAATCAAGTTTTGTGGAAATGATCTTAATATTGAAAGGAAGGTATTTTCTTTGTTCTAATAAAAACTAATAAATACTGAGTTAAGGATAAGAGTAAATTATAATAACGTGATATGAGCAGAATACATCTTGGCAAGCATCTACAATTTTTTATACATACACAGAGGAATAATGAAAATTAAATATAACATAGTAATCTTCTTCCCATATGAACAATCAAGGGAGTCAAATATAGCTATGCCACAAAGAGTAAATAGGTTAGTAGTAAAAATTGATACAGAAAGTTCAGTGAAAATATAAAAATCCTGTAGGCTGTCAAAAGCAATCAGTTCAGTCAAGGTTCTAAAATCTACTTTTAATGATAATGGCAACATCTTTTTCCCCTTTTTATTAGACTTTACATATATTTATGAGGTTTATCACTTAAAATAAAATAAAATTTATTTGTTGCAGTGATGAGGCATAAGACTAGCCAATGAATCTTGAAGTTTTCAGCTAAAGAAAACAAACATACTCTCCCCTATAACTTACTCCCCCCTCCCCCACATACATACCAGAGATGGGTTGCTGCCAATTCACCCTTGATTGGGTGATGATGGCAGGAGGCTCCACCCACCTACCCAGATGCTTTTGTGCATACATAAAATTGCAACCTACTACTGATACATACATATACACATACATATGTACATGTATATATGGTAAGGCCACACTTGGAATACTGCATTCAGGTTTGGTCGCCACAATGTAAAAAAGATGTGGAGATTCTAGAAAGAGTGCAGAGAAGAGCAACAAAGATGATTAGGGGACTGGAGATTAAAACATATGAAGAACAGTTGCAGGAACTGGGTATGTCTAGTTTAAAGAAAAGAAGGACTAGGGGAGACATGATAGCAGTGTTCCAATATCTCAGGGATTGCCACAAAGAAGAGGGAGTCAAACTATTTTCCAAGGCACCTGAGGGTAGAACATGAAGCAACGGGTGGAAACTAATCAAGGAGAGAAGCAACTTAGAACTGAGGAGAAATTTCCTGACAGTTAGAACAATTAATCAGTGGAACAGCTTGCCTCCAGAAGTTGCGAATGCCCCAACACTGGAAGTCTTTAAGAAGATGTTGGATAGCCATTTGCCTGAAACGGTATAGGGTTTCCTGCCTAGGTTTGGACTAGAAGATCTCCAAGGTCCCTTCCAACTCTGCTATTGTGTTGTGTTGTGTTGTATTGTATCTCTCTCTCCCTCTCCCCCTCCCTCCCTCCCTCCCTCCATATATGTGTGTTCCAACATAATTCTGGAATGCCTGGCCCATTAAAGTGAGTGAGTGTAGCATCCTAGAGCGGCAATTGTTTGTGATGTCAGTTCCTTCATAGCTGATAAAGCAGTCATTGGACCAATGGGGAAGTGCCTGATGGACTTGGGGCAATGTGCCAGGATTTTAAACAGGGTGAGAAAGAGGAACAGGGAATGGAGAGGGCAGGGATGATGGGCATGAGAATGGGGGAAGAAAGGCACCTTTCAATGGCTCCCTGTCAGAAAAACGCTTTAATGTCTATAAATACCCAGGCAATACCAGGTCATTGTCTACTATTAAATAAAAATAGGAGTTAATTAGAACAGTTCCTATATAGTTTGTTATATGAACAATAACTTCTTTTAACCTCACATTTTCACTGGTTTCTCTTTAGGTGGAAGTCTAAATATATACCCTACAAATAAATATAGGATAGATAAATTTTTGAGGTTTCCTATTTCAAGCCTTTTGATGACTTGGGACTTTTCTCTGGAAGGAGCTTCTGCAACATATTTAAGCTAAACAACAAGAGAGAATGCTCTTACTTTGCCTGATTGGCTAAAGATTGGAAATTGGTAAAAGGATTCATAAATAATAATATGGCATGTAGTGGAGCATCGCAACTTCAAACAGCATAGTAGAAGATCTGTAAACAAACATTTCAAATCTGCTATTGAGTAACAACTATTTTGATGAACACAAGCCATATCATAATTTAGTGTCAAAGAAACCTATACTGTTTCTTTGACAATATGCACAGTTCTCTAATCATATTCACTGGTTCTATACATGAGTAACTAACAAACTAAGTACAATTTCATCTGCCATCCAAGTCTGAGACTTTTGCTCCTCTTATTACAAATTAAGACAGGTTTACTTGATATGCTAATAAAACATGTAATGCAAAGATATCTGGTTGTTGATCCAATAATATTCCATGATGCAAATGCATATCCAGGCTTGAAATTTTAGGCTTGGACAATCTGGAACTGCACCACCTGTGGTATGATCTAAGCACAGTACACAAAATAGTCTGCTACAACGTCTTACCTATCAATGACTTCTTCAGTTTCAACCTCAATAATACATGGGCGAAAAATCGATACAAACGCAAGTTAAATCATTCTAAACTCGATTGCAGAAAATACAATTTCAGCAACAGAGTGATCAATGCCTGTAATGCTCTACCTGACGCTGTTGTTACATCATCTAACCCTCACAGCTTCAATTTTAAACTGTGTACCATGGACCTCATCCCATTCCTAAGAGGTCCATAAAGGGGGGTGCATAAGCACACCATTGTGCTTACCATCCCTGTACTACTGTCCCCATTTATTTGTATTCGTTTCTTTTGTTCATGTCCATGTTTATATTAATACCTGCTATCTTGTACGTGTACAAACTAATAAAATAAAATAATAAAATAAAATAAAATATAGGTATAAGCCTTTCTATTTATTCTGAATACCTGACAAAAGAGGTCACAATTTACTTAACAATCCTGGAAATAAGACTGTAAAGCTCCTGTGAAGCAGTTTATAAGTCTAAGTGCTATTGCTATTTGTTAGGAGAGAGAGCCTGGCTGTAATCATGGCAAAGGTCTGAAATATGTAACTACAGTATTATGCAAGAGAGAGAAAAATAAAATAATGGAATGTTGCCCAATCCAATATTTTGCTTTAGAATTATTTTTAATCTGTGTTTTATAATAATTCTTTTGAAGAGAAAGACTGAAGATTTTTTCATCTCTCCATTTATTTCTGCGTATTTGTACACAGGTGTAGCTTAGATGTATTTTGCTAAATTCAAAATATTTAAAGATTAACTGATTTTTTTTCAATATGTTTGATTAAACAAATGTAATTTTTAGTTTAACTCTGCACAGTATCTATGCCCTTTGTGTATGTGTGAATGAGCACATGTGTGTGTGTGTGTGCATGCACTAAATAGATAGTTAATTCTTTCCTCTCCTTCCCTCAACTATCATGAGTATTTGCAGCTGCTTTCAGGATCCATATTTCTCAGAAATTAATTATTATTGCCCAAGGTTTTTTGCATTCTTTTGGTTTTAATTGCTGTGAGTGATGAACTCTTCTGGGTCTGATTATCATTTACACTAAGGCCCCTCTATACCACTTTGGTTGTTTAAAGAAGCCTTTTGGTGTGTGTAAATTACATTTAAGACCATGCTAAGACCCGTTCATGCACTCAGCAAATGAACCATATTATAAATGAGTTTTTCCCAACTTCACTAAAGTACTGGGTATTTCATAAAAAGAAGTTAAATATCCCTGCTCTGTTATGATTTATTGTAGTGATTCCCAGTAAACTTTTACAAAGGTAATTTCCAGAGCTGTGAATCTCAAAATCAAATTCTTAGTGAACAAGAAGTCCCTCCCTTCATATCTGATATACTGTAGAACCATTTTGCTAAATTTCTCCATGGGGAATTTCTGAGTAGTTCCTTTGCTTTTTCCTAATTGTTCTTAACAGGTGTATGATGGGGAGGGTGTGGGGAGGATGTGGTTTGGGCTTGCTGCTTTTGCAAATGACAAAACTATATTATCTATCATTTTGCTTTCCCTACATTTCCTGAGATCTTGCTTTCTTTTGTGGCATTTTGCAGGGTGGGGAAAGTGTTGTTTATAGGTATATAAGAATATAAACAGACATAACACATTAAAAAATCTATTCTCTATAAAATGGATATCAGAAAGTCAGTTTACTGTAGCGGTTAAAGCACTGAGCTAGAAATAGAGAAGCTGTGAGTTCTGACTTTGTCTTGGGTTAGTCACACTCTCTCCCAGCTCTAAGAAGCAAGCAATGACAAGCCACTCCCAAAAAGACCTTGCCAAGAATGCAGGGACTATTGCATTGAATGCATTATTATTTATTATAATAATTAATATATCATTTGTACTTTTTTGATGTATTATAAATGAAAGTATGAAATCTTACATTTTAAAAACCTAACACAATCCACCATCTTATCTTATCTTTTCTTTTCCTTTCTTACTCTTTTCACCTTATATTCAACCTTAGGGTACCCAGCAATCTCAGGAAAAGAGGTTGTTAAATTGTAATTTCAGATGGTGAATGAATAATTGATTGATCCCAACTTTATTGCTCATGAAATACTGAGTACATTTTTGGGTAGAAATTCTTATTAAACTTACTATGAACAAAGAAAGCTTTTAGAGTTATTCCAACGCAGTGAGGCACTATACCTCAGACACCTATATAAGTTAAAGATGATGCTGCTAATTAAGAAATTAAGAAGCAAAAGCTGACGTTTGAGGTCCCTCAAGGAATTACTTTGCAACATGAAATGTATTCTGCAATATGGTCATTCCACTATAGCTTGTGCTTTTTCGCTCGAGAAGAGAACTGTTTTTCTAAATATAGATTTTAAGTGTTTTGCAGGCAAACCATAATTCCTGACACAGAAATATTTGCACAAGTGAAGTTCAGTGGCAGCTGTATGATACACAAGTAGCATCTAAATGACATCTACTTCCTGAGTTATGGCACCCTGTCGTCATTATACAGTATAATTATTGTCAAGAAAAAGGCAATATTTTTGTACAACAGGGAGACAAACTACTAAGGACAAAGGGGATTGTTCAGTGATGATTTCGATATTACCTTCTGTTAAAGGGTTTGCTTCCTTTAGATCTGCAATATTAGGATTTAGTTGAGAGTAAGCTTCACTTAATATTATATTATAAAGATTAGATTATAGGTTAATTTTGATAGAAAAAGGTGATGGAGGATAGTACATATTTGCTTATAAATAAGTCTCAGTATGTTTAGTAGGCTCAGTGGGTTTAGATATGAGTAAAGTTGCAGCAATTGCAAGCTTTGGGATTTCAATCACAGAGGATTACATTATCAAAGTTTAAAGTTTGAAGAGTACTTATAATTGCCAACAATCCAAAATTCTTATGAATAAATATCCAGAATGGATAACAATTTTGAGATTATAGTACATCTGTTTTGGAACCATGTTTCAGGTTACCATGCCAATATATACCTATTTAATTTTAAAAGAAATAATATATAATTATGAACTTCACAGCAAATAATGGTTTTAATATTCTGGATTGCTCTAATGCAGTGGTGGGATTTAAGTAATTTAACAAGCGGTTCCCTGCCCTAATGATTTCTTCCAACAACCAGTTCACCAAACTGCTCAGAAATTTAATAACCGGTTCTCTCAAACTAGCTAAATCCCACCACTGCTCTAATGTCAATGACTATGACTTTCAGGGCCTTTGAGCAAGGGGTTGAAATAGAGACAAGTGTTCTATACTTGAATAGCCCCTCAAAATATTTGAAATGATCAGATTTTTCAATACTTTTCATTCAAAACAGAGAAATGAATCAGTTAAAATGCAATGAAAGAGTTATTCCAATATTTTGAATTCTATACATATTTGAGACATTCATTTCAATAGATGTTACCAATACTGCTATGACCCAAAAATTCAAGCAATATAATTGCTGCCTTAGCATGGCTAAGAATGTGATAACTGAATGCATTCCATCTTTTTTTTCATCAAGGACTGCTTACTGGGTGACTTAGTACAGTAAATACATAATTAGCAGTTCTAAGTGGGCAAATGTTTTGGTTCTATCTCCCTCTTCAGTGATATCTAAATTAAACTGGATGGATAATGTAATGTTCCTTCCATAATTCAATATTTTAATATTTCAAAGGATTCAGCAATAATAATCAGAAGGGACCACAACCATACCATCTTTCATTACTGCCTCCCTCTGAATCAGCCCTCATCATTTCATTATTGTCAAAAGTTAAAAAAACCCACACCAACCTACTTTCTCTTATTTTGTTCAGGAAAATTGTAAATTCTTCACTTGCTCTAAAATTCTTTGCTTGCTTCAGAAGCTTAAAATTCAGGATATGCTAGCCTATAGCAAACATATCCATATGACATTCAAAGGTCTATCTCCAAAACAGATGTTAAAAAATAACTGCATAAAATATATGTTAATTATTCATTTATTCATTCATACCTAATAAGTTCTGATGGATGCATTGTGAACTGTATGGGTAGATGATATGATGCATTTCTTCACTGATCCTCTTTGTTGTTGTTTTGTTGTTATTGTTGTATGTATATAGCTGTAACTAAAGACAGAAAGTATGTAGCTGGTTAGATTGTTCTTACATTAAATGGTAATTTAACATGAGTTCATATTGAAGAAAAAACTTTCTGTGAAAATGATGAACATATCTCAAAGGTAGCACATAGTATAGAATACATTTTAAAATAATGTAATGAATACATTTGATTATTCTAATGCCACAGGTAGAACAAACCTCACAATAAGTATTTCTTTCTCATTTCATGGTATTTCAGAGGTTGACAAGTTTGAAAGAAGAATGTTTCTCATAACTTGTGTGTGTGTGTGTGTGTGTGTGTGCACGCGCATGCGCGCACATGCTGGTGGGGAGGCAACTGCCTGGACATCTACTGTATGTAGTTTTTTTGACTACAATTTTAGAAGTGATTTTCCATTACCTTTTCCAAAGGCTGATAGAGAATTCACTGACTTTGTGCCTGATTTTCTTATAAAAGAAGGCAACTATATGTATCTCAGGATAATGTTGCAGGATCCAATCTGTCAATCAATGGGACCAGAGATTTAGCTTTCCAAGCTTTCGGATTAATGCTAAAGCCCATCCTCAGGGAACTTCTCTCTCAACCAGAAAATGACATAATTGGATCATGTCATGTTTCTTGTACTTTAACCCATCACCCAGTGTGGCTCTAGACTGATGATATCTTCAAGTATGGCTCATGGAACTCAATGTGATTATTTCTGAGAAAATGTGTCATGTCTACCAACCAGAATCTTACCAATGAACTTTATGAACCAATGAACTTTGATTTAAGTAAAACCTAAATCACAACACAATCTGGGTGCTAAAAATGATTCTACAAGACAAGTTTATACAACATTACTTTGGTATTTTAGTTCTTAATGCCTGATGCAAGAATACCCTTCCACTTAATAGCTTCCTTCAAAAAGGGATATGTTTACTTTTGTTGATGGAGAGACTTCTTATTTAGGACCGAAATTAACAGGAATAAATGTTAGCAAGGGAGTTAGCTCCTTCATCCTATTGATATTAATATTTAGAATGCACTTCTTCAACTAACACCACCCAAATATATTGGAAGAAGGTCTATATGTCTCTAAATTCCCAGCTAAGCATTTGTTTATTAGTTTGGCAGAAAAAGTACCTCCTAGTACGTTGGATGCAGGCAACAGTATATTAATTTGAGAGGTAGAACTATAAATTACAGATTTTAGGACAGAGAATAGCATTTAGTGCAAAACAATGTTTTGATTGCATGGACAATATGCTGTCCAAAATGTATTATATCTCTGCCACTAGCAGAGAATGCTTGATATGGCATAGTTATGACTATAGTTGTGACACAGCCTATTTTTTCTTTATTTTATTAAATAGTATATGAAAGCTTCAGTTAGACAAAACAATGATACAATAAAGTTTAATATTATTTTTGATAATTATGGCACTTTGCAGTTTCTAACTTGGAATGTATAAGGCATTATCTGGCAAAGTCTATGAATTAATGAATAATGCCAAAATGAAAAAAAAAAGTACTGTAAGTTAGTGAAACTAAGAGAAAAAGTATTTAATGAATAAATAATCTTTGATCTTGTGGAGTATAATAATTAATACATGCATGATACTGAAAGAGAAGACATGAACTCATATCACAAGGTATGAATAGCTGCCATCTAGCTTATTGGTAATACCTGTAAAACTGTTGGGCAATAGCTGCAAGTTTTATTCAAATGAATGATGATAATTGAAGAACCAGGAATGGACAAACTGTATATCAAGGAGAATAAATGTGATCCAGGGAAATTTTTATTCTGTTGATGGCATGGATGAATGAGTGGAAATAAAACAGGATACCACAGAAGTAATGCATAATGAATGAGAATGGTTCTTGGTGAATATATGCTTAATTTAGTTTCAAATATATGGCTTAATCATAAATATATCTATAGGTACTATAGGAAAAGAGTTGACCTAAACATAATGTCTTAAATGATGTTTATATTGAAATAGTGAAAGAATTAATGAAGAATACTAGGGTGATAAAAACTTCTGGATACCACATAAATGATTTTTGCTAACATCAAGAGTGGATCTTGGGGGAAATGTATTTTTAAAAAAGAAGGGGAAAAAACAAGACTGCTACTAGAGTGAGTGCATAAAATCGTTCAAATCAAAGAATGCAAAACGGACTTAAGAAAAGATTATGTGGAAACCAATCACAGTGGAGTGAAAAATATTATGTTATAAAGTAACATAAAAGCATGTGAAATTATCCCATGGGAAATATGAAAAATGATGCTTGGTAGAATAAGAAAAGAGGCTGTGGAAAAAAGAATAATTGTAGAGATAAAAAGAAGGAAATACATTATATAATGCATATATAGTGAAAAAGTATATAGCAAAGCAGTTTTCAATGACATTTTGGAATTGTATGAACTGCACAAGAACACACTCTCATATGTATGTATATATTTCAAATCAAATATCATATATCTTACTTATTTTCTATATCTAAATATGTATCAGAAGTAAATATCTATATTTTGTCTTAGATATTCAGAGAATAATTTACAGTTTGCTATACATAATAGACCAAAAAGTGAATTTCAGCATAAGTTCCTTAGAGAGAGAGAGAGAGAGAGAGAGAGAGAGAGAGAGAGAGAGAGAGAGAGAGAGAGAGAGAGAGAGAGAGAGAGAGAGAGAGAGAGAGAAGGTGTTCATGGGGGAGAGAGAGACCACCAAATTAAAAAAAGAGTCAAAAAGAGTTTGTTGAAAAATATCAGATGAATAAACGGAATCATACTGCAGGTGTCTTAGCAATAGCAAACAGAGTCATACATATGAAGATTTATGTAGGTCATGCTTGGGTATGTTAAGCTAGACAGAGGTTAAAGTGCAGACTTAGAAGATTCGTAAATGTAAAGCATGTTTCTGTCTTTTTGAACTGCCAACTTCTGATATGAAGAAAACAAACCCTATAGAAACTTCAAAGGGCTGAGAAAGCAAGCAGAATTATCTTTGATGTGGTAGATCTAGGTTACTATTCTGGCTTTTCTGTAAACATAGGTGAACGGGAAGCATTGAAAGGCTCAGTCTACACAAATCTTGGGTACCATTCTTACTTTCGTCATAGCCTGGCAATCTGCTCTCCAGAATATATAATCAAACCAAAGAAACATTTTTTTTGCTGCAGAACTTTTTACCACATATAAACCACAGGATAAATGTGCTGCTGATAGAAGATAAGCCATGCAGCTAGCACAATGCCTTTTTAATCTGTAGAAGATTTGTATTTTAAAAAGAACAATGGGATCTTATACTGAAACTGATATCAGATACTTCAGTATCCTACTTTCTAAAATATAAAAAACCCTTAATTTCTCCTTACCTTAGCTCTAATAGAGTGTCCAAGTCAATCAAAATAAAATAATGCATTACTTCTAGTTTTACCATTTAAATAAAATTCCATAATCCAATGAATCAGAAGCTTATAGTTGATCTCTTATGTTTTATGAGGGGGTGGGGGGGATCTTCACTGATACTGAAGTGTCTGTATACAAACATAAATCTCCAGACAATGATTGTAAGTACATAAGAGGTCAGAGGGAGACCTCAGCTCTAACTCATAGAACTGCTTGTTCTACCTGGCAAAGTGGAGAATCATACATTAGATGCTGGAGAGGAACCTGAAAGCCATATTATAATTGTGTATCAAATCTCTCTTGGTACAAGGTTTAAGGTTTAAGGTTTATTAGTTTTTTATACTGCCCTACTCCCAAAGGACTCAGGGCAGTGTACAGCAAAAGTAAAACAGATATATAAAAGTTTAAAAAACAGTTTTAAAAGCACATTAAACAATTTGGCCTCTCTTAAAATTAAAAACCAAACAAACCCCGATTAAAATTAATAAAATTCATTAATAAAAATTCATATTTAAAAATTCATTTTTATGCCAGCCTAGCTTGTTGGAAGAAAAGGGTTTGAGACCACAGCGGAAGGTGCGGAAGTCAGGGATAGTTCTTAATTCCGGGGCAATTCGTTCCAGAGGACAGGTGCTCCCTCGGAGAAGGCTCTCTCCCTGGGTGTTGCCAGTCAACATTGTTTAGCTGACGGCACCATGAGGAGACCCTCTCTATGGGAGCGTACTGGCCGATGGGAGGCTCTCAGTGGCAGAAGGCGATCTCGTAAGTTTTTAGCATAAACAAGATTTATACTAAGCTCATGTTTTCTTTTCTCAGTTTGGTCATATGAAGGGAACACTTTAAAGCTATAAGAATGACTTTCTGTATATTTATAACTGGGTGATGATGTAATAATGGATTCATAAATCATCACCTTTACCTCTGGGAACTGCTAGTAGTGATCCATTGATCAAGTCAATTAGGAAGATAAATTTTCTTCTGCCATTTGTGAAATTTTCATTGACATGTTCTGCAAAGAAAGCATGCTTCTCTTTTTCCAGTTCATTTTTTATAAACATATTTATTATTTAATTTATATCCCACTTTTTGTTTGTGTAAATGCTTCCTTATAATTAAAAGACAATTTAAAGTACAACGTAATAAAACAAACACGATAATTGACTGCAGTGAAGTTCAAAATCCAAAATTAGCAATAATATAATTGAAAAAGAAATGGAAAGACATGATTTAGCAGCAGAAATCACATGCTTTAGATCAGTTTTTCTCAGCCTCAACAACTTTAAAATCAACTCCCAGAATTTTTCAAGTAGCATAGAGTTCTCCGAGTCAAAGTCCACACATCATAAAATTGCTGAGCCTGAGAAATATTGCTTTAATTATGCAATTTTCCAAATATGTCCAGACATATCTGAGAAAATTATGCTCCAAAGCACTGGAAAGATACTCATCATCAGCATAAGCAATCGTCTTTAACTCTCTAAGATGCTTTCTATCATTTCCCCAGATTAGTTTTGTTTCTCTTGCATAGAGTCATTCCATCTATTGCTCAGTAACATGTTGTTTAATGTTTTCCTTGAGAGAATAGCCTGACCAATTTAATTGTTTTTACTGAAGTGCAATGATATACTATAACTTAATACAACTACTTGGATCTGGTAGATTTTGCAAACAAACAGCCCTTCCAACTGGCAGATTAAGTGCTAGAAGCTTAACAAAACAAATGCGCCTCTGAAGCTTCCAATGCTTCACTTTTCAAATTTTGCCTTTAAAAATTAGCAACTATGTTACATAAAATACAACTAGCTAATTAAAGAAACTATATAAGAAGAGGACAAGTAAATTATACAATATAAGAACAGACTAGAGAAAAGAAGACCCACAGACAGTCTGTACTAAATGTTTTAAATATCTAATTAAGCTCAGATATCAGATCTTATGGTAACACTCTGTTGTCATGTATTCTTACATGTCAGCAGCCATAATCATGTTATTTTTTTAATATAGAGAATGAAAGAGGATTTTTCTCCATGTATCCAACCCTCAGGTAATATTCAAGGAAAGTATGCAGATGAAAGTACTGATTTACAAGCCCTTTAATTATATTTTTTTCTATTTCTACCTTTTGACTAACCTCTCATCTAGATTGGCTCAACTTATCATGCTTCCAATGAATCTTTTTTTAGTGAAGTAAATGAAAATAAGTTATCTTTGTTCATTGCTTACAGCAGTAGCACACAATGAAGCTCCAAGCCTTCATGGTCTATCATGTCTATTATACATCCCAAAATTTGGTGACATGAACATTCCTGAGTTCTAAAAATAAGAATTGTAAATTCTTTTTACAAATTCAATTTTCAAATTATTTCTGACTATTCCATGAAAGTCAAATCCCTTAGATTTGTCGGATGACTGTTAATTCCTACAATTATGCAGGGCTATGTTCAAAATCAATTAGTGTTGTATTGCTTTTCTGCTTTGATGTTACACATTGCAGCCCATATACAATATATGAATCTAAGGTCCTTGTGTAGATTATCCAGTCTTTATTGCCTTCCTGTCTCTTTATTTAGTACTAGCTATACCCAGCCACGCATTGCTGTCTGGTTAAATGGCCAACCAATCTGTGTGTAGATCTACACTTGCACACATACACACAACCACTATATAACCCCCAACCTACCTACCTACTGTATTTCTCCCTCTCTATCTATCCCTCTACCTACCTACTGTATTTCTTCCTTTCTCCCTCTATCTATCTACCTACCTACCTACTATATTTCCCCCTCTCTATCCCTCTACCTACCTACCTACTGTATTTCTCCCTCTCTCTCTATTCCTCTACCTACCTACCTACCTACCTACTGTATTTCTCGCTATCTATCTATACACCTACCTACCTACCTACCGTATTTCTCCCTCTCTATCTATCCCCCTATTTACCTACCTGCCTACCTACTGTATTTTTCCCTCTCTATCTATCACTCTTCCTACCAACCTACTGTATTTCTCCCTATCTATCTATACACCTACCTACCTACCTACCTACCTACCTACCTACCTACCTACCTACTATATTTCTTCCTTTCTCTCTCTACCTACCTACCTACCTGTCTACCTGTCTACCTACTGTATTTCTCCCTCTCTCTCCCTCTACCTACCTGTCTACCTACTGTATTTCTCCCTCTCTCTCCCTCTACCTACCTACCTACTGTATTTCTCCCTATCTATCTATCCCCTACCTACCTACCTACTGTATTTCTCCCTATCTATCTATCCACCTACCTACCTACTATATTTCTTCCTTTCTCTCTCTCTCTCTACCTACCTACCTATCTACTATATTTCTCCCTCTCTATCTATCCCTCTACCTACCTACCTACCTACTGTATTTCTCCCTATCTATCTATCCCCCTACCTACCTACCTACTGTATTTCTCCCTATCTAACCGCCATCTAACCCCCTACCTACCTACCTACCTACCTACCTACCTACTATATTTCTTCCTTTCTCCCTCTACCTACCTACCTACCTACTGTATTTCTCCTTCTCTATCTATCACCCTACCTACCTACCTACCTACCTACCTACCTACCTACCTACCTACCCACCCACTGTGTTTCTCCATATCTATCTATCCACCTACCTACCTTATTTCTCCCTCTCTATCTATCCCTCTATCTACCTACCTACTGTAATACAATAATACAATAGCGGAGTTAAAAGGGACCTTGGAGATCATCTAGTCCAACTCCCTGCCTAGGCAGGAAGCCCTATACCCATGATGGTGAACCTATGGCACGGGTGCCACAGGTGGCACATGGAACCATTTCTTAGGGAATGCAAGGCATTGCCCTGTCAGCTTCAGTGTGTATGTGTGCCCTGGCCAGCTGATTTAGGCCTTCTTTTGAGGCTGTTTTTTGCCCTCTGGAGGTGGGGGAAGGCTGTTTTCACCCTCCCCAGGCTCCTATAAAGCCTCTGGAGCCTGGGGAGGACGTAAAAAGCATGCCAAATGCAGGGGGTCATGCACATAGCATCATGGATGTGGCACACCTGTGCACATCGCCCCTGCACTCCCCCTGATTTTGGCACGCGAGCCAAAAAATGTTAGCCATCACTCCCTAAACCATTTCAGACAAATGGCTATCCAACATCTTCTTAAAGACTTGCAGTGTTGGGGCATTCACAATTTCTGGAGGCAACTTCTGTTCCACTGGTTAATTGGAAGGGACCTTGGAGGTCATCTAGTCCAACTCCCTGCCTAGGCAGGAAGCCCTATACCATTTCAGATAAATGGATATCCAACATCTTCTTGAAGACCTGCAGTGTTGGGGCATTCACAACTTCTGGAGGCAAGCTGTTCCACTGGTTAATTGTTCTAACTGTCAGGAAATTTCTCCTCAGTTCTAAGTTCTTCTTTGCTTGATTAGTTTCCACCCATTGCTTCTTTTTCTACCCTCAGGTGCTTTGGAGAATAGCTTGACTCCCTCTGCTTTATGGCAACCCCTGAGATATTGGAAGGCTGCTATCCTGTTTCCCCTACTCCCTCTTTTATTAAACTGTATTTCTCTCTTTCTCTCTCTCTATGGGCCACCTGGAAGTTTGCTATCCCAGTGTCTTTTTGGCCCTAAGAGGCTTCCATACAGGCTGAGGAAATGGCTGTTGGTGGGAGGAGTTACAGGGAGGCGAAAACCTGATCAGTGGGTACATTTTACATTTGTGTACCTTGCACATGACACACATGTGCTAGGCACAAAATGAGTACATATTCTATTATCGGAAGTTTGGTGTAAATCGGTTCAGTAGTTTTTGAGATTAGTGGATTCGTACAAACTATTTTACATTTTTATTTATATAGATTACCTACTCCTTTTCTTATTTTCCTGCTTCATGCCCAACCTAATTCTTCTCTAACCTATTACCTTTGCTATTTTCATTACCTTTTTGTATGTACATGTTTTTTTTAATCAACTTATATTTACTGTAACCAGATTTACAGGTGGGAAAACTTTGACCCTTGCCTTTGACCCTCTCACACTTAACCCTTGAGACAGATGTTAGAGGTGAAAACATAATGGATGGGCATGAACAAAAATAATTAATAATTTAATATAACATTTAACTGTAGTTAATATGAATATTTGTCTAATATACATTTAATCATGTGTATGGGGTCCTGGGAGGCAGTTGGGCTTGCTGCTTGTGTACCTGGCTCCCCGCTACGTATCAGCAGCCTTGCCCGAGCTCCTCAAGGTGGTCGCCGAGGTGGTGGTTGAGACCCCCAGACTTTTAGTCTTGGGGGATTTAACCTGCCATCGGTCGGTGAATCCACCGAGGCAGCCCGGGAGTTCATGGCCTCCATGACGGCCATGGACCTGACCCAGGTAATTCAGGCCCCCACACATGAGGGCGGACACAAGCTGGATTTGATTTTTGTCTCGGGTCAATGGACGAGTGATCTTGGTATAGGGGAGCTAGCCATCATACCCCTGTCATGGTCGGATCACTCACTTCTCCGGCTCGACTTTCCAACCGCTACACCCCACCGCGGGGAGGCGGAACCAACAATGCCTAATTGGTTCCGCCCCAGGCGCCTGATGGACCCTGAGAGGTTCCAGACGGAGCTTGGGCCACTACCTGCGACCCTGACCAGCGCCCTGATGGAAGACCTTGTGGCTGCATGGAGATCGGCGGTCACGGGGGCCTTAGATCGTGTCGTGCCCTTGTGGCCTCTCTTGCGGTGGAGAGCCACCCAGGCTCCTTGGTTCTCCGAGGAGCTGAGGGGGATGAAACGCCACAAGAGACGCCTAGAGAGGCGATGGAGATCCACACGGTCTGAGTCTGACTGAACACAGGCAAGATCCCATTTGAGGACTTATCTTGTGGCGATAAGAGTGGCCAAACGTCATCATTATGCCACCCTTATTGCGTCCACAGATAACCGCCCTGCCGCCCTGTTTGGGGTGACCCGCTCCCTCCTTCAACAGAGGCCGCGGGAAGCCCCTCTGCAGGGCAGAGCAGAGGAGTTTGGAGAGTATCTGCAGGACAAAATGGCTCAGATTCGGAGCAAGTTGGCCTCCACCGAAAGTGGTCTAGGGGGTTTGTCGGAGGCAGGTCTTGAGACATCTTTGTGGGAAGAGTTTGACTCTGTTACTTCCAAAGATATGGACAGGTTACGTAGGCGACTGAAAGCCACCACATGTTTATTGGACCCGTGTCCCTCCTGGCTTGTACTGGCATCCTGGGAGGTTACGCGAGGCTGGCTCCAGGAAGTTGTGAATGCTTCTTTGAGTGAGGGGTTCTTGCCCCCCATCTTGAAAGAGGCAGTGGTGAGGTCCCTCCTCAAGAAGCCTTCCCTGAACCCAGCATTATTAGTAAATTATTGTCCGGTCTCCAACCTTCACTTTCTGGCGAAGGTCGTAGAGAGTTTGGTGGCTCAACAGTTTCCTCATCACCTGGAGGAAATTAAGTATCTGGACCCGTGCCAGTCCGGCTTCCGGCCCAGTCACAGCATTGAGACGGCATTGGTCGCGTTGGTGGATGATCTCTGGAGGGCCAGAGATGGGGGGTTGTTCCTCCATCCTGGTCCTATTAGATCTCTCAGAGGCTTTTGATACCATGGACCATGGTATCCTATTGCATCGACTGGAGGGGTTGGGGTGAGGGGCACCATTCTACGGTGGTTCTCCTCCTACCTCTCCGGTCGATCGCAATTTGTGTTGGCAGGAAGGCAGAGGTCAACCTCGAGACCCCTCACATGTGGGATGCCTCAGGGGTCGGTCCTCTCGCCGCTCCTGTTCAACACATATATGAAGCCGCTGGGCGAGATCATCTGAGGTTTTGGGGTAGAGTACCATCTGTACGCTGATGACACTCAGCTGTACATATCTACCCCAAACCACTTCAACGATGCCGTCGGAGTGATGTCCTGGTGTCTGTAAGCTGTGAGGGTCTGGATGGGAAGGAACAGACTCAGACTCAACCCATCCAAGACCGAGTGGCTGTGGCTTCCGACACCCCGGTTCAACCAGCTTGTTCCATCGCTGGCCATACAGGGCGAACATCTAGCCCCTGTGGATAGGGCACGCAACTTGGGCGTCCTCCTTGATACCTGGCTGTCCATGGAAGATCAAGTAACAGCCGTGGCCAGGGGGGCGTTCTACCAGGTTCGCCTGGTACGGCAGTTGTGGCCCTTATTGGACCGGGACGCCCTTCGCACAGTCACTCACGCACTCGTGACATCCCGGCTAGACTACAGCAATGCTCTCTACATGGGGCTCCCCTTGAGGTGCACCCGAAGACTGCAGCTAGTCCAGAATGCAGCCGCGCGGGCAGTTCTGGGAACCTCGAGGTTTGCCCACGTAACACCGCTCCTGCGCGAGCTGCACTGGCTACCTGTGGTTTTTCAGGTGCACTTCAAGGTGTTGGTTATTATCTTTAAAGCACTCCATGGCACGGGACCTAGTTATCTGCGGGATCGCATCCTGCCCCATACATCCCTTCGGCCAATTCGCTCGCACAGAGAGGGACTTCTCCGGGTGCCATCCACTAGGCAATGCCAGCGGGCGACGCCCAGGGGAAGGGCCTTCTCTGTGGTGGGCCCAACCCTCTTGAACGACCTACCCCCCGAAATTAGAACAACGACGGACCTCCGCTCCTTCCGCCAGAAGTTAAAAACTCACTTATTTCAGCAGGCCGGCCTGGCTTAACTCTTATACCTAGCCGTAAAAAAATAAATTTGTTTTAATTGTTAAGGTTTTTAGGGATTTTAAATATGGTTTTAGTACAGGGATAATTTAATTCAGTTTTAATATTTTGTATGTTGTATATTGTTATTTATTAGATTTTAATTTCCTGTGCACCGCCCTGAGTCCCCATGGGAGAGAGGGGGCGGTCTATAAATTTAAATAAATAAATAAATAAATAAATAAATAAATATATAGTAATAATAATAATAATAATAATAATAATAATAATAATAATAATAATAATAATAATAATAATAATAATAATAATAATAATAATAATAATAATAATAATAATAATAATGTTCTTCTTTTGTTAATAACTACTTTTGGATATTAATCGTTTCCATTGTTTCATTGGTACCTGAAAATTGCTGTGTGTTTTCGTCAGATCTAACATTCTGGAGCCCTGCTTTGAAATACTAGCCTGTTTTCTTCTTTCTGCTTCCTCCTTTTTCTTCCAATATGAACACTATGACTTTTGTTTAAGAAATACAAAATACACCAAGTTGCACTGGTTATGTGAACTATCTGCTGAATTTAGAATTCTGGTTGTTAGATTTTTTTAATTGTTAAAAAATGAAATTGCTGGAAATATATTATCCTGGGAGGATAAAAGAAATTCCAGACTCAGGTTCTTTGCCATACAAGGGAATAACCACTTATACCTCATAATTGTTTTTAAATGTAATAAATAAATAAACCAACCTTTAAATTTTTTTTCCCTTCAGCAGTTAACTTTATTGCTGACCAAGTTGCTTGATCAGTATACTTGGGATTATATTGATTTGTAATAACAAACATTATGAAATTTTCCTGCTACAGATACTAGAATGAAATGAGACAAAGATCCCAGCTTCTACATCTTCTCTATACCAAGGAGAATTTAAATTTATTTGTTTGTTTACTTGTATGTTCTACAGATTGAATTGATTTGGTGGGACCAGGACAGGTCAGTTGAGATGTCCTTTAATCTCAACTGTAGTCTAGCAGAGAGGCTTTGCTCCTGAGTCACAATTATAAATACAAAATGAGTTCTTCTTAATTTTGTACATGCCAGGTTTGCATACAGCATTAGCCATTTTCCAGTACATTTCCATTAGTAATGTCTTTGCTGATTAGTTTTTTTCTAAATTAGCATGTTTATCCATTAGCATATCAATATTGCTGCCAACTATCCTCTTAATTTTTAGTTTTCTTCCTGCAACAAAAAAATTGCCAATAAAAGCAAGCGTTTCTTGAAGCCTTAATTAACTCAGCACAATTCTCTCTTCTCTCTCCCTCTTTTTCTCTCTCTCCTTCTGTTTTCCCCTAATTTTTAATAATAGTGTGTAATATTTACTCAGATTATTGATTTGTTCTGCTTAAAAACATCATTCAGTGGGATAATGAAAACCTGCATGTTTGACAATTTCACATGTGTATAGTCCACTTGCAATAGAGAAGTGGATACATCAAACATGATGGAGTCTTTACTGGAAAATATGGAAGTTGGAACTAATTATCATATTTTGTTTGCCGATCATTTGCACACAATTTAAACAGTATACATTTTTCATGATATCATACAGTATATGCAGTTATAAAACTGAGATCATAAAATGGCATAAAATAGGATGATTGTAAGTGATTAATTGTTATTTTTATTATGGGAAGCTATTTTCCTAGGGCTGTCATATTTGAGATCCAGATATCTGAATTACCTTTAGTTAGTAACAAGAATATTATTACAGAGTTTTCTGTAATTTTTTATAGATTATTATATATGATTATATGGGTTTTTGCAGTCTAAAATGGTACCTGTACTTTAAAGTTATTTATATGAATAGTTCATTTAATGCAGTATGAATCTCCCAAGACATAGCAACTTATGCCAGATTTGGGTTTAGGACATATTGATGCTGAATCACTAAAAATGGGTAGGCCCAGCATCAAAGGGGGAGAGTTCAAAAATTTCAAGAATTGAAATGAATTTTTAAATAAGCTATAAAGCTTAAAACACCTATTTTGTCCCTTTAACTTCTCCATGCTGAAAGGTACAAATGTTTTCTTCCACTTACCCTGGGAGAGGCTGTAGAGGCTACCAAAGAGGTATTGGTAGACCATACGTAGCCACTAAATCATACTTACTAAATCCCTGATTTAGATTACTTTCAGATTTACTTATTTACCCTGCTTTTAAGATTGTTTCTTCTTAGGAAATGAAGCTTTTACAAAACCTGTCTGATGCCTTAATTTTTAAAATAATCTTTTAATTTCACATTAAAGTATGTAGTAACTTTCCAGTAGTCTGGTAGAAATACCAAAAAGCATGTGGCAGAGCTCATCAGTTTAAACCCAAGAATTAGAAGCTAATTCCCAATTTCAAATCCTGTAGTAGTCACCTCATAAATAAGGAGAGTAACAGAACAAGGGTATTAATTCAGATGTAAATGGTAAAGGGTTTTTTTCTGCTAAAAATACTGAAAATACCAGGATCCCTTTAGGCAGCATTGCCCACCATGAATAACTGTGAAACATTTACAGATATAATGCTGGACAGTTTGTTTTGGCACAGGGGAAATATATTAGCCACAATATACAGCTAGCATTGTATTTTTTCCTGGCATATAGTCTGGATCCGAACAATTCACTGCACTGCCTTCACACAACTATTGGCTAGTAGCTGCCAAAAGTGACAAGTTTGTAAGCACACATCCACCTAAGATGACTATATGTTCACCAAGCATAGTACAGGGAAAGTTAGCAGCTCCGAGCATCAAATGGGATGTGAAACTTCCACTTCCTTAATCTCTTGAGGATTACCAAATAAAAGGTCATAAATTATTAAATCTGTATACTACCTCAATGGAACTGACTCAAAGCCCTCAAAATGGCCAGAGATGTGTTTCAACTCACTATACAGCTGGATATCTAGCAGGTTCAAACCTTGCTATACTGTACAGAAAGGCATCTACTTCAATTGCTTTGGCTCTAGGTTAGATGTCTTATGACAGTGATGGCTAACCTTTCTCTTGTTATGTGCTGAAAGCACATGCATATCTGCACCCATATGCAATGCATGCACAACCCCCCCCCACTGTGTGCCCTGCCCCTGTGTGTGCCCTGCCCCCACACATGCACCCCACCCCTCACCCATTTTTGCCTTTCAGATTGGTGCAGGAGGCTTTCCAGGCCCAAAAGGGGCATGGGGGCCACACAACACCCCATTTTGGCTTCCAGATTGGTGCAGGAGGCCTTCCAGGCACAAAATGTGCATCCAAAATGTGCCCACCACATGTGTTCTGCCCCTGAACAGATCCAAAGAACAGCTGGCCGGCAGGAAGCATGCACTCAAGTGTGGGGAAGCTGGGCTGGGGCAATGGCTGGCATGCCCACAGAGAGGGTTCTGCATGCCACCTATGACACACATGCCATAGGTTCACGATTCTGTGATATGTCCCATTGATTCAAATGTACCCAGACATTATCATGATGACATGACAGTCTTTATCCAATTTCTTGGCATCTATAGCACATATTATGTTCTCCATTCTACAGAATATAATCCATAGAAAGCCTCTTGGAGAGCCAGCAACTCAAATATAGCAGAAGCCATTACTCTTCCCTAGGACATCTTCTGATATTGGACGGGGGAGGAAGGTGTCAAAAAACAGGATCAATTTCACCATCATGTGCAGTTTTTTGTCCCATAACATATGATATCTGTACAGCCATATGACTTAAACACATTTTGCTAGCTCATTTATTCTGTTTTAATTAATTGTGAGACAGGAACTATTGAAGTTGAAAAACATAATGCTCTTTTACTTGTGGCATGTTAGTTGTCACCCTGTGCATGGCTTTCATTCCTGCAAAATTTTCTTAGTTGAATAGGTTTTTAAAAGTGTTTGAATATGACTTGAGATTCTAGGGCCTCTCCAGTTTTCGCCTTTAAATGCTATTTTCAGTCGTTAAATGAGCTTGGTAGGGTTAATAATCTGGTTTGATTAGGGTAGAATAACTTAAACAGTGTTGGACAGAAGCATACAGGGCATACAGGGAATAAGCTGAAATCTGCAGCAGAGTTAGTTCTGCCCTGGGTATACTGTTATTCAGGACAGATACTCTTGTCTGACATAATTAAATCTTGATGGTAATTATTTCTGCTGATTCCTGGCAGACTGCTGTTAAAGATATGCTTATCCACTTTCAACCACACTATCTTATTAGAGTAAATGCATGTTGGTAATTATAAAGCAGCAGATTTTAAATTTGGGGTTTCTAAAAGTTCTTTTGAACAAAACAAAAAGAGAGAGGTAAAAATAGAAGATAACTTTTTAAAATGATCCTCTGTGATTCTAAAGCCTGAGGCAGCATAATGCATTCCATATGCAGAAAGTGGGATGGAGGAGGGAAAATATTGCATAAATATATAAATAAGCACATTCCATGGGAATGTGATGAATGTCAAGTACCACTTGACCCTTTTCTGTGCTGTTTTACCGTAATGATGTGGTTTTTGTAAAAAAAGAAAAAGATAATTCTTATATTTTAAAATCGTGAGGTTTTAAAAGACACACTACTCGGGTCTATTTGTGGATAACTTGTCATTTGAAACAACTATGGAATTTGTTTGAGATGGTTTTAGAAGAGAGTCAAATTTGATTTCATTGAGGGCCACATCAGGATTGTATTCGAACTTCGGGGGAGCAGGATGGGTATAGCCAGGGTGGGTGAGGCCATCACTTGTGTCAGGGTGCCTGTGGTGGCCCGAGCGCTCTGCCAATGAAAAGAGGTTCCCAAGCTCCATTTTCGTCTGCAGTGACTTTCTGCAACCCTCTGCCAGAGAAAATGGAGTCCTCCTGAGCTCCATTTTTGTTGGCAGAGGCACCATGGGCTGGTCCTTTGCTGTTTCCAGAATGGCACCATGGGCAAGATCTAACCACCTTGTGGGCCAGACCTGTCCTGCAGGCCTTGAGTTTGACACCCTTGGATCACACAATTTGAAACTGATTTGTACAACTGAACATAAGCACAAGCAATATAAGCACAAGAAGTCAGTTATGGATTATTAAGCTGATAGTGATCCTGCAAAAGAAAGATCCATGCATGCAAGGCCTGAAATATTCTTCACTTTTATTGAATCTTGTATATGAATACTTCTATTATTGACATCATAATATGTTGTTTAATTAATAAAAATATATAAGTAAGATAATTCTTCACAATTTTCAGAGGGAATACTGCCCCTCCAGAATGAAAAAGTATAGCATGGATTGGATTGGATTGGAGAGTTCCAGGAGTCTCTATCATTAAGTGTTGGAAACTCACATAGGGAAACTGCAAATTATAAAACAATGAAATTTTTGGCACAAGATCAGAAATGGATGCATTAAAAATAGCATGTATCTGACCGGACACTGATAAGGTCACATTTGAGGACCTACCTAGTGGCGATAAAAGCGGCGAAACGAAATTATTTCTCTGCTCTTATCGCATCTGGAGGTAATGGGCCCGCCGCCCTGTTTCAGGTGACCCGCTCCCTTCTTCACCAGAGGGCGCGGGATGCTCCCCTACAGGGTCGTGTGGAGGAATTCGGAGGTTACCTGCAAGATAAAATCGATCAGATTCGGGACGGGTAGCTCAGAGTGGAATAGTTCAGACGGGCTGACGGAGGCAGGTCTTGAGACAGTTATTTGGGAAGAGTTTGATCCTGTGGCTCCCGAGGACATGGACAGGATGCTGGGGCGGCTGAATGCCACCACATGTTTATTGGACCCGTGTCCCTTCTGGTTGGTACTGGCCTCCCGGGAGGTGACACGAGGCTGGCTCCAGGGAATTGTTAACGCTTCTTTGAGTGAGGGGTTTATGCCGACTGCCTTGAAAGAGGCAGAGGTAAGACCCCTCCTCAAGAAGCCCTCCCTAGATCTGGCTATTTTGGCCAACTATCGTCTGGTCTCCAACCTCCGCTTCTTGGCGAAGGTTGTTGAGAGTGTGGTGACGACACATCTCCCTCAGCACCTGGAGGAAACTGTCTATCTGGACTCGCGCCAGTCCGGCTTCCGGCCTGGGCACAGCACGGAGATGGCATTGGTCGTATTGGTGGATGGTCTCTGGAGGGCCCGGGATAGAGGTTGTTCCTCTATCCTGGTCCTGTTAGATCTCTCAGCGGCTTTCGATACCATCGACCATGGTCTCCTATTGCACTGGCTGGAGGGGTTGGGGTTGGGAGGCACCGTTTTACAGTGGTTTGTTTGTTTGTTTGTTTGTTTGTTTGTTTGTTTGTTTGTTTATTTATTTATTTATTTATTTCGATTTATATAACCGCTCCTTCTCCATCGAAATGGACCCAGGGCGGTGCACAGGGAGCTAAAATCAATAAATGACAATAAATACAGTAATAATATCTAAAATGAATTAAACTAAGGACCTGTGCTAAAACATTCCCATTAAAATTCTAAAATACATTTACTCGTTGGCTAAGATTGAATTATATCAGAGCTCTAAGCTCTAAGCTAGACCGGCTTGATGGAAAAGATACGTCTTAAGTGAGCGGTGAAAGAGGGGAAGGTCCGTGAGGGGGGTAGGTCGTTCCATAGGGATTGCCCTGCCACCAAGAAGGCCCTTCCCCTGGGCACCGCTAGCCGGCATTGACTGGCGGATGGTACCCTGAGGAGGCCCTCCCTATGGGAGCGGATTGGACGGTGGAAGGTATGCGGCAGGAGACGGTCCCGCAAATAACTAGGCCCCATGCCATGGAGTGATTTGAAGATGGTAACAAGCACCTTGAAGCGCACCCGGAAGGCCACCGGCAGCCAGTGCAGCTCGCACAGGAGAGGTGTGACGTGGGAGCTTCGAGATGCTCCCAGAATCCCCCGTGCAGCCACATTCTGCATTAACTAGAGCCTCCGGATGCACCTCAAAGGGAGCCCCATGTAAAGAGCATTACAGTAGTCTAGGCGGGACATAACGAGCGCTTGAGTGACTGTGCAGAGGGCGTCCCGTTCAAGAAAGGGGTACAATTGGCATACCAGGCGTACCTGGTAAAAAGCCCTCCTGGTCATGGCCACCACCTGGTCATCCAAGGACAGCTGCGAGCCCTTTCCACGGGGGCCAGTGACTCGCCCCCAATGACCAGTGATGGAATCAGCTGGCTATGCTGGAACGCCGGGAGCCACAGCCACTCGATCTTGGACGGGTGAGCCGAAGTTTGTTGCTTCCCATCCAGACCCGCACGGCTTCCAGACACTGGGACATCACCTCGATGGCATCGTCGGGGTGGATGGGGGTAGATATGTACAGCTGAGTATCATCAGCGTACAGATGGTACTCTACCCCACAACCATGGATGATCTCACCCAGCGGCTTCATTTGGATGTTAAACAGGAGGTGTGAGAGGACCGACCTCTGAGGCACCCCACATGTTAGGGGCCTCGATGTCGACCTCTGCCCTCCTGTCAATACAAATTGCGACCGATTGGAGAGGTAGGAGGAGAACCATTGTAAGACAGTGCCCCCCCCAGTCCCAAGCTCTCCAGTCGGTGCAATAGGATACCATGGTCGATGGTATCAAAAGCTGCTGAGAGGTCTAACAGAACCAGGATAGAGGAATAACCTCTATCTCTCCCCCTCCAGAGATCATCCACCAATACGACCAATGCCATCTCGGTGCTGTGCCCGGGCTGGAAGCCAGACTGACGTGGGTCTAGATAAGCAGTTTCCTCCAGGTGCCGAGGGAACTGCTGTGCCACCACACTCTCTACAACCTTCACCAGAAAGTGAAGGTTGGAGACCGGACGGTAATTAGTTAACAATGCTGGGTCCAGGGAAGGCTTCTTGAGGAGGGGTCTCACCACCGCCTCTTTAAGGGAGGCCAGCAAGAATCCCTCACTCAAAGAAGCATTCACAATTTCCTGGAGCCAGCCTCGTGTCACCTCCCAGGAGGCCAGTACCAGCCCAGGAAGGACACGGGGCCAATAAACATGTGGTGGCATTCAGCCATCTGGGCAACCTGTCCATGTCTTCGTAAGCAACAAAGTCGAACTCGTCCCATAAAACGGTCTCAAGACCCGCCTCGGACGGTCCACCCAGATCTATTTCATTGGAGGCCAGTTCGTCCCGGATCTGAGCAATTTTATCCTGCAGATAAACTCCAAATTCCTCTGCTCTGCCCTGCAAAGGAGCTTCCCACAGCCCCTGTTGGAGAAGGGAGCGGGTCACCCCAAACGGGGCGGCAGGGCAGTTATCTGTGGATGCGATAAGAGTGGCCAGATGGCTGCATTTCGCCACTCTTATCGCCACTGGGTAGGTCCTTAAATGGGACCTAACCCGTGTTTGGTCGGATTCAGAGTGAGTGGTCCTCCACCTGCTCTCTAGGCATCTCTTGCGGCGCTTCATCACCCTTAGTTCCTCGGTAAACCAAGGGGCCAGGGTGGATTGGCGCCGCGTGAGAGGCCGCAAGGGCACGACCCAGTCCAAGGCCCCCATGGCCGCACTATTCCATGTGGCCACTAGGCTCTCGGTCGAGCCGTGGGTTAGGGTTACAGGTATAGGCCCAAACTGCGTCTGGAACCTTTCAGGGTCCATCAGGTGCCTGGGGTGGAACCATCTTGGTATCTCTGGTTCCGCCTCCCGTGGTGGGGTGTAGCGGTTGGGAAGTCAAGCTGAAGGAGAGAGTGATCTGACTATGACAGGGGATTGATGACTAATTCCCCTATTCCTAGATCACTCGACCATTGGCCAGAGGTAAAAATTAGGTCTAGTATGTTTTCCCCTGTATGTGTAGGGGCCTGAATTACCTGGGTCAGGTCCATGGCCCTCATGGAGGCCATGAACTCCCGAGTTGGGAGGCTTTTTATCAGGTTCGCTTGATTTGCCAATTGCGTCCCTTTCTGGATTGTGACACTCTATGCACGGTCATTCAAGCCCTCGTCATTTCCCACCTGGACTATTGCAATGCTCTCTACATGGGCCTGCCCTTGAGGTCCACTCGGAGGCTCCAGTTAGTGCAGAATGCGGCCGCGCGGGGGATTCTGGGAGCCTCAAGGTGCTCCCACGTGACACCTCTCCTGCGCGAGCTGCACTGGCTGCCTGTGGCTTTCCGGGTGCGCTTCAAGGTGCTAGTAACCATCTTCAAAGCACTCCATGGCACGGGTCCTGGTTATTTGCAAGACCGCCTCCTGCTACCAAATACCTCCCACCGACCAGTTCGCTCCCACAGACTAGGCCTCCTCCTCATGCCACCTGATGACCCCCCGGGTGAGAGCCTTCTCTGTGGTAGCCCCTACCCTCTGGAACAACCTACCACCTGACCTATGTATGACCACTGACCTGCGCCTCTTCCGTTGGGCCTTGAAAACGCATTTATTCCGTGTGGCCGGCCTGGCATAGTAGCTTTTAATTGGTTTTTATTCTGGATTTTAGAACGGGCCCCAATTTAATATTATTTTATAGTATTTTATGTATCGATGTCTTTTGTATGGTTTTATTGATGCCTGTTCACCGCCCTGAGTCCCACAAGGGAGAAGAGCAGTATACAAATATAATAATAATAATAATAATAATAATAATAATAATAATAATAATAATAATAATAATAATAATAATAATAATAATAATAATAATAATAATAATAATAATAATAATAATAATAATGTATTTGAGAAAATTGCTTAATAAATAACAGAATAGCAGAGTTGGATGGGACTTTGGAGTTCTTCTAGTTCAACCCTCTCCTCAGGCATGAAACCTTATACTAGTTCAGAGTGGTTGTTCTTTAAATACTTCCAGTGTTTAAAAGGAGCACCCACAGCTTCTAGAAGCAAGCCATTCCACTGATTAATTGTGCTGTCAGGAGTTTTTTTCCTTAGTTTTAGATTGCTTCTGTTCTTGGTTAGTTTCCATCCATTGCTTCTTGCCCTGCCTTTAGTTGCTTGGGAGAATAGATTGATCTCCTCTTTGTGACTACACATTAGATATTGGAACACTGTTATCATGTCACTCCTACTCCTTCTTTTCATTAAACTAGACATAACAATAACACAATATGTACCTATACATTAAGGTACATTGTGTACAGTACTCAATGTAAAACAATACACATTTTCCTCCTTTTTCTAAAAGTACCAGACTTGGATAAAATGATATGATAAGTGAAAAGCTAATATGAACCAGACTCGGAATGTTATAAGATCTATATGGAAGTTATAAGATCTATATGGAAATAGACATTCAATTTAACTGAACTACTGCCACATTTAAAACAAAGCATATTCCCATGTTAAACCCTAACCCTAACCAAAATGCCAATGAATTCAGATTGATTTTGCTGCAAAATCAAAATCAAAGCAGCAAATCAATCTGAATTCATTTGCATTTTGGTTAGGGTTAGGGTTTAACATAGGAATATGCTTTGTTTTAAATGTGGCAATAGTGCAGTTAAATTGAATGTCTATTTCCAAATAGATCTTATAACTGTTTAAATATATATTCAACACATCAGGATATACGGTGTATTCCTAATGCATAAAACAGTACTTCAAGAAGTTGAATGTCATCTCATTCCCAAAGCTAAGATTGACTCATTAGGATTATTTGCATACTCCTAGAACAGTGAAGTAGAAGATCACTGTGAATAAATGTTGGACTTTGCCTCATCAGCTCAAGAGAGCAGATCTTTTTTTCTGGAGAGTTTAAACAAGACGTTATATAATGTTCAGAGCCATATAAACATATGCAAAGAGATATTGTGCCTTTTTTAAACTCACTCATTTTATTTTAGTAAAAGAGGAACTAGATGAAATAGCAAAATTTGGAACACAGGTGGTGTTTTTATCCATATTCTCAATGGAAATTCATGGCCCAAGGAAGGAGTAGCATACTCAGTAAGAAAACTACTAGCTCAAGGGATGAGGTCATCAAGAAAGCTTTAAGGATTTTTATACCGTGACTATGTAATCTATGCGCTGTACTTAACAGGGATTGAGATGAATGTTTAAATCAACAAGTATGATTTCAACTAAATCTAAAGGGCGGGTGGGTGACCAATACCTAGAACCACACTCAAGGCAGTGAACAAGTATGAATGGTGGGTTTTCATGAATATTTAAGAAGAATATTTAAGAAAGATCCAATCTGGGTTAGTCACTGGGATTGGAGATTTAGTCTTCCGAGCTTTGAGACTCGTGCTGGAACCCATCCTCAGGGAATTTATCTCTTATCAGAATAGGTGTCTATCTCTCACATTCTGGTGAGAGAGAAGTTCCCTGAGGATGAGCTCCAGGATGAACCTGAAACTTCGGAAGTCTAAATCTCCAATCCCGGTGACCGGATTGGAGATGGCAGATTGTATCCTGAAACATTATCCTGGGTCATGTATATTTGTCTTCATTCATGACAGTATGAAAGAGCTGATTCCTATATATTAATCAGAATATGGAGAATAAACAGAAATCTTGAAGCCTTGAAGTATGATTCAGGGAAAATTACATTTTTGGCATTATGAAATTTAAGAATGAATATTCAAAGGTCATGATTTATTCAGAACAAATAAATGCAACAAAAGGAAGGAGGGCCCCTTCATTAAACATATACTATGACATTCCTAACATTAAAGGTGAAAAGCCTGCATGCCTATGATAAATGATAAGTTCCTTCTTTACATTTACATTTCTAACATATATTTGAAATACCTTTACATTTGGCAATTTATCTGGTGTTAAATACCAACAGTAAATCATTTTATTAAAAAAAATCTTTTAAATTATAATTCAATATAAATTTTAAATATTTCATTCGCATATTTTCCCTTTGCTCAAGCATTATATTATATCTAACATTCTTTACTCATTGTACTTACAGTATTCTTCAATTTCAATTTCAATAGCACTTTATAAAACTTAGCAATAATGTGTTACCACACAGTAGATTTCCAATTCGGATTTTTTTGGTGGGGGGGAGTCAAATCCATAATTTTGAAACTCTACTTTAACCCTTTTTCCAATTGTGAAAAATGGTGTTTGTCACTAGTTTACTGTACATACAATTGTGTATGTAAACCAGTAACAAACATGCCCTTCTGTTTCTAATTCTTCTTTGGATTTGAAGGTAGGTCCATCTTGATTAAAAAGTATTAATTGACCATTGGTCCACCAATCTGACCTTGCCATTATTTCTTTTCTTTGAAAAGCTTCCTGTAGTGATACACAGAGAGGCATATTTTCAGAGAATCTTATTTTATATTTATTCTAAACTTCAACTTTATTTATATTTATGCCATTCAGAATGGCACTACAAAATGATTATTGAAATCAACATTTATTTTAACCTTGTCATACCATAAGTAGGCATGCCATTGAAATCTTAATTCATGACACTCCAAAACCTCTTATTTTGGAAGGTCACCCACTCTTTAAATCAGACCAAGCAGCTTTCTTTTACAATCTATTTCAATCATCTCCTTTTTAGAATAGACTTTTTAATCTACATCTATAATTGGGAACCATTTTTATAAATATTAAAACAACTAGATTATGATCTGAAAAGGATTGAGGTAGGTCATCAACTTTTAAAATATTTTTGTGAGGTTTATAGAAATTCATATCGAATCAATTCTTGAGAATGGTGTATATTGCTGTGGGGGGAGGGGGGAAGTATGTTATCTATCCATTTTCTTTGCCTCCATGAATCTATCAATGCTAAATTGCCCATCTTCTCAAAGAAAGTCTTTGGTGATTTATCCTGAGAATGTTTAGACCCCTTTCCAATGTTGTGGAAAGCATTGCATTTCTCTCTCCCCAAATAAACAATTTTCATAAGAAAAAGATAGCTATTTGGTCCATAAATCATTCAAAAATTTACTTTTATCATCATTTGGCACATAGTCTCACTACTATTGATTTTATTCCATTAAGATCGATTTCTGCCATATGAATCTGCCATATTCATCTATTAACTAAGGCTTAAATTGAGGTTTTGTATACAAGACAACTCCATTAGGTTTGGGTTTTTTTTAAATCAGCTGATATGAATTTTTCTCCTAGTCTTTTATTTATTAAATACTAGCTGTACCCAGCCACGCAATGCTGTGGCCCAGTCTGGTTAAATGGCCAACCAATATGTGTGTAGATCTACACCTGCACACATACACACAACCACCATATAACCCCCAACCTACCTACCTACTGTATTTCTCCCTCTATCTATCCCTCTAGCTACCTACCTACTGTATTTCTTCCTTTCTCCCTCTATCTACCCACCTACCTACTGTATTTCTCCCTCTCTATCTATCCCCCATCTACCTACCTACCTATCTATTGCATTTCTCCCCTTCTCTATCTCTCTACCTACCTACTGTATTTCTCCCTCTCTATCTACCCCTCTACCTACCTACCTATCTACCTACCTACCTACCGTATTTGTTCCTTTCTCCCTCTATCAATCTACGTACCTACTGTATTTCTCCCTCTCTATCTACCTATCTACCTACCTACCTATCTACTGTATTTCTCCCTATCTACCCCTCTACCTACCTACCTATTTATTTATTTTATTTTATTTATTGGATTTCTATACTGCCCTCTCTCCCAACATGGGACTCAGGGTGGTGCACAGGAACTATAAGATATAAAAAATACAGACAATCAAAATAGTTAAAACTAGAATTAAATAGAATTTGTCCCATGCTAAAAACATAATTAAAACCCAACTAAAATGATAAAATAGCTATATCAGCTATGCCAGGCCGGCCACATGAAAGAAGTATGTTTTTAATGCCCGACGGAAGAGGTGAAGGTCTGTGATTGTACGGAGGTCGAGGGGCAGGTCGTTCCAGAGGGCAGGGCCTGCCACAGAGAAGGCTCTTCCCCTGGGAGTTGCCAGCCGGCATTGTCCGGCGGACGGCATCTTAAGGAGGCCCTCTCTGTGGGAGTGGACAGGTCGAATAGAGGTGTGTGGTAGGAGACGGTCCTGCAAGTAACCATGTCCTATACCATGGAACACTTTAAAGATGGTTACTAAAACCTTGAAACGCACCCGGAAGGCTACAGGGAGCCAGTGCAGCTCACGCAGGAGAGGTGTTACATGGGAGTATCTTGAAACTCCCAAGTTCCCCCACGCGGCCGCATTTTGCACTAACTGGAGCCTCCAGATGCACCTCAAGGGGAGCCCCATGTAGAGAGCATTACCTACCTACCTATTGTATTTCTTCCTTTCTCTCTCTATTCCTATATCTACCTACTGTATTTCTCCCTCTCTCTCTCTATCCTATCTACCTACCTACCTACCTACCTACCTACCTACTGTATTTCTCCCTCTCTCTCTCTATGGGCCACCTGGGAGTTTGCTATCCTCTCTGCCTTGTTTTGGCCCTTTTAGGCCTCCATACAATGTTGCTGAGGAAACGACTGTTGGAAATACCGGGTGGGTGGAGCTACAGGGAGGTGAAAATCTCACAAGTGGGTATATTTTACGTTTGTGTACCTTGCACATGACACATGTGTGCTAGCCACAAAATAAGTATGTATTATATTACCGGAAGTCCTTGGGAACATTGTGTGAAAATTTGGTGTAAATCGGTTCAGTAGTTTTTGAGATTAGCGGCTTTGCACAAACTATTTTACATTTTTATTTATATAGATTTAATTTCTTGCAAACATCAACCTTACTTTCCTCGGAATAGTGAAATATTTTTTTCCGGCTAGAGAGGGCGATTTGCTCCATTAATACTCAATGTTATATACTTATTCTTCATCTTTAAACAATGCAGCAAGTTTCTGTGTAATCATATCTGCAGCCTCTTTCTATTTTCTGTATCTAGTATTTGAGGTTGATATGTCTTGTCTATATCCCTTTCTTATGCAGGGCCCAAAAATATTTTATGTTTAATCAGGAAATTCTTGGCTTTTTCTATAGAATTCAATCTGAATCTTTATTCTTGATAAGTAAATATCAGTCCGTCGTGTTTATCATGTGGAAGGTCACTTTTGGGACCTTTCCCTCCTTCAGAATGTCTTTTAGGGAGGTAAAGTAGAACCTCTGGTCATGAATGCTTCTGACCACAACCAAATCAAGTTTCAGCCAAAAAAATTTTTTGGTGACCAATTTCCCCTTCCATGCCATTTTTTTTTGTAAGCACAAAATTCCCAAAATTAGGTTTAGGTCACAACCAGTTGGGTTGCAACCAAAGTTATGAAATGAATTATGGTTGTGACCAGAGGTTCTACTGTATAAGGTTTCCTGTTTCTCGAACTATTTAGTTTGCGCATGCGCGAAAATGGAGGTCGCACTTTGAAACACTGAAGGAGCCCGGGGGTCGTCTTTGCCTTCGGAGGATGTCGCCAGCCCTCACCAACCATCTTTGAGGGCTGGCCTGGCGAGTCGATATGCCAGCCATCACGCCGGGCTGCTCAGATGTAGAGGGCGAGCCGCGTGAGTGACGGCAGAGGCGAGGAGCGGGAGCGCATCTGAGTCGGCCTGTTGCGGCCTAGAGCATCCCGGCGCGGCTGGAAGCAATGGAGGTAGGCCGCGAAGCTGGGACGCGGAAGATAACTAGATGGCCGGGTCGGGCTGGGTCGGGAGGACTGCCATCGGGCCGCACAACTTGTGGCAGATCGTGCGGCCACACCTGACCCCGACCTGAATATTTCCCATCCGATCCGAGGCCGGAGCGGCGATTTGAGGCCGGAGCGGCGATTTGAGGCCAGAGCGGTGGAGCAGCGAGAATGGCGGCAATGAATGTTTGTGCACGATGAAGCTGGGAAGCTGGGAAGGCGAGAGGATGTTGTTGGAGAGAGGATGCTGTTGGAGAGAGGATGTGGTTGGAGGATGTTGCTGCTGGAGGAGTTGGAGGAGTCGGGAAGGTGAGAGGAGAGGAAATGTGGAGATGAGGAAAGGAGAGAGGAAGAAGGCGATGGAGAAGGAGAAAGGAGAAAGGAGATGCAGAAGGAGATGGAGAAGGAGATGGAGAAGGAGTTGAGAAAGAGATGGAGATGGAAGAATGGAAGAAGGAGAAGGAGATGGTGATGGAGATGGAAGAAGGAGAAGGAGAATGGAGAGTCGGTTGGGAGAAATGGAAGGAAAAAGTGTTTGAACAGAACGAGGAGGAAAGAGGGAGTGAGCGGATGGATGAGGAATGCTAAGCAGCCGGATCGTGAAATGTGGACCGTGGCCGAGGAAGACCTGGAAGATCTTGGAGTGAGTGAACTGGACTGGAGGGGGTAAGCAGAGCCACCATATGGCAGCACTTTACATCAGGCCGCACGATGGACCAACTAGTCGTGCGGCACTAAATACAGACTAAGGCCTATGTGGTTGAAAAAGACAGATGGATGGGGCCCTTGATGGGACTAAACTGTGATCTCCCCATCATCAAGATCTCTAGACTGTCTGATTCTACCCCTCTTGTCTTAAGGATTATATCTATTGCACATAACTCGAACATTTGTCACTTTATTTTATCCTGGACTCTATTGGACTTGCTTTATGTCTCCTAGGTTTAGACGATCTCTGTGTTTCTAGATATGTACTCTAGGTGTGATCTCCTTTGCCTGCGAGAATCTCCCCTCTCGCAGGCCTGGCCCCCTTGTCTAACACGGGCCCACCTCGATGATGGACTGATTGTTCCTGAGAGGTGGGCGAAGCGCAAACTGAGGGGGTTCTTGGGTAATTTTTTAATTTGGCTTTTAGGGGGTTCCAGGGTGGAAGGGGGGAATAGCCCAGGGGGGGGAAATCAAACGATTGGGCTGGCCGGCGGAAGTAGGGTAACAGAGGAAGGGAAAGGGGGGGTCATTTCCACTGAGGTTTTTTCCATCGACTCGGTCTTAGGGAGGGGCAGGGGCGGTGGGAGGCGGATTGGGCACCATCGGTTGGGGGATCGTGGCCGCTGGATACTGACGGTCACGTGCTCCAACTCCCCGTGCTCCCATCACAGACTAGAAGGCCAGGAATCACATATCCGGGGCCGTAGGCTGATGGTATGCAACGCCAGGTCCGTGGTACAAAAAGCCCCCCTCCTCCATGACCTTGTGTCAGAGGGGGACCTGGACCTGGTGGGTATAACGGAAACCTGGTTGGGCCACGAGGGGGGTTTACTCCTCGTAGAAATGTGCCCACAAGGTTACCGAGCCTTTCATCAGCCTAGGGCCCTAGGGAGGGGTGGGGGGGGGTGGCAATTATGGTTAAGGAAGGTCTTGAGCTAAGGGAGACCATGATCCCTCAGACGACCGGGTGTGAGTCTCTCTGTGTCAGGTGGGGCCTAGGGAGGCAGTTGGGCATGTTAGTTGTGTACCTGGCTCCTCGCTATGCAACAACAGCCCTGCCCGAGCTCCTAGAGGTGATAGCCGAGGCGGCAGTTGAGACCCCCAGACTAGTGGTCATGGGAGACTTTAACTTGCCGTCAGTAGGCGAGGCCTCTGGAGCAGCTCGGGAGTTCATGGACTCCATGACAACCATGGACCTGACCCAGGTAGTTTTAGGCCCTACTCACGAGGGAGGACACAACCTGGATCTAATCTTCATCTCGGGACAGTGGAGTAGTGATCTGGGAATAGGGGATTTAGCCATCACACCCTTGTCATGGACAGATCACGCTCTCCTCCGGCTGGACTTTCCAATCGCCTCACCTCACCACGGGGAGGCGGAACCGGATATTCCTAGATGGTTCCACCCCAGGCTCCTGATGGACCCGGAAAGGTTCCAGAGGGAGCTTGGGCCAATTCCTGTGACCCTGCACCACGACTCAACTGAGGACCTAGTGGCCGCATGGTTAAATGCGGCCACGGGGGCCTTGGACCGAGTCGCGCCCTTGCGGCCTCTCCTGTGGCGACGAATCTCCCAGGCTCCTTGGTTTACCGAGGACCTGAGGGAGATGAAATGCCACAAGAGATGTCTAGAAAGCAGATGGAGATCCTCTCGCTCCGAAGCCGACCGAACACTAGTGAGAACCCATATTAGGACTTACTTAGTGGCGATAAGGATGGCCAAACACGAGTATTGCGCCACTCTTATTGCATCCGCAGATAACCGCCCTGACCTGTTTGGGGTGACCCTCTCCCTCCTTCACCAGAGGCCGTGGGAAGCCCCTCTGCAGGGACGAGCAGAGGAATTTGGGATTTATCTGCACGACAAAATCACTCGGATTCGGAATAAGCTAACCTCCATCGAAAGTGGTCCGGTGGGATTATCCGAGGCTGGTCTTGAGGCACCAGTCTGGGAGGAGTTTGACTTTGTTACTACCGAGGATATGGACAGGTTGTCAAAGAGACTTAAGGCTACCACATGTTTATTGGACCCGTGTCCCTCCTGGCTTGTACTGGCATCCTGGGAGACGACACGAGGCTGGCTCCAGGATATTGTGAACGCTTCTCTGAGCAAGGGGTCCTTGCCTGCCGTCTTGAAAGAGGCGGTAGTGAGGCCCCTCCTCAAGAAGCCTTCCCTGGACCCAGCATTATTGGAGAATTACCGTCTGGTCTCCAACCTTCACTTTTTAGCGAAGGTTGTAGAGAGTGTGGTGGCCCAACAGTTTCCGCGACACCTGGAGGAAATTGATTATCTAGACCGGCACCAGTCCGGCTTCCAACCCGGTCACAGCACCGAGATGGCATTGGTCGCGTTGGTTGATGATCTCTGGAGGGCACGGGATAGAGGTTGTTCCTCTATCCTAGTCCTTTTAGACCTCTCAGCGGCTTTTGATACCATCGACCATGATATCCTATTGCACCGACTGGGGGAGTTGGGGCTGGGAGGCACCGTTTTACGGTGGTTCTCGTCCTACCGCTCTGGTCGGTCGCAATATGTGTTGACAGGAGGGCAGAGGTCGACCTCGAGACCCCTTTTATGCGGGGTTCCTCAGGGGTCGGACCTCTCGCCCCTCCTGTTCAACACATATATGAAGCCACTGGGCGAGATCATCCGTGGTTTTGGGGTGGGATATCATCTGTACGCTGATGATACTCAGTTGTACATATCCACCCCAGACCACCCCAACGATGCCGCCGAGGTGTTGTCCCGGTGTTTGGAGGCCGTACGGATCTGTATGGGTAGTAACAAACTCAAGCTCAACCCATCCAAGACCGAGTGGCTGTGGTTTCTGGCACCCCGGTTCAGCCAGATTACTTCAACTCTGGCCATTGGGGGCGAAACACTGCGCCCCGTGGAGAGGGCACGCAATTTGGGTGTCCTCCTGGATTCCCGGTTGTCCATGGAGGACCATGTGGCGGCCGTGGCCAGAGGGGTGTTTCATCAGGTATGCCTGATGCACCAATTGCGCCCCTTACTGGACCGGGCTGCCCTCCGCACAGTCACTCAGGCACTCGTGACTTCCTGACTCAACTACTATAATGCTCTCTACATGGGGCTTCCCTTGAGGTGCACTCGAAAGCTACAGTTAGTCCAGAATGCAGCCGCGCGGGTGATTACGGGAGCCTCTAGATGCTCCCATATAACACCGATCCTGCGCGAGCTGCACTGGCTTCCTGTGGTCTTTCGGGTGCGCTTCAAGGTTTTGACGACCATCTTTAAAGCGCTCCATGGCTCGGGGCCTAGTTATATGCGAGACCGTCTCCTGCCCCATACATCCCTTCGGCCGATCTGCTCCCACAGAGAGTGCCTTCTCAGGATACCGTCAGCCGGTCAATGCCGACTGGCGACACCTAGGGGAAGAGCCTTCTCTGTGGCGGGCCTTGCCCTTTGGAACGACCTATCCCCTGAACTTCGCACCATCTCGAACCTCCGCCTCTTCCGCCAGTGTCTAAAGACACATCTCTTTCAACAAGCCAGCCTAGCGTAACCTCCCATTGGGGCTATTTTAGATAATTTTAAATTGGAGTTTTAATTTGGATTTTAGCATAGGATTTGTAATTTAATATGTTTTTAAATTTTGTATTTTTGCTATTTATATGTTTTTAATAATTCCTGTGCGCCACCCTGGGTCCTTCGTGGAGAAGGGCGGGATATAAATTTAATTAAAATAAAAAATATAAAAAATAAAAAAATTCTGACAGGCATTTCCTTCAAGACAATTATATGTACATTTTCCTTTTTTAATTTAGATTTAAAGTGGTAATCCAAAAACTTTATCATGCCAAAAATGTCAGAAGTCAATGAAAAATATTTTTGATTAAAAAGATAACATTTATCAAACTGACCTGGGACATATAATTACAAAAGAAAGTGTAATTTCTTTGACTGATGTTACACAATTGTAGCAGGAAAAGATGGATTCAGTAGGACCAAAACCACAAAGCTTGAATATCTGTAGAGACTTTATTAAATTTCCCTTATAAAACTGCTGATGGTAAGGGACTAAGCTTGGCTCTGAAAAAATTATTTTCTGGAATAGTAAAGTAAGTAATGTAACATAATTAGCCAGACACCATCTAGGATTTGAGATAATCTATTGTATTCAGTGTATCAGGCATTTTTATTTCTTTTATTTAGTGCTTAAATGCCTTTCTTTGGTCATGTCTTAGCCTAGATAAATTTTAAAGGGTAAAGAAATCTACAGTAAACCATACGATAAGAATTGTTTGTAATGCTTGAAATGTGGAACTGGATAGTTGGGACAAGAAGGATGGTGAAAAAACAGTACTTAAGAAAATGATAACAGGTATTCAAATGTTACAATGCATCTACACCTACAAAGATCAGATTGTGCAAGACGTGATATTCCCTTTCATACTTATAGAAATGAAAATTGGACTTTGAAGAAGCAAGATAGGGAGACAATTGCTGCTTTTGAATCTGGAAGTTGAAGAAGATTCCTGAGAATATCATAGATAGCCAAGAAAACAAATGTATCATTGACTAATCAACCCACAATTCTCAATGGAGGCACAAATGTCCTAACTCAAATTATTCTATTTCAGATACATTATGTGAAGATACAGCTCTCTAGAAAATAATCTAATGCTATGAACAGTGGAAGGACAGAGAAGAGGATAATCAACAATATGATGGATGGACCTAGATACAGTAGCTATGGATACAATATTGGAAGAGGTGAAGGACCAGGTTAGGAAAAAATCATCAAAGAGAAAAATCTATCTTTATGGTTATTAAGAGTCAACAACAACTTGATGGCGCCTAATTTTATTACCTCAGTCTTCACTGACTAATCTTTCACCTCAGAACTACATTGGGTATGCATTAATGTGTAAAACCCTATTTTTGTGAAGTTAATTTCCATTACTTCCAATGATCTATAATTAGGGTAAGCACCTATCTGAGAATTATAAAACAACTGACAAAAGGTACAGGAGGGTAAGAATATATCTTTTCCTTTCTTGCTGAAGAATTTTAGAATTTGTGAAGAGATTCTTTGAGTCTATGGAATCACAAAATCTGTGTTTTCCATGAACATTACACTTTCCAGACAACACTACACTAAATATTTAAAACTCAAAATTTGCCCAATTCCCTGCTCTTCCTAGTATTTGCTTGTTTGTCGTATTGGGATTTGGGGAGGAGGGGATGCAAAGTCATCATTATACTCTTCTGAAATTAATTATCAGCTGGTCTTCCCTACAATATTGCGCTAACCTTCTGAGGGCTCATCTAAAGCCAACTGGAGTCCTTGAGATAATAGCTGCATTATCTGTACATAGCAGGAGTGGGGATGTTTACATCTGCTGTTTTGGGAGGGTGGAAATTTGAATTGGAGTTTGCAAGTGAATTCATATATCGGTTAAACACAGAAAGAGCTAAACTGCAACCTTGTGCTCTCATAGAAAATTTAATCTGATAATGAGTCTTGTAGGTTACATCTTATTCTAATTCTGGAATCATCTTACAGGTTTTGAATAAAAAAGATCAGGCACCAGTTTATATGTGTGTCCCAGAGAGGTATCAAAACTAAATCAAATGTTGAGTTAAAATCAGCAAAGACAGGATTTAGGTTTACCACTATATTTCTCAGTCTGATGACATTTAATAAAAGCATTATGTATAGTGGGAGTGCTTTTAATGTTCATGCTTACATAGTTCCTTGTAGGGCTGCCAAATCTGCCCTCAAAATATCTTACTAACAAGATGAGAGGAGCAAAGAAATAATCCCTTTGTTTCCATTTATTTATTGATCTAGATACAGTATTTACAGCCCAGATATAATAGTCCTAACTTTTATTCCATACAAATAGTTTTGCAGACTACAGTGTGTATCATATTTGAAGGGAGCATTTGTTGTCAAAAGTTGGATATCACTCAAATCATCTGGGTCAATGCACAGCCACATTTCTGTTCGTGTCATTTCCTTGATGCAAAAGTTAACTGTAGTTTATCATAAACTATTTATCTGCTGGTGCATAAACTCATAGTAGCAGGCTGTAAAGCTGTTTTTCCTTTAAAAATTGAGTATTCACATCTAAGAACATAGCAATATTTTCACGATACTAGCACATTTGCCAAGAGCAAATGTTTAAACAAAAGAACTTAGGAATCTTAATGAAACACCCTGAGGAGAATGTTTAAACTTTGCACTTAAGTTTGCTTTGTTTGCTAATCAGCTTCTATTTCTAGTAGTGAGTAGGAAGGGTAAGTTCAATATGTTAATAAGGAAAAAGTAATAATATTTAATTAATTCTGGCTGAACACACATGGTTTAATATACTTGGCAATATCATTCAATCACATGATATGATAATTTAATGGACTTTTTATTTAAATTGCTGGCAAGTTTATGAAATTATAAAGCAAATAGGCCATGCACTTCAGTGTAACTGACTGTATAAATGTGTTTTTACAATATACTGTGGGAAATTAGCCACTCCTTATCAGAGAATAAGATATTGTCATTGTATTCTATAAGCACAATAACAGAAATAAAATATTTCAAGAGGTGTCTTTTGACTTTTAAGCTGGCCTCTGGATTTGATTTGGTGGTTGACTATGGACTATATATTTAAAATCAAACAATAAATAATTACTTACTTGTTATTTTATATGTGGATTGTTACTATTTATTACTTCACAATTTAAATATTTCGTATTTAAAGAATCCTGTAATTGCAAGTAACAGGATTGTTGTTCTTATTTCTTCCTGAGAAGCAAGGCAACTAAAAAGCATTATAATAGGAAGAATGTGGCACTGATACAAGATTAATGGCAGCATTCCAAATTGCTTGAGTACTCCATATGCATAAAAACATATATGGCTTAAAATAGGAAATGCAACATTCAATGAGGCTGGAAAGTTTAAAACATTTAAAACATTATAAAACCATCAAATTCTTAACAAAACTCTGATGAACTACAAAAACAATGAACTCATACACAGTGTGACTATCTTAATGTATTTAAAACACATTTAGAACAAATATTTCATACTGAAATTAATGATTTATCTAAGCAGCATACACAATATTTCAGAGATTTAATTTGTAATCACTAATGTGTATGAATCTGCCTGGACCAACAAATGTATGTTAAAGGAAAAGGAACACTGACTCACCCCTTACCAAGATACATGCTCCTGTATCTACTGCTCCTATAAATTGGACAATGGGCTCCAATGAGCAACAGAATTTGGAATTCTATGAATAATCATATTTAAAAAACCTATTCCACGATGATCAGGACTACCAGTAATAACTGAGTTTATCCATAGCCAGAAAGAACAGTGTTTAAAATATAACATCAGTACAAAATACATTGGATGAAAATAAAATAAAATAAAATAAGCAAACATTAAGTTGAGAAGTGATATTTCAGATAAAATGTCACTTTTGTATGTTCAGCATATTATCCTTTCTAAAAATAAAAGACTGGTATATAATGAAGAAAATGGCAGAATAGAACTGCTTAGAGAACTGCTTGTGCCATTTTATACCTAAACTACTGAAGAAAACCACTACACTGCAAACCAACCTTTTCAAGTCAATTGAATCAGCCTCCTTAAATATTTATATTTGTTCTCAAATCCAAATTCTTCTTCAAGAAGTATAATATTCTATACTAGTAGGTAGAGGAATCTTAATCTCCTAACATCTCTTTCTACTGGCCCCAGCTAGTTAGGGGCTGCTGCTGATTGGGATGCAACATCATTTGGACCACAGCTGTTGAATATAATCCTCATCAAATCTCAATATATACACTGTAGAGATACATAGGTTGAAGATATCCTGTGAATTCTATGTATGAATGTAGGTTTGCATTTGATTTTTTTTAGTCCCATACTGATTTTGACTATGGAAAGAAAAATATAATAGGCCAGAATACCCTATTAACAACATGTTCTCCCACAAGACTTACATAAAAAGAAATATTTTAAATATTTAATATTTTAAACTTTTCATGTGCCAAACTTAGCGAGTTAGGCTGGCTGGAAGGCACGGTCATTGCTGGACACTCTGGATTTGCAGGTACATTTTCCGTCAACATCGCCTCAGGACGTGGTAGGGTTAGGCGAACTGAGCTCGCACTGTTTGGCTGGCAGGTGGCAGGGACTGGACGTTTGGGGCTCGCTGAACAGTGGGGTGGAGATGGCCTGACTTCGTTGTTGCCTGGCAGCATCTAATCTGATCCACGTGGCACCACCATTGCTGGCCATCATCTAATTTGACCCTGTAGGAACAGGGCCCAGTTACCTGGATAATCTATCCCGGCACCCATTTTGGATCCCTATGCAATTCCTTGCATAAACCCAGTCTCCTGGTGCAAAACTTCTGGGTTGGTCTAGGGGCCCCTGCATCTTATCAGACACATAAGTGGGGTGCAAGCGGTCTAAGACATTCTGGATGTGCTGGCCCATCAAGAGCTCAACCGGGCTTTTGCCACAGTCTGGCCAGGGGGTAGAGTGCTGAGTTAATAGATAGGTCGAGAGTTTAGCCAACCACCTCCCAGGGCCCATTCATTGTAATGCATCTTTGGCCGATCAAACCGTCCATTCTGCATTCTCTCTCTCTGCTGATTACTCTCTCTGATCATTGCTTCTTGATTGCTCAACCATAACTGACTGTTTGAAGAAGGAAGAAGGAAGAATTGTGAATTGCAACTATAAGCAATTGTTTGTTTGTTAAGGACTTTGTTTAATAATAATAATAATAATAATAATAATAATAATAATAATAATAATAATAATAATAATAATAATAATAATAATAATAATTTTTACTTATAACCCGCTCTCTCTCCCTGAAGGGACTCGAGGTGGGGCACAGGGAATTAAAAAACAATTAAAACAGACAGAATACAAAGTTAAAAACAAATTAAACTGGCCCTGCGCTAAAAACTCCTATAAAACTAAAACTATCCCTAAAACCCCTAAACAATTTAAAAATTTAAATTACCCTTGGCCAGCCAAGCAGAAGAAGTGTGTTTTTAGTTTCTGTCGGAAGGAGCGAAGGTCCGTGGTTGTTCTGATTTCGGGGGGAAGGTCGTTCCAGAGGGTCGGGTCCACCACAGAGAAGGCCCTTCCCCTGGGCGTCGCCCACTGGCACAGCCTAGTGGACGGCACCCGGAGAAGTCCCTCTCTGTGGGAGCGAATCGGCCGCAGGGATGTATGGGGCAGGATGCGATCCCGCAGATAGCTAGGTCCCGTGCCATGGAGCGCTTTGAAGATGATAACTAACACCTTGAAGCGCACCCGAAAGACGACAGGCAGCCAATGCAGCTCGCGCAGGAGCGGTGTTACATGGGAGAACCTGGAGGTTCCCATAACTACCCGCGCGGCTGCATTCTGGACAAGCTGAAGCCTTCGGGTGCACCTCAAGGGGAGCCCCATGTAGACAGCATTGCAGTAGTCCAGTCGGGATGTCATGAGGGCATGAGTGACTGTGCAAAGGGCACCCCGATCCAATAGGGGACGCAACTGGCGGACCAGGTGAACCTGGTAAAACGCCCTCCTGGCCACGGCTGTCACTTGATCTTCCATGGACAGCCGTGCATCAAGGAGGACGCCCAAGATGCGTGCCCCATCCACAGGGGTTAGATGTTCATCCCCTATGGCCAGTGATGGAGTCAACTGGTTGTACCGGGATGCCGGGAACCACAGCCACTCGGTCTTGGACGGTTGAGTCTGAGTCTGTTACTTCCCATCCAGGCCCGCACGGCTTCCAGGCACTGGCACATCACCGCTACGGCATCGTTGGGGTGGTTTGGGGTAGATATATACAGCTGTGTGTCATCAGCGTAGAGATGGTACTCTACCCCAAAACCATGGATGATCTCACCCAGCGGCTTCATATATGTGTTGAACAGGAGTGGCGAGAGGACCGACCCCTGAGGCACCCCACAAGTGAGGGGTCTAGAGGTCGACCTCTGCCCTCCTGTCAACACAAATTGCGATCGACTGGAGAGATAGGAGGAGAACCACCGCAACACGGTGCCCCTCACCCCTAACCCCTCCAGCCGATGCAATAGGATACCATGGTCGATGGTATCAAAAGCCGCTGAGAGGTCTAATAGGACCAGGATGGAGGAACAACCCCCATCTCTGGCCTTCCAGAGATCATCGATCAATGCGACCAATGCCGTCTCGGTGCTGTGCCTGGGCCGGAAGCCGGACTGGCGCGGGTCCAGATAATCAACTTCCTCCAGATGACGGGGGAACTGTTGTGCCACCACACTCTCTACAACCTTCGCCAGAAAATGAAGGTTGGAGACCGTACGGTAATTCACCAATAATGCCGGGTCCAGAGAGGGCTTCTTGAGGAGGGGTCTCACCATCGCCTCTTTAAGGGAGGCCGGCAAGAACCCCTCACTCAGGGAAGCGTTGACACCTCCTGGAGCCAGCCTCGTGTAACCTCCCACGATGCCAGTACAAGTCAGGAGGGACACTGGTCCAATAAACATGTGGTAGCTCGCAGTCGCCCATGTAACCTGTCCATATCTTCAGAAGTAACAGAGTCAAACTCTTCCCACAAAACTGTCTCAAGATCTGCCTCGGGGCATCCCACTGGGCCACTTTCGATGGAGACCAACTCACTCTGAATCTGAGCGATTTTATCCTGCAGATATTCCCCAAATTCCTCTGCTCTACCCTGCAAAGGAGCTTCCCGTGCCCTCTGTTGAAGGAGGGAGCGGGTTACCCTAAACAGGGCGGCAGGGCGGTTATCTGCGGATGCGATGAGGGTGGCACAATGATGATGTTTGGCCACTCTCAACGCCACAAGGTAAGTCCGTAAATGGGCTCTCACCTGTGTTCGGTCAGATTCAGACCGTGTGGATCTCCACTTCCTCTCTAGGCGTCTCTTGTGCCGCTTCATCTCCCTCAGCTCCTCGGTAAACCAAGGAGCCTGGGTGACTCGTCGCCGCAAGAGAGGCCGCAAGGGCGCAACCCGATCCAGGGCCCCCATAGCCGTGGTATTCCATGTGACCACCAGGTCCTCTGTCGGGGCGTGAGTCAAGGACACAGGTAATGGCCCAAGCACCGTCTGGAACCTATCCGAGTCCATCAGGTGCTTGGGGCGGAACCATATAGGTGAATCCGGTTCCGCCTCCCCGCGGTGGGGTGTAGCGATTGGAAAGTCGCTACACCCCACCGCGGGGAGGCGGAACTGGATTCACCTATATGGTTTGATTCATTATCTACTATCACTGCTTGTGAAGCAGTAGTTTAGTTTTACATCACAAGTAAAGTTACTTGTTTTTACTAACAGTGTTTGAGATTCTATTTGTTTGAGATTCTATACGTTTCTCTAGCTGCACATTCCGCTACACAACTTTCTGTCTCCCACCTTCACCTTGGCTGCTGATGGATGGATGCCCTGGGCATCAATCCAATGGCTTAAAAACTCAATCTCTGGGATCCTGAATTTACATTTGTTTTTCTTTAGATGGAGCCTGCCTCCCCCCCCCCCCCGGATCCATATCAGGACTGCCCTGAGCTTAGTCATGAGTTCCTCCCTATTTTCAGTGGTGACCAGCAGATCATCAAAATAGAGCAGGACCCTGGATAATCCATGGAGCAATCACTCCATGATACTCTGAAAAATTCCCGGGTTTATGCAGACTCCGAATTGGAGTCTGCAGCACCTGAACACCCCACGGTGAGTAACAATTGTCTGTGTGTCTGCTGTTGCATTGTTGACAGGCAATTGTTGATAAGCCTGAGTGAGATAAAGCTTGGCAAAAATCCAGCCCTGTCCCAAGGAGTACAATAGATGCTTTATTACTGGGACTGGGCACGGATTTGATTGGAGTTCCCTATTTATTGTCGTCTTGTAATCCATGCAAATCCTAATGGATCCATCTGATTTAATAGGGATTATAATAGTTATCTCCCACTTGGCGTGGCCAACTGGCTCCAGCATCCCTTGGACCAACAGCTTATCAATTTTTGCATCGACTTTGGGCTTTAGAGCGAATGGCACCCTGCAAGCCTTTAATCTAATTGGTGCTACTTGTGGATCTAAATTAAAAGATATGGGAGACCCAATATATTTACCTAACTGGTCACTAAAAATGTCATGGAATTCCCGGGCCAGGTCATCCTAATCAGAGCTTGAAGGCACAGAATGGACTAGCCCCAGGGAGGCAAACCAATCCAGCCCCAGCAAGGTGGCCAATGGGTCAACAACCACAATAAGAGGCAGGGCCCCCCTAAAATTAGTGTGCTTTACCTAAAATTCCCTCTTGCCTACTATTGGGATGGAGCAGCCCTGATAATCCTTCAACTTGCAATTGGATGGGCCAAGCCGGCATCTGGAGACAGACAGCAGCAGCCTTTTGAGGGTACTCCAGGAAATAATTGCTCGAGCGGAGCCCGTGTCAATTTCCATTGCACACGGAGCTCCTTCCAGAAGTACCATTAGGTACATTTTCTGCTGGGTTTGGCTCACCGCAGTGGCAGTGTTGACTACCCAAGAAGCCTCCACTGTGCCCCCCTCCACAGAGTGTAGCAACCATCTTGAGCCCTATTCAGGCATCCAGCAGTGGCAGGAATGACCAGGTGACTCCCAGGTGAGTCAGACAAAGGCAGCACAGCTCAGCACACATAACTAGGTGGTCCGTCTTCCCGCAGCAGTGGCAGGTGGCAGACTTGAACTTGCAGCTGGAGCACAGGTGATTGCCACCACAGCTAAGGCATCTGGTCTGAGGCAATGTTGCAGACATTCAAGACCTGGAGGCAGCCGACATTCTCAGATGGTCAATATCCTCTGTCAGCTCTGCCAGTTTGTCTAGGTCAAAAGCTTCCTGGTTGACCATAGTGGCTACAGGCAGGGTACTCTTAGCACCGTGGTATCTTTGGATTTCAGCAGCAGAGCTAGCTGCCTGTTCTGCCACCTGTGCCTCACCTATGGCTACCTAAAATGTCAATTCAGAGTGGGCTAGCAGCCTGCGTTGTAATCTGGAATCATTGGTTCCCCAAATCAGTTTTTCTAGGAGAGCCTCATCCAGGTTCTGGAACTCACAATGAATGGCTGCATTCCTGAGGCAAGCCACATACAGACTGAGTGTTTCCCCATCTTTTTGAGCACATTGGCGAAACGCATATCGCCTCGCAAAACAAGATGGAGCAGGGGCATAATGTCCCTTCAGCTTGGCAACTAATACCTCCCATGGCAAGGAGTGGACAGCTGCAGGGGCTGCCATGTCACGGGCAGTGGAAAACATATCCAGCCTGCAGCAACTTAAAAAATAGCTCAGTTTGCGTTTATTAAAAAGGTCTACGAAATCGTGAGCCAACATAAAACAGGCAAAAAGCTCCATAAATGCATCCCAGGACTCTCTCTCTCAGGGTAGAATGGGTAGAACGCAGGCATTATTGCCCTAGTGATTATCTGCCTCGGGGGGGGGGGAGGTTTTTACTGTTTAAAATGTCCTCTACCTTGTTGCCAGTGCTCAGGCCTGAGCCCTGAGGAAAAACACAGAGGCAGAGCTGCTAATCAACTATTTATTTCAACGAGAACAAGCAATGAAAAGGGCACAACTGTTGGCTGACAGCTCTTTTATACCTTGAGCTGTCAGCCTATTAACCAATGGTCTGCCTCGGATTCTCCCGCCAGGCCAGCAGCACTCCTTAGCCAATGAGGAGGCTTCCTACTTCCTAGGCCTCAGGTGGTTGTAGGCATGAGGCCTTAGCAGTCCCACTTTTGTGACAATGCAGATAAGTGATGGCTTTGTCAAGTTGAGAACACAGGAAATAATACTAAGCCAAAATATTGTTTTTGAAAACAATGAAAATATGAGAAATTGCTCCATTAAATTGCTATACAGACTCTGAAATTAGTGTTGATCAAGCTTATTATTTGTCAGGTTGCTAGATTGAGATAACCATTAGATGTCAGCACAGAAATACAGAGCACCTGATTATTTGCTACAGAGTAGTGATTGTCCAAGTTTTTTCAGTTTTACAGAATTTATAATCCTACTTTCTTAAACACAAGCAAAAGTACCTTACAATGTAAAATTAGAAAACTAGTTAATTTTTCAAGTTCAAATAGTTCATATTTTGCTTATTTTTTTAGGGATAAAACTATCATGTTTGCATTTCTTTCTTACTTTGTCTTGATTCTGAATGAGTGAGAGAGTTATAAATAAATGTTGTTCAAGGAGGTGTATAAATAAATTGGCATAATTAGGTGTCATAATTAGGTGCCCATTGCTGTTCCAAATAATTTGCATAATTGTCAGTGCTAAAATGAAAATAATTGATTGTCGGGACTGCTTCTTCAGTTAGAGTTCCTTACTTTGTAGAGTTTGCCCTAACTACGTGTTGGAAAAATATTTCAATTTTCATAGTAAAATCACTACACATAAGTGGAAATTATCATTGTGAACTAGGAGTTAAAGGTTACCTGCTCTGAGCTCCAAACGTCCATAGTTTCTGGTGAAGTTTTGTATTTTCAACTTATTGCCAAAACATCTGCCAAGTGCTAAAGCTGTTCAGCTGTCAAAACAGGATGAAATATTATTTTCCATGTTCTAATGTCTACCTGTGGAATTCAGATAATTTTTACCATTTTTAGTTTAGTGTAAGATACTGTGAATGCCAATGTTGTAACATTATTTACAGAGTCCATTATGTTATATTGTCCAGATTTAATGCATGACTCTTCATCTCTTGTACTTAATTTCCATTTAGAGCCACGTGGTAAGGAGGTTTAAGATGACAGAGTAAATGTCTTATAGTCACCTGGTGATATTTTCAAGGCTGAGGATAAATTTGAACAGGTTCTATGTTCAGATCTATTCTCAGCCTTCAAAACCTCACTGGGTGACTTTAAGACATTTACTTTCTCATTTTAACTATGTTACAGGATTTCTCTTGAGCTTCTTTTATAATTCCTTACCATATCCCAGTATATGACATCAGCATTGAACTAGGGAGATACAGGTCCATGTACCCTTCATCCTCAGAAACTCACTGGGTGATTTTGAGCCAGTCATTATCTCTCAGCCCATCCTATCCTGTGATGTTTCTTAGGGTATTAAAAAAATGAGGTTCCTCATGGAAGGATGCCATGAACTTTTGGAGGAAATATGAGTTACATAAAATATCATACATAGTATGATCATTAAAGCTTTGTTTGTTTGTCCTTGTTTATCATTAGATTTGTGAATGAATTTTGATTTGTCAGCTCAATTTTGATAACTGGTACCAGGTATCAAAAGCCAGCATGGTGAGGCAGTTTAAGATGACAAAGTAAATGGCTTGAAGTTACCCAGTGAGGTTTGCATTCTATATTTTTCTCATCTTTCAGCAAGTAATTGTTGATTTATCCTAACCAGAGCTGGATTTTTCATATTATATGCACCTGATGTATAATTTGTACCCAGCAGAAATTATGCACAAAAAAGAGGTGCCGGATTGTGACCTTGCAAACATGATACATATTTTTTGTTTAACCCAGACAAACACATATGAAAACGATTAACATATAGATAAAATGATATGAGCAACATACAAAATGCTTATTGCAGCCTTACTTTCTTGGTAAGATATTACAAGTATTACTAAGATGTTTAAACATATTTGATCTATGCCTCTCAAAACAAAGATATGCAATTTTGTAGCTCTCTTCTAATACTGGAGTTTCATAAGGGGGGGAATCAATTTATGCAACATGTGAAGACAGAATTTAGTCCAGAAGATCCAACATTTACCTGACCACAGAAGTGCTGATTGAGAGGGGGGGGGGGAGGGGAAAAAAATCCAGAAACAGCTATGTTTTATTCTGTGAGCCTTAGGTCAGTAAGGTTTCAGATATTTGATTTGCTTTCTCTAATTCAAATGGGGGTGCTACTGGATCTAATATAAAATTTGCTTTAATGGATACACTAACATTCTTCTTTTCATTCATTATATACAAACAAAAATAGATATATACAAAGGATTTCTCCCTTACAATTACTCAGAAAATTACACAGGGAATATTTCTACCACATGAATGGATTGCCCTGTGGTAACTTCAGTCTTCAATGATCCTGAGAGAGCTGCGAATTTTTATCATTACTCACAATGCAAAAGCACAACTAATAGCAATTGTAAGCACAGTGGTATGTATGACTGACTTTTAAAGTGGCATAAATTTAATCATTGCCCCAATTGATTTTTTAATGCCAAGAAATAATATTTTATACATTGATCTGAGGCATTTATTTTATTTATTTTTATTTTATTTAAATTTATACCCCGCCCTTCTCCACAGAGGACCCAGGGCGGCGCACAGGAAATTTAAAAAACATACAAAAATACAATAAATATAATTTTAAAAAACTATTAAATAACCCCATCCTGCGCTAAAACCAAATTTTAAAACCCAATTTAAAACTATCTTAAGTCCCCAAGGGAGGTTAGGCTAGGCCGGCTTGTTGAAACAGATATGTCTTAAGACATTGGCGGAAGAGGCGGAGGTCGGTGATGGTACGTAATTCAGGGGGTAGGTCATTCCAAAGGGCTGGCCCCACCACAGAGAAGGCTCTTCCCCTGGGCGTCGCCAGTCGGCATTGTCCGGCCGACGGTACCCTGAGGAGGCCCTCTCTGTGGGAGCGGATTGGTCTGAGGGATGTATGGGGCAGGAGGCGGTCTCGCATATAACTAGGTCCCGAGCCATGGAGCGCTTTAAAGATGGTAGTCAAAACCTTGAAGCGCACTCGAAAGGCCACAGGAAGCCAATGCAGCTCGCGCAGGATCGGTGTTATGTGGGAGCATCTAGTGGCTCCCATAATCACCCGCGCGGCTGTGTTTTGGACTAGCTGTAGCTTTCGAGTGCACCTCAAGGGAAGCCCCATGTAGAGAGTATTACAGTAGTCGAGTCGGGACGTCACGAGTGCTTGAGTGACTGTGCGTAGGGCAGCCCGGTCCAGTAAGGGGCGCAGTTGGCGCATCAGGCGAACCTGATGGAACGCCCCCCTGGCCACGGCTGCCACATGGTCCTCCATGGACAGCCGGGAATCCAGGAGGACACCCAAATTGCGCGCCCTCTCCACGGGGGCCAGTGTTTCGCCCCCAATGGCCAGAGTTGGAGTGATCTGGCTGAACCGGGGTGCCGGAAACCACAGCCACTCAGTCTTGGCAGGGTTGAGTTTGAGTTTGTTACCACCCATCCAGATCCGTACGGCTTCCAGACACCGGGACAGCACTTCGGCGGCATCGTTGGGGTGGTTTGGGGTGGATATGTACAACTGAGTGTCATCAGCGTACAGATGGTATTCCACCCCAAAACCACGGATGATCTCACCCAGCGGCTTCATATATGTGTTGAAAAGGAGGGGCGAGAGGACCGACCCCTGAGGAACCCCACATAGGAGAGGCCTCGAGGTCGACCTCTGCCCTCCCGTCAACACATATTGCGACCGACCAGAGAGGTAGGATGAGAACCACCGCAAAACGGTGCCTCCCAGCCCCAACCCCCCCAGTCGGTGCAATAGGATACCATGGTCGATGGTATCAAAAGCCGCCGAGAGGTCTAATAGGACTAGGATAGAGGAATACCCTCTATCCCGTGCCCTCCAGAGATCATCAACCAACGCGACCAATGCCGTCTCAGTACTGTGACCGGGCCGGAAGCCGGACTGGCGCGGGTCTAGATAATCAACTTCCTCCAGGTGTCGCGGAAACTGTTGGGCCACCACACTCTCGACAACCTTCACTAAAAAGTGAAGGTTGGAGACCGGACGATAGTTCTCTAGTAAAGCTGGGTCCAGGGACGGCTTCTTGAGGAGAAGTTTTTCTCCTCAAGAAGCCGTCCCTGGATGGCATGTTTTTTTTATTTTAGAATATAACTCCATAAAACTATTTCTTATATGTTCCACTGAACTTATTCCTAGTTTGATGTGTAGAGGATAACAGCAAAAGTATGTTGACAAGACAATAACAATCTTAGAATTAAACAGTATAATATAATGTCTAATAATGGATATGTAGCAAATTTATTGGTCATCATTCAGTTTCCTGATACACTAAAACTATGAAAATTAACATCACAAATGTGAGGTAGTCGTGAACCAAGGTTTTGATCACATAGGCCAAGGCCTTTGGTCAAGAGAAACTGTCAGCTTTGCTAGTTAGTAAACTGCTGTATTAGCAAGAATATATTCTTATCTTGCTGACCCAGACATCTGCATCCTGTTATTCAGTCTAACATCCTGTTAATGCAGCTTCACATATCTTGTGGTCACCCCAAAATTGTCTTGACTGCATATCTCATGTTGACCCAGCCAAACTGTCAACTTGGTGCTTTTTCATTTCCCCAATATCCTTATATTGGGCTCGGGATGCGCCCTTGCAGGGCCGTGCAGAGGAATTTGGGTGTTATCTGCATGATAAAATCAATCAGATCCGGAATGTGTTAGCCTCCGATTGGACTAGTTCAGGCGGGTCGACGGAGGCAGGTCTTGAGTCCTCTATCTGGGAAGAGTTCAATCCTGTGACTCCCGAGGACATGGACAGGATGCTGGGGCGACTGAACTCCACCACATGTTTATTGGACCCGTGTCCCTCCTGGTTGATACTGGCCTCCCAGGAGGTTACACGTGGCTGGCTCCAGGGAATTGTCAATGCTTCCTTGAGTGATGGGTTCTTACTGACTGCCTTGAAAGAGGCGGTGGTGAGACCTCCCCCTCAAGAAGCCCTCCCTGGATCCGGCTGTATTAGCCAACTACCGTCCCGTCTCCCACCTTTGCTTTCTTGCGAACATTGTTGAGAGTGTGGTGGCGCAACAGTTCCCTCAGCACCTGGAGGAAACTGTCTATCTGGACTCGTGCCAGTCCGGCTTCCGACCCGGGCATAGCACAGAAACGGCATTGGTCACGTTGGTGGATGATCTCTGGAGGGCTCGGGATAGAGGTCGCTCCTCTATCCTGGTCCTATTAGATCTCTCAGTGGCTTTCGATACCATCGACCATGATATCCTGTTGTGCCGGCTGGAGGGGTTGGGGCTGGGGGGCACCGTTTTATGGTGGTTCTCCTCCTACCTCTCTGTCCGGTCGCAATTTGTGTTGGCAGGAGGGCAGAGGTCGACATCGAGGTGCCTCACTTGTGGGGTACCACAGGGGTCGGTCCTCTCGCCTCTCCTGTTCAACATTTATATGAAGCCATTGGGTGAGATCATCCGTGGTTTCGGGGTTGAGTTTCATCAGTACGCGGATCACACTCAGCTGTACATCTCCACCCCGGGCCACCCCAACGATGCCTCAGAAGTGATGTCCCAGTGCCTGGAGGCCGTGCGAGTCTGGATGGGGAGAAATAGGCTTCAACTCAACCCGTCCAAGACCGAGTGGCTGTGGTTTCCGGAGTCACAACATAGGCAGCTGGTTCCATCGCTGGCTATCGGGAGCGAATCTTTAGCCCCCGCGGAGAGGGCTCACAACTTAGGCATCCTCCTGGACACTCAGCTGTTTTTAGACGATCATTTGACAGCCGTGGCCAGGGGGGCTTTTTATCAGGTACGCCTGATACGCCAGCTGCGCCCCTTTCTGGGTCGTATAAACGCCCCAGAAGTGATAAACGTACGGTCACTCAAGCCCTCGTCATTTCCCGCCTGGAATATTGCAATGCTCTCTACATGGGGCTTCCCTTGAGGTGTGCCCAGAGACTCCAGCTAGTACAGAATGCGGCCACGCAGGGGATCTTGGGGGCCTCTAAATGCTCCCATGTAACACCTCTCCTGCACGAGCTGCACTGGCTGCCTGTGGTTTTCCGGGTGCGCTTCAAGTTGTTAGTTACAACCTTTAAAGCGCTCCATGGCAAGGGACCTGAATATTTGCAAGACCGTCTCCTACCGCATACCTCCCACCGACCAGTCCGCTCACACAGAGAGGGTCTCCTCAGGGTCCCATCGGTTAGCCAATGCCGGCTGGCGACCCCTAGGGTGAGAGCCTTCTCTGTGGCAGCTCCGGCCCTCTGGAATGACCTTCTCCCCGACCTGCGCACAACCACGGACCTGCGCCTCTTCCACCGGGCCCTTAAAACTCATCTATTTCGTGCGGCCGGCCTGGCTTAGCTTTTAATTTGTTTTATTAATTGGGTTTTATTAGGGACTTTTAGAGCAGATTTTTGTTTAATCTGTTTTTATTATATTTATTGTACCTGATGTTTTATGTTTTATAATTGCCTGTTCACTGCCCTGAGTGAGATAGGGCGGTATATAAACTTAAATAAACGTAAATGTAAATAAACATATGGTTAATGGCTAAACTCAGGAAATGTATATGTAGCTTAAGGTATATAAGTGTGACTTTGTACGCCCCTCAGGGTTCAGACATTTTTGGCTTGGTATTTGCTTGCTGAACCTTGCACAATAAACTTTCCTATATTGAAGAGCTGGCTCATGTCCCGTCTTTTCCACAACAAATGTCTTTATTATTATTTTTTATTATCTACTCACAAAGTGAGCATTTGCAATATTGAGAACAGCACTGCCTTTAAGGTAGTGATATTCTCCATCTCCATAAGACATCACCTTTTACCTAAACCTTATTTCAAGATATAGTATTATAAAATAACAAGATTGAGCAATTATGCAAGTCAATAGATAAAAAACACTCGGTTCGCTTGTATTGAAATTCATATCTATTTATACCTCTTTTCTCAAAACTAAACCCAAGGGACCACCAAATGTCAAGCAAGAGGCATCTGTGTTCGAATCTAATCAACTCAGGGCTATTTTTAAAAGTCCAGTTTTATAATTAATACATTCATATTGAATCCTATGATATAATATAAACACATATTTCATTCATGGCGGTTATACTCTATGTACTATTAGACATAATCTTCAAATCTAACTCTGTCATGACAAGCTCAGTTTGAATGAAGGGGTGTTTGTATACCTAGGTAATTTACAGAAGCAAAATTAAACTCTTTCTCAAATGCCTTTCTTGCTTACATATATCAAAAAAAGTACCTCTTGTGCAAATGTACATCTTAATTGGAATAATCCACAAGATACTCCTGTGGCCTCTAATTAAAATAGAAAAAAGAGAAAACACGTAGAGCATGACTTATGGATTTTTTTTTACTACTTTCTGTAAAAGCAGTTGTCATAGGTGGCTCTAATATTTTCTTCAAGAAATGAAGTAGATGGTGTGCCTACTTCCTCATGTTTAAGTCTGCCTGGCTATATGTACATAGGCATCCCGGAAGCATTCTGGATCATGTGACCATAAGGGGACAGGGACTTGGAAAGGAACAGTCAAAATAAATCCATGGGACTATTCAATTGCTTCTCATGTAAGAATGCATTAGGACAGTGATAGCGAACCTTTTTTGGCTCACATGCCAAAAGTGGGGGGAGTGCAGGGGGGGGTCGTGCATGGGCATGCCACACATGTGCATGCTTTCCCCCTCTGGTTTGCTCGTAGAGTCATTTTTTGCCCTCAGGAGCCTTCTGGAGTCTCCAGCCCTCAGGAGCCTTCAGGGAAGCCTCCAGAGGGTGAAAAACAGCCTCAAAAGAAGGCCAAAGTCAGCTGGATATGCACCCTGGAGCTGACAGGGCAATGCCTGGAGTGCCCTAAGAAATGGCTCTGCGTGCCACAGATTCGCCATCATTGCATTAGGAGATTCCACCTGTAAAAATTTTTTACAAAGCTCTAAGAAACCAGACACATTTTGACCTTTCTTTCTTTTTGCCAGCTTCTCCCACTGTGCAAAATTTGATTCCATTCTATTCCATTTTCAGAGATGTATTTTGCCAATGGATAGACTAAAAGAGATCCAGTTCTTTTACATAATTTATTTCCAGCATTTCAATGGTTGGAAGGAATAATAAAGCAAAAATTTCCACAAATAGGTAGTAGTGTGCATTAGCAAGCAGCTCATCTTGGTCAATTTTTCACTTGCAAGTTATAAATTCTCTCTATTTGCTAAGTCAGCCAATTCATATGCTTGCATATGCCAGGAGAATTGATAGCTTGTCTGTAAAAAATCTATTGTGGAGCAATACAGTAAGTCCATATTTGTACAATCCTTTGCAATCTCTCCTCCCACCCCATTCACACACCAGTTTTTTTTTTTACCAAAATTATCTCAGGGGTAAACAGATCTATGAAGTTTTGCAAGACTGATAATGTGAGTGATATGTACAACATTGGCCTGGATTTCTTATTTTCTGAAATATAGAATAAATTTTCTTTAAAAGTATTTTATTAAATCAGTCCGACTTTTTCACTTTTTCAAAGTTTAACAGTTCAAATATATGACAAAAAATATACATATGTCAGCAAATTAATTGAATGGATGAAAAATTAAAATAAAAACCGATAACCCCAATATAATTAAGACTAATTCTCTACACATTGACCAGGATGCAAAAGCCCTTTTGGAAATAACATATATATGGTATATATAGTTTAAATGAAACAATCTGAATGAAGTTCAGAAAACTGGCCTAGTCCCTAATTTGGAGTTAGGCTCTTTTTTCAAAAAGAATAAAAATAATGAAATACAGAATTTTGAAATAATAAAGTGATTTGAAATATTTGTTAAGAAGCAGATGGTTGTGATAAAAGAATATAAAAAATAACATGTATAAAATGATATTTGATATAATTTTAATTAATATGACCAGTATATTATATAAATGGAACCATGATAGTTGATTTTCAAGCCCTCATTAAAATATAAAGTGGATTATATAAATATGACTGACAAAAAGCCACAGATAAAGAAAGAAAATCAATGTTAAAAACGTGAAGCTAAAGAAACAGAGAGGGCATAGAACTGTAAGGATAAAGATTTAAAAATTAGTTTAATTTCCATCGATTCATTTGATATTATTTATGCTGTGCTATTTAAAGTATGATTTGTGATAAGTCAGTTGGGACGTTGCTTGACTGAAAAAATATTACATAAAAATTAGAAAAGATTGCAAAGATCGTAGGCCTTTTGCACTCAACAATATGGCATTGCTTAGTCACACAAAAATAGAACAACGTAGAAAATACAGCACCTATGTTTATTGCTGACTGGAAACCCCCTGTAGACTTTTTGTATGAAACAAAAAAAGCAAATTTTGACTTATGATGAATAGATTACAGAAAGAAGAGAGCTAAATTGTAAACAAAGATTTTGAGAAAGGTAGCAAGTATAAAATGTCATCACTTTAGATCTAACCTTTTGTTTTCTGAAATCATAACTTTTATGTCTGTTTATTTCTGCTGCCATTGCCTTCAACATTGAATCGAATTCAGAGTTTATTATTAGTTAAGCAGTCTATTTCTTGGTCCCCTTTCAGTTATGTAGTTTTAAAACAGAAGCTGGTGGTACGGAAGACATTGATTTAATGAAATGCAAGTATTTTTTTAATTTCTATTCCTTAATTTAGAATACATATAACTTGAAGTTGGAGATATTTGTTCGGAATAAATTATGCAATAAAGTAAGTATCTACGTTGGGGTGAGTCTAAATTCAGGGATAATGATGTTCTAAATAGCAGATAACATGTCGGAAAAACTTCTGTGCCTGGATTCTATTCCTCAGCAGATGGGACTTGTAGTATGGTTCTCTTTTGGAAACCATGGGACACTGTATGTAATTGAAGAGAGACAGTCCCTCAAATAACCTACCGTATTTTTCTGAGTATAAGATGCACCGGAGTATAAGACGCACCCAGTTTTTTGTTTTTTGTTTTACAAAAAAAAGTTTTATTGGTTTTTACAATTTTTTAGCAAGGAAAGGGTATACTGTATAGGGTATAAGAGAAACATTTTGGAGGCATCCATATCGGGGGTGCAGGCCGCCCCCAAGGCTTCATACAAAGATTAATTATTTTTCCATTTAAGGTGGCAGGAATTACATATATGTCATTTCACAAAGTTCATGCATTCAATACATTGTTTCTACAAAGTATCCAAAAGAAAAAGTTACAGTATATTAAAGGAAATCATTTTTGTAAACCGAGTCATTTAGATATTGTATCCTCATCCTCCCTCCCACCAGTGGGTGGTGCCATGGCCCCTCCCGTTCCCCCATTTTTTTCCTCCAGGATTGAGGCATATTATTTTTCTTTTTAAAAAAAGGCTTGCGCCTCTTCCATTGTTTTAATTTTTACTCTCCCCCCCTCCCAGAGCACTAACATTCCTTCAGACATGAACCATCTGTCGCAGATCCCATTTTTATATAATAATTTTTTTCCAATAAGAGGGAATAATACCCTCCTACGTCTGGTATTTTTTCCGGAACCTGTTTCAGAATGGCAAAATCTTTTGGCTCATATTTCAATAAACTATTATGCTGTGCTTTCAGGATCTCATCCCTTGTCAGCCCTCTTACAAGTTTAATATATGTCTCTCTGGATACATCATTTGTTCTGGCATATGCTGAGTTGTAAGGCATTCGTTCAAGATCAATTCTAAACATACAACCATCAAAATCTGTTGATTCTTTTTGTGACTCCTTTACCTTTTCCCCCATCACCGCTACCCCCCCTTCTCCTCTTCCCTTTTTTGTTTATTTCCCATTAGTGTCTTTTGCATCTCCAAAAGCTCAAGTTTTGATCTTAACCTGTCCTTCTGAATCTCTGTTATTTCTTCCATTATGCTTTGGAGAATTTCCTCTATTGATTGTAGTGTTTCCATAATTCCCCCCCCTCCCCATTATGGAGGCTTCTTTTTGAAACAGTAATGAGGGTTTTACGTTCTTGACACTAATATGGTGTCTGCAGGGCGAGGAGCTCGTGAAGTCAAAGAAAAGGAAAAGTCAATGTCCAAAGTTAAAAACAGCGCTTAAATTCCAGAGAGAAAAAGTTTCTTGTAATCAATTCTCATATAAAAGAAGGCACACATTGGGAGAAACCCCAAAAGTCACTTGTGTTGATTTTTCAATAAATTTTCCAAGCTTGTAACAATGAAGGACTGTCTACATGTTGAAAAGAGAAAGTTCTCACCGGGAACAAAAACAAAGAAGCGCCATGTTTCCCCGCCTTTGGTGGTCAGAGGAACTAGTGAAAGTCATTTCTGTTGCTACAAAACTCGGATACAAAGCAACAACGGCTAATCCACATTTAGTAAGCTTCCAGTCTCAGTTATTCAGAATCGGATGTTACTTTCTCTCTCTCCCCGAGCCCCGGGGGTGTTTTAAGATGCCGCTTGATCTCCGAGGAGTTTTTTTTCCAACCCCCCCCCTCCATTCTTCTTTCCTTAAAAGAACTGAATGCATCAAAATCTCAGAATTAACTCACAAACCAAACAGCCGACCACAAAGCCTCGGTGCTTTCTGCATCCCCGGATTTCAGTCTGCTTCTTCATTGTCTGTTGTTCCGGCGCTCCATTGGCAAAGGGGACTTTCCCCCCCGCATTTTGCTCTCCAACTCCTGGGACGAGGCGGGTGCGACCCCCCCAACAACTGTGGGGTGGGGGTCTCCCGCAAGCCATCCGTCCAGTTAGGGGGCTCTTTCGCAAAGCCCCCAAGCCCGAAGGCACCACTGGGGAGACAAGCGGCAGACGAGTCAAAGACCCGTCCGTTGCCTCCAGTAGCCGGAAGCGATCAAGACGCACCCAGGTTTTGAAGAGGCAATTTTTTAAAAAAATGTAGGTAGGTAGATAGAGGGATAGAGAGGGAGAGAAAGAGAGAGAAATACAGTAGGTAGGTAGGGAGAGAGAGAGTGTGTGTGTAGATAGGTAGGTAAAGGGATAGAGAGAGAGAAATACAGTAGATAGGTAGGAGGGAGAGAGAGAAGGTAGATAGGTATATAGGTAGATAGAGGAAGGAGATAGAGAAATACAGTAGGTAGGTAGGGAGAAGGAGAGTGTAGATAGATAGATAGGTAGAGGGAGGGGGAGAGAGAGAGAGAGAGAGAGAGAGAGAGAGAGAGAGAGAGAGAGAGAGAGAGAGAAATACAGTAGATGGGTAGGGAGAGAGAGAGTAGGTAGGTAGGTATATAGAGGGGGGAGAGAAATACAGTAGATAGGTAGGAAGAGAAAGAGTGCAGATAGGTAGGTAGAGGGAGAGAAAGAGAGAGAGAGAGAAATACAGTAGATAGGTAGGTAGAGAGAGAGAAGGTAGGTAGGTAGGTAAGTAGGTAGGTAGGTAGGTAATTTCAATTCAATTTCAATTTATTCAAATTTGTATACCGCCCTTTCTCCCTTACGGGACTCAGGGCGATGAACAGGCAATGATAAAAACAATAATAAAAACATCAGTATAAATACCTGTGCTAAAAACAAATTAAATACTAAGCCTGCTCTAAAATGCACAATAAAAACCCCAATAAAACCAGCTTAAAAGCTACACCAGGCAGGCCGTACGAAAAAGATGGGTCTTCAGGGCTCGGCGGAACAGGTGCAGGTCCATAGCTGTGCTGAGGTCAGGGGGCAGGTTGTTCCAGGGGGCAGGAGCTGCCACAGAGAAGGCTCTCCCTCTAGGGAGAGTAGAGAGCCTAGAGAGATCGACTCGGCCTGTTTGCGGCCTAGAGCGTACCCGGCGCGGCCGGAAGGAGAGAGGTAGGCCGCAAAGCCGGGACGCGGCTGCTAGATGGGGGCCAGGCCAGGAGAGTGACCATCGGGCCGCACGACTAGTGGCAGGTCGTGCGGTCATACCCTGAGCCTGGGCCCGAAATACCCACTACCCGCTGGCATGGACTGCTCATAAGAGAGAAAGGATGGAAGAAAGCAGAAGGTTGATGAGGGAAGGTGCGGAGGTATGGAAGGACGGAGGTGCTGGAGGAGTTGGAGGACGCAGAAGGAGAAGGAGAACGTGAAAGAGAGAGATGGAGAGGGAGAGAGAAGGAGAGAGACGGAAGGAGATGGAAGGAGAGAGAGGTAAAAGACGGAGAGAGATGGATGGAGAGAGATGGATGGAGAGAGACGGAGAGAGATGGATGGAGATGGTGAAGAGATGGAGATGGGAAGGAGTTGGAGACGGTGGAAATGGAAGAAGGAGAAGGAGAATGATGATGGTGAGACGGAGAAGAGCTGGTGATGGAGAAAGGAGATGGTGAAGGTTGGTGATGTTGGTGATGTTGAAGGGGAAGGAGAAGGTCGAAGAAGAAGGAGTATGGAGTATGGAGTATGGAGACTGAGAGGACTGACTGATTTGATTGTGGTATATTGGTTTGAGCAGCCCGGCGTGGAACATCTGCAGCCAGTTTGGGGAACGGGGGATCTGGTCGAGGACGATCCAGGAAGATCTTAAAGACCTTGGAGTGAGTGCGTGGGATTGGAGGAGGTTAATTGAGCCATTTGAGGGCTGCATCTTACACCAGGCCGCATGATGGACTAACTAGTCATGCGGCACTAAATGCAAACTATGCCCATTTGGCCGAAAAAAAGACAGATGGATGGGGCCTGCAATGGGACTGGATTCGATCTCCCCATCCATAAGACTCTGGCCTGTCTGACTTTACCCCCCACCCTGAAGACTATTTCTGCACTAATCCACTTTACTTTCGGACTTGTGTTTGCCTTCCTGGACTTGGACTACCTCTAGGGCTTTTATCATGTACTCTAGGCGCGACCTCCTTGGCCTGCGGAAGTCTCCCCTCTTGCAGGCCTGGCCCTCCTGTCTAACACGGGCCCACCTCGATGATGGATTGATTATTCCTGAGAGGTGGGCGAAGCACAAGTTGAGGGGTTTTTTAGGGAGGTTTTTAATTCGGTTTTTAATTCGGTTTTTAGGGGGTTCCAGGGAAGAGGGGAAAAATAGTCCAGGGAGGGGACAGCAAACGAGGCCGGCGGGCGGAAGTAGGGTAACGGAGGAAGGGGAGGGGGGGTCATTTCCACGGTGGCTTTTTCCATCGACTCGGTCTTGGGGAGGGGCAGGGGCGGAGGGAGACGGAATGGTCACCATCGGTTGGAAGACTGTGGCCGCTGGATTCAGCCAGTCACGTGCTCCAACTCTCCGCTCTCCCATCGCAGACTAGGTGGGCAGGAATCACAGACCTGGGGCCCTAGGCTGATGTTATGCAACGCCAGGTCCGTGGTTCAGAAAGCCCCCCTCATTTATGACCTTGTGTCAGAGGGGGGCCCGGACCTGGTGGGTATAACGGGAACGTGGTTGGGCCACGAAGGGGGTCCCACCAGGTTACCACGCCTTCCATCAGCCTAGGGCCCTAGGGAGGGGTGGGGGAGTGGCGATTATGGTTAAGGAAGGTCTCGAGCCGAAGGAGACCACAGTCCCTCAGACAACCGGGTGTGAATCTCTCTGCGTGAGATGGGGCCTAGGGAGGCAGTTGGGCGTGTTAGTTGTATACCTGGCTCCTCGCTATGCAACAAGAGCCCTGCCCGAGTTCCTAGAGGTGATAGCCGAGGCGGCAGTTGAGAGCCCCAGACTAGTAGTCATGGGGGACTTTAACTTGCCGTCGGCGGGCGAAGCCTCTGGAGCAGCTCGGGAGTAAATGTCCTCCATGACGGCCATGGACCTGACCCAGGTAGTTTTAGGCCCTACTCACGAGGGGGAAAACACACTGGATTTGATCTTTGTCTCGGGACAGTGGAGTTGTGATCTGGGAATAGGGGATCTAGCCATCACTCCCTTGTCATGGACAGATCACGCTCTCCTCCAGCTGGACTTTCCAATCGCTTCACCTCACCGCGGGGAGGCGGAACCGGATACTCCTAGATGGTTCCGCCCCAGGCTCCTAATGGACCCGGAAAGGTTCCAGAGGGAGCTTGGGCCAATTCCTGTGATCCTGCCTCGCGACTCGACTGAGGACCTGGTGGCCGCATGGTTAAGTGCGGCTGCAGGGGCCTTGGACCGAGTTGCGCCCTTGCGGCCTCTCTTGCGGCGACGAATCACCCAGGCTCCCTGGTTTACTGAGGAGCTTTGGGAGTTGAAGCGCCGCAAGAGATGCCTAGAGAGCAGATGGAGATCCTCTCGCTCCGAAGCCGACCGAACACTAGTGAGAACCCATATTAGGGCTTACTTAGTGGCGATAAGGGTGGCCAAACGTGAGTATTGTGCCACCCTTATTGCATCCGCAGATAACCGCCCTGCCGCCCTGTTTGGGGTGACCCGCTCCCTCCTCCATCAGAGGTCGCGGGAAGCCCCTCTGCAAGGGCGAGCAGATGAATTTGGGATTTATCTGCAGGAGAAAATCACTCGGATTCAGAAGTGGTCCTGTGGGACTGTCCGAGACTAGTCTTGAGGCTCCTTCTTGGGAGGAGTTTGCCTTTGTTACCACCGAGGATATGGACAGGTTGTCAAGGAAACTTAGGGCGACCACATGTTTATTGGACCCGTGTCCCTCCTGGCTTGTACTGGCATCCTGGGAGACGACACGAGGCTGCCTCCAGTGCATTGTCAACGCATCTTTGAGTGAGGGGTCCTTACCTGCCGTCTTGAAAGAGGCGGTAGTGAGGCCCCTCCTCAAGAAGCCGTCCCTGGACCCAGCATTATTAGAGAACTATCGTCCGGTCTCCAACCTTCACTTTTTGGTGAAAGTTGTTGAGAGTGTGGTAGCCCAACAGTTTCCGTGACACCTGGAGGAAGTTGATTATCTAGACCCGCGCCAGTCCGGCTTCCGACCCGGTCACAGCACCGAGACGGCATTGGTCGCATTGGTCGATGATCTCTGGAGGGCGCGGGATAGAGGTTATTCCTCCATCCTAGTCTTATTAGACCTCTTGGCGGCTTTTGATACCATCGACCATGGTATCCTATTGCACCGACTGGGGGGGTTGGGGCTGGGAGGCACCGTTCTGCGGTGGTTCTCATCCTACCTCTCTGGTCGGTCGCAATATGTGTTGACGGGAGGGCAGAGGTCGGCCTCGAGGCCTCTCTTATGTGGGGTTCCTCAGGGGTCGGTCCTCTCACCCCTCCTGTTTAACACATATATGAAGCCGCTGGGTGAGATCATCCGTGGTTTTGGGGTGGAGTACCACCTGTACGCTGATGACACTCAGCTGTACATATCCACCCCAAACCACCCCAACGATGCCGCCGAAGTGCTGTCCCGGTGTTTGGAAGCCGTACGGATCTGGATGGGTTGTAACAAACTCAAGCTCAACCCTGCCAAGACTGAGTGGCTGTGGTTTCCGGCACCCCGGTTCAGCCAGATTACTCCAACTCTGGCCATTGGGGGCGAAACACTGGCCCCCGTGGAGAGGGTGCGCAATTTGGGTGTCCTCCTGGATTCCCGGCTATCCATGGAGGACCATGTGGCAGCCGTGGCCAGGGGGGCATTTCATCAGGTACGCCTGATGCGCCAATTGCGCCCCTTACTGGACCGGGCTGCACTTCACACAGTCACTCAAGCTCTCGTGACGTCCCGACTCGACTACTGTAATGCTCTCTACATGGGGCTTACCTTGAGGTGCACCCAAAAGCTACAGTTAGTCCAAAACGCAGCCGCGCGGGTGATTATGGGAGCCACTAGATGCTCCCACATAACACCGATCCTGCGCGAGCTGCATTGGCTTCCTGTGGTCTTTCGGGTGTGCTTCAAGGTTCTGACGACCATCTTTAAAGCGCTCCATGGCTCGGGGCCTAGTTATATGCGAGACCGCCTCCTGCCCCATACATCCCTTAGACCGATACGCTCCCACAGAGAGGGCCTTCTCAGGGTGCCATCGGCCAGACAATGCCGACTGGCGACACCCAGGGGAAGAGCCTTCTCTGTGGCGGGTCCAGCCCTCTGGAATGACCTTCCCCCTGAATTACGTACCATCACCGACCTCCGCCTCTTCCGCCAATGTCTAAAGACATATTTGTTCCAACAAGCCGGCCTAGCCTAACCTCCCATGGGGACTTTTTAGGAAGTTTTAAATTTGGGTCTTTTAAATTTTGGTTGTAGCATAGGATAGGATTATTTAATAGTTATTTTAAATTATCTTTATTGTATTTTGTATGTTTTTTAAATTTCCTGTGCGCCGCCCTGGGTCCTCTGTGGAGAAGGGCGGGATATAAATTTAAATAAAATAAAATAAAATAAATAGGGGTCTCCAGCCAACATTGACTGGCTGACGGCAGCCTGAGGAGGCCCTCTCTGTAGGAGCAGACTGGTCGAAGGGAGGTATTTGGTAGGAGGCGGTCTTGCAAGTACCTAGGTCCCTTGCCATGGAGTGCTTTAAAGGTTGTTACTAGCACCTTGAAGCGCACCTGGAAAGCCACAGGCAGCCAGTGCAGCTCTCGCAGGAGAGGTGTTACATGGGAGCATCTGGAGGCTCCCAGAATCCCCCACGCAGCCGCATTCTGAACTAGCTGGAGCCTCCGGGTGCACCTCAAGGGAAGCCCCATGTAGAGAGCATTACCATAGTCCAGGCAGGAGATGACGAGGGCTTGAGTGACCATGCGTAAAGCATCACGGTCCAGAAAGGGGCGCAACTGGCATATCAGATCAACCTGATAAAAAGCCCCCCTGGCCACGGCTGTCACATGATCGTCTAAGGACAGCCGAGTATCCAGGAGGATACCCAAGTTGCGGGCCCTCTCCACGGGGGCTAATGATACGCCCCCAATAGTCAGAAATGGAACCAACTGGCTATGCCGTGACGCCGGAAACCACAGCCACTTGGTCTTGGACGGGTTGAGTTGAAGCCTGTTCCTCCCCATCCAGACTCGCACAGCCTCCAGGCACCGGGACATCACTTCTGTAGGTAGGTAGGTAGGTAGGTAGATGTTTCCAGGTGTATTTACCCATGTACTAGAGAAGAAATCGCTGACCACCTTTGGAACAAATCTTTGTTTCTGCAGGCACAGTATTTGACCAACGTAATTCTCATCAATCACTCTAACTAAACAGCTTTCCAAAAGGGGGGGGAACCCTTTTTGCACATTTCTGCCCTCCCCAGCCCCCAGGAACTCTCTGGAAGCCTCTATAAGGGTATACGTGCAGCCATTTTGGTGAAGGGGTGGGGTTTCAGGAGACAAAAAATGCTGTATTCGATGTATAAGACGCACCCAGATTTTCAGCCTCTTTTTAGAGGAAAAAAGGTGTGTCTTATACTCTGAAAAATATGGTATCTTTAATAGAACCTGTGATCCAATGGTCTGCTGTTGTGAAAACCTGATTTCTATTCTGTTCCTTATTTGTCCGTTTTTTCTGTAATACTGGGAACCTAAAATTTCCTTTTAGTTACTTTTTAAAAATTATATTCTATGAAGAACTTAATCAGGTAATGTAAACACAATTAGAGATATTAGAGTCCAGAATGACAAGTGTTAGAGATGTTTATTTCTTGATTGGCAGTAGCAATATCTAGATTCATCTATTTAGAATCTCAGGAACAATTAGCTGGCTTATTTTCATTTATTGTAACATAAAAAATCTGGTTTATCGGGAGTTCTATGAATAAGATTTCTGTGATATGTACCAAGAGAAAATGTCTTCCGACTGAAATGATTGTTTTGCGGTAATAAATTGAACCATATGTACACTATGTTATTCAATCTTTTTTTCTTCAAGGCATAAATTGATATTAAAGAACATTTAAGTCATAACACACGGTTATCCAGGCATGAACGAGGCAATAACCCATATAAGTTGTCAAGGTGAAGCCAAAGCATTTATTAGAGGTTTGTGTTGTTTTTGAAAAGTGCACGGTTGAATAAACATGGATTAGTGCTATTATGCTGCTACGATGACTCAAGTGTGTTTTTACAGTGTCAGTAATTTTTATGTTTAAAAATCACTGGTGCAGTATATTAGCTATAATTTATGTTTATCATCTTGTGTATTCTAATAGGTTTCAACAAACCATTTAACATTTCAGCTTGTGCATATACATTACTTAATAGGTATTTATCTTTTAAAAAGAGATACTTAAACAGGACTTTTAAAGCTTGCAACTGCATGTTAAGAGAAAATATTGGGATGAAGCATATTAATTTCCCCCGCCTTCAACCCTCGATCTGCATTTAAGAGTACAACAATCCAATTTATCCTAACTTTAAAAAAACCTATGGAATAGAAAAGATCAGCCATCTTCAAAAACCTTCTAGCTTGAATGACAACAGTATCTCTGATATGAATTGACCATCATACTTGATAAGTACTGTAGAGGTGCTAATGCAGCTGAAAATAACCTTCCAATAATCAAAGGATTTGATAGCAATACTCTTTGGAGAAAATGGGGCAGTACAAGACAGTGAATGGAAAGAATTTATGAAAGTGCTTTGATAGACACTGTTATTTCGGAGTGGAAAATTAAAATCCCTCAGACCATTTCTCATAACTTCAACAAATGAATTATCATTCTGTAGTCTTCAATGCATATTTTTCTGATTAAGAGTTTTTATGTGAGGGGTCATTTATTTGTTTAGCATATGGCAAATGCATGGACTTATAGTGGTTCAAATGTTGATGTCCAATCCACCCACCCATTCAAGGACAGAGTTGTCTATGTTGAAAAAAACAGACATTGGACTGGTGTAAGCTCTTGATGGACATTTGAATACAATGTTGATATTTTGTTGAGGAGCACCACAGACACACTGAGGGGTAGAGACAAGACCCCACTTAAACAATGAGTGCTGGCAGACAGCATGTTGGGTGCGGATCCTGTTCAGAGTTGACCAATGCTGGCAATGAAGGTCAAAACCTGGCACCTCTATGTAACTGCCTATATCTGGGCATTCAGCAGCCTACCTGGCTTTCCACCGTTGATGTCAAAGTTGTTAGACAGCTGTTGAGATTGATAGATGAGGAAGATCAGCATGCACAGGAAGAAGTGGATATCTCATAATTTTATGAGAATAATAATTTTACAATAATGGAGTAGACCAACCCTAGTGCTGATATTCTGAGAGAAGAGGCTGAGGCTCTCCATCTTGACTCTCTTAGTTTCTGGAGTAAGTTGTTCCTGGTATTGATTTTAGCAGACATATTTTCTAGGTGTTTCTTATAGAAGAGAGTCTGATCCAAAGTTACTTCAAGGTATTTGGGGTGAGAATCATAAGGGAGTAGGTTGTTAATTCAGGTAAGCCTTTGGGTTGGCGTTGGTGAGTTTGAGATGGAAAGAGGTGGTCATGGAAAGAGGTGGTCATAGTTTTGCTGACACTGGGTATCAGTCCTCAGTCAGCAAAGAATTTTCCCAGGGACTTCAGGTCCTCAGAGGGAAGGCAGTCCAAAACTACCAAGTTTTTATCTTGGGCTGCCAGGTCATCTGCATATTCAAATTTATGTCCCCTTGTAACTGGCATATCTGAGATATAAAGATTGAACAGTGTGGGTGCCAATACAGAACCCTGTGGAAGGTTGAGTTTTCTTAACTGCTTAACCTTGTCCCCCATAATGATCTGAAAGGATCTATCACTGAGCATGTTGTTTATTAGGAGATACAGGATTTTACAGGAGATGATGTGACTCAGTTTGTAAATCCTTGTAGACCCTTCTTCCACACAGTATCATATGTTGCAGTAAGTTTGATGAACACAACTGTGGTTTTTAATCCTTGTTGGAAACCAGCCTCGATATGTCCTGTTAGGCTCAGCACCTGATCAATATAACTGCAATTATGACAAAAGCTGGCTTCTTCCACCGGCAGAAATGTATCTATTGTGGGTCCAATTCTGTTTATGATAAGTTTCTCCAGAAATTTGTAACAAGAACTCAGAAGGGCAATCGGGTGACAGCTTTCTACTCTGTCTTGTATTTGTCAGGTTTTAGAAGCGATATTACTTTGGTTTTTTTGAATTCTGGTGGGAGGTGTCCACTAGAAAGTATGTTTGAAAATAATTTTCCCAGCCAATTCCTTGTTAGTTTCCCAGAATGAATTAGAAATTCAGGGTGGATGCCATCAAAACCTAGTGCTTTGCTGGACTTCAGACTGTTGATGGCTGTGCCAATTTCATCCCTAGAGAAAGGGTGGGTGAATTCAGAGTGTGATGAGGCCAATTGTCAAAAGGCTGAGAGCGCTTTCTCGAGCTCTTTCACACTTGGGGCTTTAGAGAGGGAGACAACTCGGGAGGCTACTTAGTTGGCAGTTATGCTGGGTGTTTGTCATGCAGATTTGTCTGGCAGCTCCCAGTTTCCTTAGTAGGCTCCAGGCTGATGGGTCATGATATTTTTGTTTAGAACTAAATTGTCTCAACAGAAGACACATAAAAACTCTTCTTAATGTTCTCAGGAGATTAGAAGAAAACAGATTTATAGTATTATAGAGATTGTAGATGATAGTATTGACAATTCCTCTCATCTTTACCTGTCTCTGTAGTTCTCCTAAGGATATTCCTAATCCCACTTTAATTTCATTCACCTACCTTTTCAGTTATCTTCTATCATTCTACTTTCTATAACCCACAATTAGTGCATGTTGTTACACCACACTTCTCCAAGCTGCATTGCATCCTGATCCAATTCTGGAGACTGGTAATAACTCCTACATCGTATGGAACCACCGTATTTTTGGGAGTTTCCCCCCCCCCAGTCCCCAGCAGCACTCTATAAGCCTCCATAAGCCTATGCATGCAATTTTTTTGACCAAAAAATGGCCCATTTTCATGATAAATGTGCCAGTTTTTTGCTCATTTTTGAGCAAACCCCCCCCAGGAGCACTCTGCAAGCCCCCCCAAGGCTAGTCATGCCTTTTATTTGAAAAAAAAAACGGGCCCATTTTTGCAAAAAAACAGGCAGTTTGGGGGAGGTTTGCAAAGTGCAAAAAGTTTTTTTTTCCCTTTTGGAAAGCTGCTTAGTTAGAGTGATTGATGAGAATTACGTTGGTCAAGTATTGTGCTTGCACCTTTGTTCCAAAGGTGGTCAGTGATTTCCTTCTCCAGCACATGGGTAAATACACCTGGAAACATCTATGTACCTACGTACCTTCTCTCTCTCTCTCTCTCTCTCTCTCTCTCCCTACCTATCTACTGTATTTCTCTCTCTATATATATATCCCTCTACCTATCTACACTCTCTTCCTACCTATCTACTGTATTTCTCTCCCCCCTCTATATACCTACCTACTCTCTCTCTCCCTACCTATCTACTGTATTTCTCTCTCTCTCTCTCTCCCTCTCTCTCCCCCTCCCTCCCTCTACCTACCTACCTACTCTCTTTCTCTCCCCCTCCCTACTTACTGTATTTCTCTCTCTTTCTCTCCCTCTCTCTACCTACCTATATTTTTTAAAAATTTGCCTCTTCCAAACCTGGGTGCGTCTTATACTCCGAAAAATACGGTATTTATTTCATTTCCATATAATAATATGTAACAACAGTTTGCTATTTCATTTTACTGACTTCACTAATATACAACAGACACAAATGAAACTCTGTGGATAAGAATGTCATTTGTAAAATCTGTTGTGTATTAGTGAAGTCAATAAAATGAACTAGCAAACTGTTAAATATTATTATATGAAAATGCAATAAAGTGTAGAGTTGTAGCACATGAAATCACACTGAATAAAGAAAAAGTAATCTCCAAGGAGTATTTCAAATATATGAAAGGAATATATTTCATTTTAGCCTGAACATTAGTATATTATAATCTATTTTAAAAAAATACTTCATATTTATTTTATAGTCTGATAATAAATTTTCAATAAATAAGACAAATGTGTAGCCATGGATGTGCAAAAAGGTTTGCCATTAAAATTTATGCTGACTCCAAAATTCTGCTATAACATAATCATAAACATAATCAGTTTCATTATAAGATGAAATTGTCTGGCTTCTTGTTTGCTAAATGCTATTATTATAGTGCATCACAAATTCTCTAAATGCTAAAAAAAATGCTCTTTAATTATCAGTGCCTCTTTTATTTAGAAGGGCCTTTTGATATGCTTGTCTAAAAATGTATTCTTGCTTTACTGCCTATTGAAAGGTGAACTCTAAAAGTTTGATGGAGGAAATAGTTGAGTATTAATTCCTTCCCTTCTCTTCCCAAGAAACTAAAAAAATCCAACATTCAGTATCTTTGTTTTTCTAATTTAGATTAATTTTGTTGTATTTAAGTACAATGACAATAATATACTTATTAGTCTTTCCTGAAGCTGTTTATTGATTCTAAAGCAGATTGTGTACATTTGCATAAAAATCCATGCATTGATTACATACATTAATTGATTGGCATAAATCACTGAAATGATAAGTAAACTTAACTTTGAAAAGCTTTTGTCTATCAATTAATTTCTTGCCACTGCTTATTTCACCCTATGCATGTCTGCCACAGTACAAGGAAAAATAAGTCATAACATTTTGCAGGATGTTGCCAGCCATGCCCTATCATGATTATTAATTCTATTCTTCTTCCTGCAATTTTCTAAGCTTAAGTTATTTGCTGAGTAATATGAAAACTTGGTTTTTAAACTTAGGGTGCCTTAAATCATGGTTTAGTCATCATTCCCATCTATGACATACGAATAAGGCCTTGACAAATTCATGTCAGTAATAATAGCACCTGCATCAGAGGAAACCTCTCTGCAATGATGAAATCAATTCCCAAGATTTTTATGGGCATTTTTCTTCCATTTAACCTAGGCAATATCACTTAAAAACAAAAAACATTTCTGAATTCAATATGGGCAACATTCAGAAATAGTATAAATTACAACCCTTCATGGTTTGGAAAGAGGGCCAGTTCTTCTAAGAGCCATTTCACTTGCAGGCCTTTTAGAAATCCATATTTATCCATATTTATGTTATTCATCTTCCTTCCATGTTATTGGTACTAGACTATTAAACTACTATCAGTCACTATTTTTAGGGTGACTTATCTCACAAAATATTTGTGAGAATAAAATAAGGAGATTCACACTGACTTCAAGAAATAAATGTCAGAATATAAATTAAGCTAAGAAAAAGTTTATTAAGTTTCTAATAAAAATAGAAATAAAATAGAATTTTTTTGCACAGAAACATAAGCCTTCCCTTCAACTTTCTATTTTCATCTCAGACCAGTAAAGGTTTAAAACAAAATGTTGTATTAGTGGGAAAAGCATAAATGGTCCTTTACTACTGTAGGTACACAATGAAAACTCAAAAATGTTGTTTTTTCCTCTGTTGTGTGAACAATAGCTAATTGCATTTAAAATGTACTCTGAAACATACTCTTCTATCATGGAGTTTTTGTGAGAAATTATTCATTTGAATTTTCAGAAATTCCTTCCAGATCTGTTAACTTGTGTTGTAATACTAAGATTTGTTAAAGGATCCTGCTGGAGAAGATCTTAATAGTTGTTGCAAAACAGCAAAACAAATACTCTGCTTTTTGGGTGCAAATATTTCTCCCAATGGAAAGAAATATTGTGGAATCAAGCTGTAATGCTTGATTGTTATGACATCACATTTTCTATGAAGAAGCTGAAAGTATAGGTTTTTCATTTATTATTTAAAAGATTTGTATTACTATCCATATTTGTATTGCTGCCCCGACAACTCAAGGCAGTTCATAGCAACACTAAGACCTAGAACCTATAGAAACCCTAAAATAGAAAAAAAAAAGAATATGATGCTTTAGCAATCTTTCGTGGATATCTTTAACAAAACTCATCTTACCTAGTGGTGAGATTCAAAAAATTTTTACTACAGGTTCTGTGGGCATAGTTTGGTGGGCGTGGCATGCAGAGGTGGTATTCAGCAGATTCTGACCAGTTCTGGAGAACAGGTAGAGAAAATTTTGAATACTTTGGAGAACCAGTAAATACCACCGCTGACTGTCCCTGCCCCCATCTATTCTCTGCCTTCCGAGTCCCAGCTGATTGGGAGAAAATGGGGATTTTGCAGTAACCTTCCTCTGGAGTGGGGTGAAAATGAGATTTTACAGTATCCTTCCCCTGCCATGCCCACCAAGCCATGCCCACCAGTCCATGTCATGCCCAGAAATGGTAGTAAATTTTTTTTGAATCCTACCACTGGTGGCATGGCTTGGAGGGCATGGCTTGGAAGGCATGGCTTGGGGGCATGGCAGCGAAAGGATACTGTAAAATCTCCATTCCCACCCCACTACAGGGGACAGTTATTGCAAAATCCCCATTTCCTCCCAATCAGCTGGGACTCAGAGGCAGAGAATAGATGGGGGTGGGGTCAGTCAGAGGTGGTATTTACCAGTTCTCCGAACTACTCAAAATTTTCACTATCAGTTCTCCAGAACTGGTCAGAACCTGCTGGATACATCTCTGATCCTATCCTAGTGTTGAGGCAAAAGCCAGATCTTCATAGATTTCCAGAAAGCTAAATGAAAGGAGAGACTGTGTATTCTTCACAGGGCAGGGGCCACTACAGAAAAGGGACACTTCCTAAGCCCCATTAGACCCATTAAAGGAAGGGGCCTGGAGCATACTGGCTTTGTTTCTGAGACAACTTGATGTAGAAAAGATCTACAAGTAGGAAAAATTGAATTCTGAATAAAATAGCGGAATGTATTAGAAAAACAAAATGAAAAAAGAGCCAGTCAGACTGGCTCAAGAACCACACAGATGTAAAAACTGAAAAAGATAAGTGAGAATTCATAGCAAATATAAATAGCTTACTCTTTGTATATGATAGTTTGGTATACAAGTGTACATATCTGTTGTCCAACTCACTTTTAGCTTTGTATGCAGGCAATACTAAATTCAATTATTGATTTCAATCTTATAAGTAATAATAATTTTCAGATAGAAAAAGAAGCTCACCATATCAATTGGAACAACTTATCTTCTTATCTTCTTAAGTTGGGTTTTACTATTCACTCAAGAACATCTACATTTTCAAATCCCACACAGGAAATCACAGTGGGAATATCTTCTTAGCATATTTTTCTAATTAAATTAGCAGCCTCTAAACGGATAAAGTATAAAGAGTATAGAAAAAGTTATTCTGGAGATTATATACTTTGAAGAAAAAATTAATAGCCAGACAACTGAACTCCTTAAAATAATGGGTTATAATGGAAATGCTGATGTAGCCTTAATTATAACACAACAGTGTTATAAGAAAAATACTGTTCCATACCATATAATGAAGCAAGATTGCAAATTCTTTTCAACAGCTGCAAAGGTGGTATGAGGGATAAAAGATAGTGTGTGCTGTTGGCATATTTCCTTTCATCCAAATCTAATTATAACATACTTTATGAAAAGAAAAAGAGAGAAAAAGGAAAATACATGCTAACTGTAGACAATAGTAATTCCAGTATAATTCCAGTGTAAAGTAAGATTGAAACATATTATTTGTTAAGTACAACTAACACCACCCTAAGTTTCATTATTTCTCTCCCTCCCTTCTTTCTGTGAGTGTGGAAAGAGAGAGTGGGGGAGAGAAGGAAGGAGGTGAGAGGGAGAGAGGGAAGAAGAGAAGGGGGAGGTAAATATTGCTCATTTCCTTCACTCTGATTAATAGTAGTGAGGTCCAGTTCATAATAATACGTTTAGAATGTGTTTCTTTCTCCAATTAAAAATGTGGAGATACTGTTACTACTACTATTACTAGTACTGCTAATTAATATTATCATAATCAAAAAGAGTATATCTTTAGAAGTAAATATTCATAGAAGCACATTAATTCTTTCCAGGAGTTAAGAGAGACCCTATGTTCCATCTAGCTCTCATACCCATCTCATCTTGACTAAAATGCTCATAACAAGCTGTCTATTTCCCCCACACACACACACAAAATCAAATAAGACTTTTCATTCATCCCCATTGTTACCAAACACACATCACAGAAAAGGCCTTCTCTAGTACATGTTTATTTGAAATGAATGTTGTCTGAGAATGTCAATCTATATGTATAAAAAGAAAATACCACTCACTCATCACAAAATCTCCAGAACAGTAAAGCCTACAAACTTGAAATTTGGCACGTATGTTTTCCTTAGCTTCTAGGTGCTCACTAAGAAAAGGATTTTTCAAATGACCATCAGATCATTAGTATTTCTTATACAGTAATTAACATGCTCTGGTGCTAAGGAATTCTACTCCCCCTCCCCACCTGAAAAGAACTGTGTTCCACCTGCCTGTTGCCTCACATTCCATTACCTCAGTTCAAACTGGCACACGTTCCACTCCTTCATTCAGGAGCAGTCTGGGGCTCCTTACAATACTAAACATCGGTACCACACCAAAATGCCCTATGTCTTCCACCTATGAAACTGCTTCTGGACTCAAGGCAGCAGGAGCAATATTCCGTTATGTGTTTCAATCACCGACCACCGCTGGGTCAATTTCTCCTGCATAGCACAATCACATGGTTTCGTCATGAAGCACAGGTATTTAGCTAGTCCTATATAAGGAAGAAAATGTTTTGATGAATTGAGCCTAAGACCTACAAATTATTTTCTAAATTTTCTAATGCTCAAGAGGGTAAATAGCACAATACATGTAAAATTGCAGTTCTAGAATAAAAATCTGATCTAACATTTAAGTTAAAAAAACATAACACATCATGCAATACAAGTAACTTGTCTCTGAATTGTGGCTTTTTCTTTTTGTAATAGCAGATGGGTGACATTAGTTTCAGTTTATTTAAACTTATATACCGCTCCCTTTCCCGAAAGGGACTCGGGCGGTGCACAGGAAATTAAAAAGCATAAATAAACATAACAATATACAAAATTTAAAATCAAATTAAATTATTAGCCCTGTGCTAAAAATTTGCAATAAGTTAAAACTATTCCCCTTAAAAACCAATTAAAACAATTTGTTGTTAGGCTAAAGGCTAGGTAGAGTTAGGCCAGGCTGGCCAGTTGAAAAAAGTGTGTCTTAAGCTTCTGGCGGAAAGAACGGAGGTCCGTGGTCATTCTGAGTTCGGGGGGTAGGTCGTTCCAGAGGGTTGGGCCCACCACAGAGAAGGCCCTTCCCCTGGGCGTCGCCCACTGACATTGCCTAGTGGACGGCACCCGGAGAAGTCCCTCTCTGTGGGAGCGAATCAGCCGCAGGGATGTATGGGGTAGGATGCGATCCCGAAGATAACTATGTCCCGTGCCATGGAGCTCTTTAAAGATGATAATCAGCACCTTGAAGCGCACCCGAAAGGCCACAGGCAGCCAGTGCAGCTCACGCAAGAGCGGTGTTACATGGGAGCATCTAGGGGCTCCCATAATTGCTCGCGCGGCTGCATTCTGGACTAGCTGCAGTATTCGGGTGCACCTCAAGGGGAGCCCCATGTAGAGAGCATTACAGTAGTCTAAACGGGATGTCACGAGCGCATGAGTGACTGTACATTAGGACCATGGAGCATGTAAAGAATATTAACATTTTGTTATTGAATTATGATTATCTAAAGATGGACACACAAGAATTTATCTTAACAATATCTTAATAAAAACAATAGTTTTTCTTAGGAAAAATTGAACTATAATATCTATCTTTTATCTATAATATCTATTATATTTTTGTCTGATAATTTTTCAGACATTGTTTTGTCATAAGAGCTAGGTTTTCCCTGGAATCTTACAAAAAGTCATATGGAAGATGAAATTTATAATAGTATGTATAATGATTGAATCTTTTATTTTAAAAATGTTTCTTGATTTGCAAAGCAGATAATATAATTTTGATGGATAGATTTATGCAGGAACTACAAAGAAGCAGACACAATGCATTTCCTTCTCTTCCTGCTGACCTAATGATTCCATCTCATCCTTGAAATGATTCCTCTAGTGAATCTTGTAAAGAAACAAGCTACCTGGTCCTTTAATCCTACTAACATTTTAAAAAAGAGATCCAAATTAGTTTTGCTCATACCAGATGTTTTCTATGCAACAGGGGATAGCTCTCCAGAGGTTGAAATAAATCAGGTAAACTCAGCTCTTCCCTTTGGAAAGCTGCATAATTTACAGAATCTAATGTTTTGTTTTCTTTTAAAGTTGTCATTTAAAACATTTTTGCTTCCTGATATGCAAATAAGTGGATGGCTTTTTGTAAGTTTTATTTTTATAATAACTCTGCCTCTTAAAGTTGTATTAATGATGAAATAAGATAATTCATTACAGGATACCCCAAAATCCTTATAGGCCGTCTGGGTACAAATGGGATCAGTAAATAAAACTGTTACCTTGCACTGTGTAGGTAATATTCTCTAATTTTAACATTCAGATTAAATCACTGAAAACATACTTCACTAACAAATCTATTTAGTTCCCTCCACCAAATTTTCTTGAGTGGCATTATATTCCTCATTCAGTTCTATAACATATCAGTGCTAATTCTGATCTGGTTTTGTAATAATGTCTTTGAGAGTACAATTTAAACAAAGACAATAGGTCAGAAGGAGCCTCAAGAATTTTGGAAGAAGGACCACTGATCTCCCTTCCAAATACCTACAATAGCTTTAAACACATCTTATTAATACTGGTTTGCTGTTGTTGTCTTTTAAAAAGCCACCATTTGCAATTTGTTCAGCAAAGAAACTAATAGGGGGACAATATGTCATAGGGATGCAGTGTCTCAGTGGCTAAGATGCTGAGCTTGTGGATCAGAAAGGTGGACAGTTTGGCAGTTCAAATCCCTAGCACAGCATAACAGAATGAGCTCCTGTTACTTGTCCCAGCTTCTGCCAATCTAGCAGTTCGAAAGCATGTAAAAATGCAAGTAGAAAAAAATAAAAAAACACCTTTGATGGAAAGGTAACAGTGATCCGTGTGCCTTTGGCATTTAGTCATGCCAACCACATGACCACGGTGACCTCTTCGGACAGTGCTGGCTCTTCAGCTTTGAAACAGAGATGAGCACCACTCCTTAGAGTTGGGAATGACTAGGGGAATGTGAGGGGAACCTTTACAATACAATACAATACAATACAATACAATACAATACAATACAATACAATACAATACAATACAATACAATACAATAGCAGAGTTGGAAGGGACCTTGTAGGTCTTCTAGTCCAACCCCCTGCGTGGGCAGGAACCTTATACCATTTATACAATAATACAATAGCAGAGTTGGAAGGGACCTTGTAGGTCTTCTAGTCCAACCCCCTGCATGGGCAGGAATCTTATACCATTTCAGACAAATGGCTATCTAACATCTTTTTAAAGGCTTCCAGGGTTGGGGCATTCACAACTTCTGGAGGCAAGCTGTTCCAGAGGTTAATTGTTCTAACTGTCAGGAAATTTCTCCTTAGTTCTAAGTTGCTTCTCTCCTTGATTAGTTTCCACCCATTGCTTCTTGTCCTACCCCCAGGTGCCTTGGAGAATAGTTTGGCTCCCTCTTCTTTGTGGCACCCTCTGAGATATCGGAACACTGCTATCATGTCTCCCCTGGTCCTTCTCTTCATCAAACTAGACATACCCAGCTCCTGCAGCCGTTCTTCATATGTTTTAGTCTCCAGTTCCCTAATCATCTTGGTTGCTCTTCTCTGCACTCTTTCCAGAGTCTCCACGTCTTTTCTACATCGTGGCGACCAAAACTGTATGCAGTATTCCAAGTGTGGCCTTACCAAGGCACTATACAGTGGCATTAACACTTCACGTGATCTAGATTCTATCCCTCTGTTTATGCAGCCTAGAACTGTGTTGGCTTTTTTGGCAGCTGCTGCACACTGCTGGCTCATATTTAAATGGTTGTCCACTAGGATTCCTAGATCCCTCTCACAGTTGCTACTATTGAGCAAGGTACCACCTATACTGTACTTGTGCAATTTGTTTTTCTTGCCTATATGTAGGACCTTACTTTTTTCACAATTGAAGTTCATTTTATTACATAGTGCCCAATGTTCAAGTTTGTCTAGATCCTTCTGTATCTTAAACCTATCTTCTGGAGTGTTGGCTATTCCTGCCAGCTTGGTGTCGTCTGAAAATTTGATGAGTTCCCCATTTATCCCCTCATCCAAATCGTTGATGAAGATGTTAAAGAGTACTGGGCCTAAAACAGAGCCTTGGGGGACTCCACTGCATACTTCCTTCCATGTAGATGCAGTTCCATTGAGGACTACACGTTGAGTGCGGTTGGTCAGCCAGTTGCGAATCCATTTGCTGATGGTGCTGTCTAACCCACAATTTTCTACTTTATCTAATAGTAGGTTATGGTCTACTTTATAAAATGCCTTACTGAAGTCCAGGTAAATTATATCAACAGCATTCCTCTGGTCCACTGATTTTGTCACTTTGTCAAAGAATGCTATTAGATTCGTCTGGCATGATCTGTTTTTGACAAACCCATGTTGGCTTTTGGCTATTACTTTGTTTGCTTCTAGGTGTTCACTTATTTGTTGTTTAATTATCTTTTCCAGAATCTTTCCTGGTATTGAGGTCAGGCTGATGGGTCTATAGTTTCCTGGATCTGTTTTTTTTTCTCCTTTTTTGAAGATGGGAACCACATCAGCTATTTTCCAGTCTTCTGGCAGTTCCCCGGTACTCCAGGATCTCTGAAAGATATAGTTCAATGGTTCTGAGATCTCGTCTGCCAGTTCCTTCAGAACCCTGGGGTGTAATCCATCCGGTCCTGGTGATTTGAACTCGTCCGGGGCAGACAGGTGCTCACTTACCATTTTCTTCCCTATTTCAACTTGTGTTCCTAATCTGATTTTTGTGGTGCTGTTTTTGATTGGTTGGACTGTTTTATCCCTTTGTGTAAAGACAGATGCAAAAAAAGAGTTAAATAGTTCTGCTTTCTCCCTGTTGCTTATCATCTTCTTGCCATTTTCTCCCAGCAGTGGACCAATTGTTTCCTTAACTTTTTTCTTATTTTTAACATGTTGGAAGAAGCTTTTTTTATTATTTTTTACTTTTTTGGCAAGCCTTTCTTCATTGCGAGCCTTAGCTTTCCTCACTTCGTCTTTACAGGCTCGGGCTATTTGCTGATATTTTGCCTTAGTTATGTCCCCCTTTTTCCACTTTTTATATTTATACTTTTTGTCTTTCAATTTGTCAGAGAGTTCTTTATGCAGCCATGCTGGTTTCTTTTGGGAGCTGTTATTTTTCTTCTTCATTGGTATTGCGCTGGACTGGGCTTTTATAATCTCATTTTTCAAAATTTCCCAAGCTTCTTGAGTTGTTTTCCCCTTGAGGATTCTCATCCATGGAATCCTTCCCAAGCTCTCTCTGAGTTTATTGAAATTAGCTCTCTTAAAGTCTAAGACTCTAGTTTGACTTTGTTCAACTACTTTTGTTTGCATAATGTTGAATTCCAGTATTTCATGATCGCTTGCCCCCAAAGTTCCTGTAGCTTCTACAACTTCTATCATTTCCTCTTTGTTAGTGAGAATTAAGTCCCCTTGTTCCCTTCTCTATCTTTTGGGAAACAAAGTTGTCTGCTAGGTTTGTTAGGAACCTGTTGGATCTTCCACTTGGTGCAGAGTTTGTTTCCCAATTGATGTCAGGGTAGTTAAAATCTCCCATTACTATTGTAGTGTGCTTCCTACATACCTTAGTTAGCTGGTTAGCAAAAAGTTCATCCACTTCCTTGCTTGGTTGGGTGGCCTGTAGTATAGACCTATGACAATATCATTCCCCCCCCCAACCTTTAATATTGACCCAAATACATTCAAGATAGTTCTCATCATTGTTGTGCTCTATTTCTGTAGAGATCTAATTATTTCTTATATATAGTGCAACTCCACCTCCTCTTTTATTTGGTCTATTTCTTTTAAATAATTTAAATCCTTCTAGCTGTATGTTTCATTTGTGGGTTTCATCCCACCAAGTTTCTGTAATGGCAACAATATCGTATCTGCCCTCATTTACTTGAATTTCTAATTCATCCTGTTTATTCCTCATACTCTGTGCATTGGTGTATAGACATTTGAGTCCATTTTGATTGACCCTGTGTTTACTGTCTACGAAACCTGTGTTATGCCTGACTATGGTTCTCTTTGCCCCTATTTCTTTGCCACTTGTATGGTTCATGTGCATGGTATGGCACTCACTGTTAATTGTTTGGTTTTGCTTGACAGCGGTGTTGATAATATTACCCGCACAATTATCTATGTTACATGCACTGATAACCCTATGAATTTTAGTTTGCTGGGGACAGAAATGTTCTTTATCTATTGATTCTCTGTCCCCACTATTCAGTTTAAATGTTTAGCCAGGAAATCTGTGAATTTAATGCCAAGTAACTCAGTCCCTTTCTTGGATGGGTGCAAACCATCTCTTTTGTACAGTTTATCATTGGACCAGCTGCAGGCATCATGACTAATAAGACCAAAGCCTTCCTTTTACACCACTCCTTTAGCCACACATTAAACTCTGCTATGCGCTGGCCCTTTCCTTTTTGTTCCTTGTATACTGGTATAACCTCTGAGAAGATAAGCCTGCAACCTGTACTACTAAGTTCGTACCCCAAACTCTGGAAATCATTCTGCACAGAAGCTACATCTTTTTGGGACAGATCATTTGTGCCAAGATGTATAATAGCATCAACTTCACAGTCCTTACTTGCATTCTTGACTATCTTAAGAATACGCCTCTTGTCTCTGCTGGCTGTAGCACCCTTACCTAAGTTTACATCCCTTACGATTGAGTCACCAATCAGGAGGTGACTTCTCTTTTTGGGTACCTTGCTCTTGTTGTGTGACTGATGCATGATCCCTGGTTCACACTTCTGCTTTTCTGAAGTAGGTTCTTCACTTTGGACCACAATCTCCTGCTTATTTGAGTCGTCATTATTACCTTGACATGTCACTTTAGTGTCCCCATTAAGATCAGCAAGGGCGCTATATCTGTTATGCTGGGGCACAGCAAAAGTTTTGTGTTTGTGGGTCACAGCTCTCACCCTGCCAGATCCCACAGTTGTCCAGGCTGCTCTTCTTCTGTGGGATCTTTGCGGTAGAGGAGGCTGGTAGTGTGGCATCTCCACTGGGTGGAATGGCCGAATTGGACACTTAATTTCTGCCTGGAGAGCACAAATTACAAATTCAAGATATGTGATGTGTCTATGTAATCTATTAATTTGTCTACAAGGGGGACAGTATCCAAAATTGAAAAGAGTACTGCGGAAGACAGGTGCAAAACAGTTATTACATTGAACTAAGCCAGTCATTTTTAAATAAAATACAATCACAGTCTTAAGGGCACAAATTTAGAATGTATTATTTCTATTTTTGCTTTATAGATATGTTAGACCTCTGTATTTCTTGGCCTCCCCTCTCTCTTGGCCAGAAGCTCCTCCCTCTAGCCTCAAGAACTTCAAAATGGGGAGATAAGTTTTACCTTTTTTTCTTCCCCCTCCACACAGCCTGAAGCTCCTCCCTCTAGCCTCAAGAAGTTCAAAATGGGGAGATAAGTTTTACCTTTTTTCCCTCCCCCTCCACACAGCCAGAAGCTCCTCCCTCTAGCCTCAAGAAGTTCAAAATGGGGAGATAAGTTTTACCTTTTTTTCTTCCCCCTCCACACAGCCAGAAGCTCCTCCCTCTAGCCTCAAGAAGTTCAAAATGGGGAGATAAGTTTTACCTTTTTTCTTCCCCCTCCACACAGCCTGAAGCTCCTCCCTCTAGCCTCAAGAAGTTCAAAATGGGGAGATAAGTTTTACCTTTTTTTCTTCCCCCTCCACACAGCCTGAAGCTCCTCCCTCTAGCCTCAAGAAGTTCAAAATGGGGAGATAAGTTTTACCTTTTTTTCTTCCCCCTCCACACAGCCTGAAGCTCCTCCCTCTAGCCTCAAGAAGTTCAAAGAAGTTTACCTTTATCTTTATGTCATAGTGAGCAGCAGCAGCAGTTTTGAATATTGAGGGAGGGGGGAACGGACAAGTAGGATTGAATATGATAAAGACCTGGATGAGACATTACGGGGAAATCCCAGGATTATCAGTGAGGCAGATAAGTCAAAATAGCATTCCAAAATGAAATTCAATGTGAAAAAAATTAGAAAAGAAAAACCAAATGCACAGAATAACACATAGATGCTACCCTGGAATCAATAGTAGTAGCTGTGGGACGAATCTAGGACTACTAATGGACAACCACTTAAATATAACCCAGTAGTTTCCTGCAGCTTCCAAAAAGCCAGGTCCTAGGCTGCATTAGTAAAAGGATAAATCAAGATCACATGAAGTGTTAGTGTCATTTTATAATGCCTTGGTAAGTTCATACATGGAATATTGTACCCAATTTTAGTTGCCACTATATCAAAAAGATGTTGAACTTTAGAAAAAGTGCTGAGAAGAGCAACACAAGTGATTTAGGGGAGATTGAGGAGAATTATTGTTAGAGGAAGCATATATTAGAACAAACATAACCAAAATCATCCTATACCCTATTGCAAACTCAGTTAATTGCACAAATGTATGAATGGGGCTATGTTCTATAGATCTATTGGTATAATAGATCTATATATATATAGATATATATAGATCGGTATAATTGGAATTAATGCACATATAGAAATGTGCATTAATTCCATTAGAATACATTATGGATTCCACAAATCACAATTAAAAACAAGCCAAGGCCTAGCATTTGGTGTGAACCCACCTTCAAAATTCATTGCTGAAAACCAGTAAGGGGTTGCTAGTGGTGTGGTTGGTGAATCTTAAATAGCATGTAGACTTTTCAAGCAGTCAGTAAAAATCTCCAGTATTCTTTCTACTGAATTAAATATATATATATATATACCACTGTGAGGTTTGGAAAAGGAACCAGGATTACAAAGGGTTTTTCAAAGGCAATCACTCTTGTGACATTCCACTAGAAATGTTTTTACCTGGAAGGGCAGAATCCCCAGGTCCCAGGTCCCCTCCCAAATTTTTAATATATTAATTACTTAGCACATCTGGGGGTTTTTTTTAAGAGGAGATATGGCCTTTATTTGTTCATTTACAGTGAAAAATATCACACTGAGATTTCAAGTATCCTAGCAATTAGTGAAATGGGAAAAGGATGCTTCTCCAGAATGTTCAGGGACATTGTACTTCATAACTCATTAATTGATATTACAATTAATATAACTTCAGTTGTGTTTCTATCATTAAGAATATCAACATCCTACCATTATATAATGTATGTTTTCAATCTATTTCACACAGCTTTTATTATTTTTTAATTAAAATAGTTTATGATTTCCCTGTAAATTGGTCCTCCTATTGCAAAGATGTAAGACTTTGGAATTCTTTTCACTAATAAGTGTCTTTGTTAACACTGAAAAGAGAATGCCATTTGCTGTTACCATAATGACACACAGTACGTTTTCCTTACAACACAAATATGAGAGAATGCAGCTAGATATTTATAGATGAAATATGTGCACATTTCAAAACATTAAAAGATTTAGAAGTTCTTTGAGAGATATGCACTTTGAATTAAATTTGTAGGGGAAAGAAAACAATTTAAAGAAAGAAAACTAAGAATAAAGCATAATTTATTCTTCTTTGAATATGATAAATGAATAGTTGGGGATTCTGCTTCAGAAGGCACATTGAAAAGAATGGCCTACACTTTGTGATCTGCAAATGGATCAGAGGTGGTATTCAGCCAGTTTTGACCAGTTCTAGTGAACTGGTGGAGAAAATTTTGAATAGTTTGGAGAACCAGCAAATGCCACCTCTGGCAGGCTCCAACCCCATCTATTCGTTGCCTACCAAGTACCAGCTGATGGGAGTCCCAGCTGATTGGCTGGGTCTTCTTCTGTTGCTCTGCACAGGAGAACAGAGCTGGAAAGCAGGTTAGTGGGGGATGGGAATTTTACAGTATCCTTGCCCTGGAGTGGGGTGGAAATGGAGATTTTGTAGTATCCTTGCCCTGGAGTGGGGTGAAAATGGAGATTTTGCAGTATCCTTGCCCTGGAGTGGGGTGAAAATGGAGATTTTGCAGTATCTTTGCCCTGGAGTGGGGTGGAAATGGAGATTTTGCAGTATCCTTGCCCTGGAGTGGGGTGAAAATGGAGATTTTGCTGTTTCCTTGCCCTGGAGTGGGATGGAAATTGAGATTTTGCAGTATCCTTGCCCTGGAGTGGGGTGGAAATGGAGATTTTTTGCAGTATCCTTGCCCTGGAGTGGGGTGAAAATGGAGATTTTGCCGTTTCCTTGCCCTGGAGTGGGGTGGAAATGGGGATTTTGCAGTATTCTTCCCCTGCCATGCCCACAAAGCCACACCATGCCCACATAACTGATAGTAAAAATTGTTGAATCCCACCACTGAAATGGATCTCCTTTTCTTTTATATACATGCTCAACCATACCTTCACCCCTTGTATGCATGCATATATGCATTGGCAGATTTAGAAAAGCATTTCAGTCATCATGCATCTGAAGCAAAAAAGGCAGTTTTTAGACAGTGCTGGAGGCAGGAAAAGAGAGCCATTGTGTGGAGAGCAATTTTAATGAAAGAAAAGGAACACAGTAGGATCTACCGTATTTTTCGGAGTATAAGATGCACCTTTTTTCCCTCTAAAAAGAGGCTGAAAATCTGGGTGCATCTTATACATCGAATACAGCATTTTTTGCCTCCTGAAACCCTGTCCCTTCACCAAAATGGCTGTGCCTAGCCTTATGGAGGCTTCCAGAGAGCTGATGATCTCTCTTCCAATGATCAGCACTCTATAAGCCTCCATAGGGCTATGCATTCAATTTATTTGACATAAAAATGGCCCATTTTCACAATAAATGGGCCGTTTTTTTGCTCATTTTTCACACACACCCCTCACCCCCCAGGAGCACTCTGCAAGCCCCCCCAAGGCTAGTCATGCCTTTTATTTGAAGAATAACGGCCACATTTTCGCAGAGAAAGAGCAATTTGGGGGAGATATGCAAAGTGCAAAAAACCCTCTTTTTTCCTTTTGGAAGGCTGTTTAGTTACTTGGCAACTTTAAGACTTTGGACTTCAACTCCCAGAATTCTCCAGCCAGCATAGCTTGTGGACATAGCTGGCTGGAAAATTCTGGGAATTGAAGTCCACAAGTCTTAAAGTTGCCATGTTTGGGAACCCCTGAGTTAGAACACTTTCTGAAAGCTCTTTTGGAAGGCTCTTTAACTTTCTGTGCCAGGAGAAACAAAGTTTTAAGGTTTGTCAGCAATTTCCTTCTCCAGGACCTGGATAAATACACCTGGAAACATCAACCTACATACCTACCTACCTACCTTCTCTCTCTCTCTCCCTCTCCCTCTCTCTCTCTCTCTCTCTTCCTACCTACTGTATTTCTCTCTTTATTTCTCTCTCTCTATATCCTTCCACCTATCTTCCTACACACACTCTCTCTCCCTCCCTCCCTCCCTCCCTACTGTATTTCTCTCTCTCTCTCTGTTTCTCTCTATCCTTCTACCTACCTACCCACACACACTCTCTCTCCCTACCTACCTACTGTATTTTTCTCTATATTTCTCTCTCTCCTTCTACCTACCTACCTATCTACCTACACACACACACTCTCTCTCTCCCTACCTACCTACTGTATTTCTCTCTCTCTATTTCTCTCTCTTTCTATCCCTTTATCTATCTACCTACCTACTCTCTCTCTCTCCCTACCTACCTACCTATCTACTGAATTTCTCTTTCTTTCTCTCCCTCTCTCTCCTTCTATCTGCCTACCTACTTTTTTTTTGTCATTTGCTTCTTCAAAACCTTGGTGCGTCTTATACTCTGGTGTGTCTTATACTCTGAAAAATACAGTAATTTTTTTAACTTGTGCTGAGAAATCCATCATATTTTTCTAAGCCACACTGTTAAACAAAAAAATCCTTGAATCCCTGGGTTTCGGAAGGCATATCAGTGATGTGGTAACATTACCAAAAGATGGAAGCTCAATTTTTGATTCTCTTTCTAGGAATTCCCAAGACTAGGAATCTTCAAAATATGCATATTAAGCTTAGTAGAAATTTAGCATTATCATTTAACTTTATTTTAATTAAAAGATGCCATGGGACCCAAATCACAATTTGTAGAGTACAAATTACCCATCTTATGTCATAATATTTTCCAGCTACATTTGCTGAGCAATAGAAGACAGCAAGATAATGTTGGGATTGCATAGTAGAAGATAGAAATCAGCTAAGAAGCACCCAGCCAATTTATAGATCCAGCTTAGGTTCTTCCATGGGTAAATAAAGAAATAATTGATTGGTAAAATGTGTCAGGAGCCTCAGATCAACTGAAAGTTTATGGGAAAATTTGCAAGCCTCCAGGTTATCACAAAGTATGATAAATAAAAGATAATAAGAGTAAGCAAAGAGAAGCAAGAAGGGGAGCTGGTTGAAGTTCGGATTGTATGTCTCTGCAGCAGCAATTAATAGCTCAAATCCTAGTACTTTGTTTTGTGGTCTTTAGAACTCCTGAATCCTGGTGAATTACAACCACACATTTCCTCCCAATTCTTTTTATGAAAAATGAAAAAAGAAATGTATTAATCCTTCAGTAATATCAACAGTATCCATACAACCAAAAGGAAAGAGATTCTAGATCAATGTTTTCCAAACTTGACAACTTTAAGAGGTATAAACTTGTTAGCTAAGGAATTCTTGGAGTTGTAATCCACACATCTTGAAGTCCACATATCATTTTTAAAAAGTTGGTTGGATGGAGAAATAAAGAACTATCATTTTCTCAGTATTCTTTAACATATAATATAAAAGACTGGGGAGGGCTTTAAAATGATATATTTAGTAATTTGCCTCCTGATTTTCAAGTTGACTTTTAAAAAGCAGATATTAGAATCTGAAGTAGAGGAACATTTCACAGTCTGGATAATCTTTATATACCAGTTACTAAAACAACACCTATAATAATACTAGTTTTAAAATCCATTTATTGCACCACATATGACATCAACCTTAACTAATAATGTAATTGATGTCATTGGAGATACAATTATTATTGTTACAAGATTATATTTTGGACAAGATGGTGAAAGGTTTTTAGATAAGTGCAAGGGGGAGAGAAACAGGCTGTCTTATTCCTCCCTCCCTTCTTCTAACGAGTTCTCTTCAGTCTTGCAGGCTGTGTGCCAAAATCCCTCTGGAATTTATGAGTTATTTATAGGCAATTCTTCAACATAGCAAAAAAAACAACCCTGCTTCTTTTGAACAGAAATGTAGTTTGAGTACATATTTGTGAAGCCAACCACTTTAAATATTTAGTGGCATATGGGCATAGGAAGTATAGGACCTACATTGACTCCTAAAAGTTAAGAATTCCCTGACGAATTATCTAAGGTAGAGGCCTTATTTCACTAGTGGTAGCCGGTATTCCTCCATCTGGCTGAGCAGAAGCAAGGATGTTTTCTGCTCTTCCATCTAATTAAGAGGAGCACAATTCTGGAGTTCATTTGCAGCTCGATACTAATGAGTATGTATCACAATAACAACAAAATAAAACATTCCATTTTAAACATATTAATGATTTATTTCTTCTTCCTTACTCTGGTCAGTGATTGACAGTAAAGAATGTAGGTTATCTGAGAAGTTAGTGTTGGAGAGAAATCCATCTGCCTTGGAGAAGATTTAGTGCTGCTTACAAAAATAAAAGTAATTCAAAAGAATTAAATTCTTAATAGTTTGGCCCTTTCTCTTCTTATTATGTATTTGAGAAATAATACACTAATCCTATTATTTCAAAGCAATGGAGATGGGTTTTCTGTTTTATCTTCACAGGTAGGTTGTGAAATAGATTGGAGTTAAACTAGAACAAGTCGTGGCTCACTATTATGGGGTGATTTGGATTGGACTTCCCTAATATTACTTAACTCTAATCATTATACTGCTCAGTTATTGTTGTATTACAAGAAGAAATGAAGTATAGGACTGCATTGCTCCCTAAAAGTTAAGAATTCCTTGATGAATTCTCTAAGGTAGAGCCCTTCAAGAAGAAATGAAATGAAACATTACATGAAGCATTACATCCTTCACTCCTATAGATACTTACCTAGAGAGAGAAAGAATACGAAGGTATTTAGTGGGACTATCATTTCTTATTCTTAAATACTAAATACTAATTATGAATTTTCTCATTATACAAATAATAATAATAATAATAATAATAATAATAATAATAATAATAATAATAATAATAATAATAATAATAATGTTGAATTTATTGACCGCTCCCTCTCCCCACAGGGACTCGGGGCAGTGCACAGGGAAAATAAAAGCAATAAATATACAAAATATATACAAATTTAAAACAGATTAAACTTATTCCTGTGCTAAAATCCCTTAACTAAAAATCCCCACTAAATATAAATATACATTTAAAAACCCATAGAGAGAGAGACTACCCTAGGCCGGCCAGGCGGAAAAGATGAGTCTTCAATTTCAGGCGGAAGGAGCGGAGGTCCGTGGTCGTTCTAATATCGGGGGGAAGGTCGTTCCAGAGGGCCGGGCCCGCCACAGAGAGAGCCCTTCCCCTGGGCGTCGCCCGCTGACAAAGTCTAGTGGATGGCACCCGGAGAAGTCCCTCTCTGTGGGAGCGGATCGGCCGTGAGGATGTGTGAGGCAGGATCCGATCCCGCAGATAGCTAGGTCCCGAGCCATCTGCACACCAATCTGTTAGAAAGGGCAAAACATTCACATTAAGATTATTGAAGGACACTTAGATGAGATCTATTTGATGAGCTCTATCAGATGCGATAGTGAGATGCGGTGGCTCAGTGGCTAAGAGCTCGATCAGAAAGGTCGGCAGTACGGCGGTTTGAATCCCTATTGCTGGGTAATGGATTGAGGTCCCATTACTTGTCCCAGCTTCTGCCAACCTAGCAGTTCAAAAGATGTAAAAAAATGCAAGTAGAAAAATAGGGACCACTTTGGTGGGAAGGTAACAGCGCTGTGGGCATCTTTGGCATTTAGTCATGCCAGCCACAAGTAGTAAAGGTAAAGGAGTCTTTGGACAGTGCTGGCTTTTCAGTTTTGAAATGGAGATGAGAGTCGGGAATGACTAGCACATATGTGCAAGGGAAACCTTTACATATGTGCAAGGGAAACCTTTACCTTTACTTATCAGATGAGATAGATTCCTAGAGAGGATGAATGTATTGTTGAATTGGATGTGAAATGTGCAAGTTTTCTTATGGACATGACTGACTCTAATGCATTTACTGAATTTCTATCTATGAGAATTTTGTTTGAACAAAAAATATTACTATGTACTTACAGGACTTGACAGGTGTGGCAGGGACTACAACACCTAACCAACTATAAGGGCAATACAAAAAAAATAGCCAATGCTGATGCCCTGCTAGTAGAGGAGCTAAATAGCTTCTTCGCCCGCTTTGAGGTAAAAAGACCAGTCTCTGTGGCTTTATCCCAAAGGCCCTCTAACATCCAGCCACTCACCCTGGATGAACATCAAGTGAGAGCTGAGCTGAAGGCTGTAAATCCCAACAAAGCTGCAGGTCCAGACGGGGTGTTGGGGAAAGTGGTAAAAACCTGTGCTGACCAATTAGCAGGGGTTCTGACAAGGATTTTTAACCTCTCCCTGAAACAGGCTAGAGTCCCATCATGCTTGAAAGCAGCCACCATTATCCCAGTTCCAAAGACAGCAGCCATAAAAAGCTTGAATGACTATAGACCCATTGCACTGACGTCTATAGTGATGAAGTGCTTTGAGAGACTGGTCCTACAACACCTCAGGTCCTGTCTTCCACCAAGTTTTGATCAACACCAGTTTGCGTATAGAAACAACAGGTCAACAGGGGATGCCATCACCACTGCTCTCCATATCGCACTGAGAAATCTGGGAATTATGTCAGAATGCTTTTTATAGATTATAGCTCGGCCTTCAACACCATTCTACCAGGCATTCTCATTGAAAAGTTGACTGACCTGAATTTCCCTCCCCTTACTTGTGAATGGATCAAAGACTTCCTGACCGATCATCCACAAACAGTAAGGGTTGGGTCCTTTACATCTTCTACACTGAAGCTCAGCACAGGCTCCCCTCAGGGCTGTGTGCTCAGCCCCTACCTCTACTCACTGTATACATATGACTGCATATCCTCTAATCCATCCAACATCATAATAAAGTTTGCAGATGACACAACGGTGGTGGGTCTCATAACTGGAGGGGACGAATCAGCATACAGAGAAGAAGTCCAGAAGGTATCCGCATGGTGCTCAAGAAACAACTTACATCTAAATACTAGCAAGACAAAGGAGATGGTGCTAGATTTCCGGAGGCACAGAGAGGAACCTGCCCCACTGTATATCGAGGGGGGCTGTGTGGAGAGGGTTTCCTCTTTTAAATTCTTAGGAGTGCTTATTAGCCAAGATCTCACCTGGAAAAACAACACATCTCTGGTGATTGGAAAAGCTCAACAGAGACTTCATTTCCTTAGAGTCCTGCGGAAAAATCAGGTGGAACAACGGCTGATGATCTCTTTCTATCGGTCCATCATAGAAAGTGTCCTCACATATTGTATCACAGTGTGGTATGCTGGTTTAACAGTTGCGGAGAGGAAGGCACTACAGAGAGTGATCAATTCGGCACAAGAAACCATCGGTTGCCCTCTGACATCACTGGATAACATCGCCAGAGCTCGCTGCTTTAGCAGAGCAAGGAAGATTCTCAGAGATGATTCACACCCTGGTTGGTATCTCTTTGCCCTTCTACCATCAGGCAGAAGATACCAAAGTATAGCCAGCCGAACGAACAGGTTTAAAGACAGCTTCTATCCTTGGGCTGTGAGACTTTTAAATTCAACCGCAATCACTCCATGCACAGGCTAGTTTTTTCTTTTTTCTTTTCTCTCTTTTTTGTTTCTGTTATAATTTTGCACCAGTGAAGTTAAAACCAATTTCATTGTAATTTTTACAATGACAATAAAGGTTATTATTATTATTATTATTATTATTATTATTATTATTATTATTATTATTATTATTATTTTCTTCCATCTTCTCTTCCTAGTTATAAGACTCACTTAACTGCCTAAAAACCAGATGATCATACAACACTGCATGGCCAGGTAATCTTTTTATCCAGAGTGAGGAATTGAGGATCTGTCACATTGTACAAGCTGGGGATAGAAACTGAAAATGGAAATCCATCATGCCAAACCAAATGGATAGAACCAAGTGAAAAAGAAAATGAAGCAGATCTATCAGCGGTCATTAAGATCAAGCAACCCTCACCTCATTCCTCTGCAATTTCACAGGAGAATTATTTTTGTGAATCCTTGGACATGTATTTGGTCTGACATTAAATACAAAGCCGCTTGCCATAGCAAAAAGCTATATGTGCCTATTCAGACTGTTGCTCAGGTGCTAAATTATGATAGACAAAGTCAAAGCTTTTGCTGTATTTTCTCAGGGTCTTTTGTCTTTAAATCAGACTTGACAGCCTTTCAAATAGAAGGCATTTAACAAGAGAGATTGGTCCTTGAAAAAAAACAGCACTGAAGGCTAGAAATCAGATGCTTATTCTTTTTTTAAGAAAATGCCAAAGGATTTTGATTAGAATTAGTATAGGTCATTTTTTAAAATTTTAGGCCATTTATTTATTTATTTAGTCCATATTCAAATCTGCACACATGCATAATAACATATTTTTGTAGATCTCTTAGAATCACAAATTGTGAGAGGATTATCTTATCAAGAGTCCATTGGTTATGTGATTTATGATGTATTAGATGTGGAATCAAATAAATAATTTCATGGATATGTCATGCATATGATTAAAATACATGTCTAATGATTGATTAATCAAAGCTCTAGCAACTTTAAAAGTATTCACTCAATACTGGTTTTATTCAAACACCAGAGCAGAATCTGATGTCTAGGAGTAAATTGTTGAGAAGCTTTATTAAAAATGACATTGGCAAATACAAATAGTTCTTGAGTTGGAATAATTCATTTAGTGACTGTTTGAAGTTACAATGGCACTGAAACAAGTGACTTATGGCCCTTTTTCACATTTATAACCATTGCAGCATCTTCATGGACATGTGATCAAAATTCAGACACTTGGCAACTAAGGTTCCACATTCTAGAACACTGATACCTGCTCATGTTATGCTTATGATTGATTGATACCAACAAATTAATTTCTTACTAATTCAATGAAAAACTGATGATGTTGTTTAAAAATTAAAGATAATTATTTCCTATATATGATACAGCAGGTTATTTTGCAGTTTCGCTGGTATTATTGCAAAAAGATGTAATTTCTTTATGTGTTTTGTAAAATTCTTGGACATGGTACCAAGTGTTCCAATGACAATGGGTATCACTGTTATTTATTATTATTATACTTTATTATTATACTTTATTATTATTATACTTTATTTATGCTTTATATTTATCATAAAATATATGATGTTCCTACTAGCGCAGTTTTTTGCAGTTCTGCTGATGTTATTGCAAGAAGCTGCAATTTGTTGATGTATCTTATAAAATTCTTGGATGTGGTACCAAGTGCCCTGATGACATTGGGTATCACTGTTACATGTTTCATCCATAGCCATGTAGATTTGATGGCCAGGTCGTGATATTTCGTGATTTTTTTTCTAGTTCTTTTCCTTCGACTCTGGCATCTCCTGGTATAGCAATATCAATTAACTGTACACTTCAGACCATCTACAACTGTGATATCTGGTGTGTTGTGCTCCAAATTATGATTCATTTGTATCCGAAAGTCCCACAAGATCTTCACCTTCTCATTTTTGATAACTTTTTCATTTTATGTTCCCATGACTTTCAGGCAAATTGTATTTTTTACATAACCCCATAATCCATAACCATTGGATTAATTTAGCAACTTGGCTGTGTCTAGCTTTGTAATCAGTTTGTGCAATTTCACAGCATTCATATAGTAAATATGAAACAGTTTTGACTTTGTTGTTGCAAAGTCGGCAGTTTGGATTGTCAGTGGATTTTTAAATCTTGCTTTCATGGCATTAGTTTGTAGTGCTTGTTCTTCAGCAGCCAGTATTAAACCTTCTGTTTCTTTCTTGATGGTTCCCATCTTAAGCCATGTCCATGTCAAGTTGTCATCACATTTTCCTTCAATCTTTTTCAAGTGTTGTCCATGCAAAGCTTTGATTTTCCATCTATTTAATCTGTCATCCAGCTGTTTTTCCTTATATTCTGTCTTTGTTTCTGTTGTTTTTATAATGTTATCCATTTTCACAGCCTGCAGCATTTTTGGTTCATATAATCATTCAATCTTTGTTTTTCTTCTTCTACAGTTTCATGGATTTGCAGTCTGCCCCCTATTTTTCTTGGCAGGTAAAACCTGCCAATGTCACTTCATGGATGTAAAGCATGGTACATATTTAAAAGTTTGTGTATTTTCCGGTCCAAGTTTTCAAGTTCAGCCAAAATCCAATTGATAATTCCAGTTGAGTAGTGTATCACTGGAACTGCCCATGTATTAATGGCTTTAATTATATATCCAGCATTCAGTTTTGATTTTAACATTTTGCGGACCCTCCTGAAATATTACTTTTGCACTGACTCTTTGACTTTTCCATTTAAGAAGTTATCTGCTTCCAATAAGCCTAGGCACTTGCAACCATCATCCTTTGCTAATGCTTTCACTATGTTTCCATTTCCCAGTTCTATTCCTTCTGGTTTTTTTCCATTTTTCCTTGCTGCATGGATAATCTAGCACATTTTTCAAGTCCAAAGTTCATTTTGATGTCACTGCTGAACTATTGAACTGTGTTGAGTAATGATTTAAGTTCAGTGGGGCTTTTTGCATACATGTTTAAGTTATCCATGTATAGTAGATAGTTTATCTTGCCGTTGGTTTGAGATTTGATATCCCAGTTTTGTGTTTCATAGGATTATTGTCAATGGAATTAATATGATGTTGAACAGTAGTGGTGAAAATGAGTCCCCTAGTAGATTCCTTGTCTGATGTTTACTTCACCAATGTTCTCCCCATTTGCTGTTAAAACTGTTTTCTATTTTTGCATATTTGCTTTAAAAAATGTACAAATATTTTTGCTGATTCCAAAGTTTTCCAGACAAATGTTAATCCAGCTGTGGGGTAATGAGTCAAATGTCTTCTTGTAATCAATCCATGCCATATTTAAATTTGTCTTTCTTCGTTTTACATTTTAGTACCATTTTGTCAATGAGCAACTGATCTTTTGTTTCTGTTGATTTTTTATAATTTCCTTTTTGTTTTCCATCAGATGATTGAATACTGAATTTGCCAGTATTCTTGTAAAAAGTTTGAATGTTGTTCACAGACAAGTAATTGGGTGATAGTTACTTGGTTCTGTGCCCTTTTCTGGATCTTTCATTATCAAGTATGTTCAACCAGCTGTTAACCATTCTTCACTTGTTGCATTTTGAAGAATTTGATCAAATTGAGTGGCCATGCCATGATGGAGATTGGTCAGGTGTTTTAGCCAGTATCCATGCAGTTCATCCAGGCCAGGTACACTCCAGTTCTTGATCTTCTTTGCTTGTTTTGCAACCATCAGTTTTTATTACAATATTTTCCATCTTATTTTGTATTGTTTGTTGTTAAATATCTTTGATCCAGGAGGCAGTTTTATTGTGTTTCACTGGGTTTCCCCACAGTTGTTTCCAAAAACTCAAAAGTTTTTCTTTACATGGGTAAACATTAGCTTGGATTCAATTTTCATCAAGGGACCAGTAGAAGAGGTGTTGGTTTCTTCTGAGCTGGATATTTTCACGATATTGTTATTTTTGTCCTTCATATCTTTCAATTTTCGTTGTTGTTGTTATTCTCTGGTTAATGTTTATTGCCTTTATTGTGTATGTATTAAAGGTATATATTGCTTAGGAAGAACCAAATAATCATCTATAAAGTCTTGCTGCATTAAACTTTTACAGATCTATGGGAGTGTTTATAAGCAGGTAGAAGAGGTGTCTTTAAAGTATTTTTTCTGAAACACTGATATCTTTTTCCAAGTATACTAATAATGTTATAATATTTATAATAGAGACAGTAATAAATTCCAAAAGGACAAAGGTGGTTCTGTATAAGTAGGTGAAAAACAATGCACTTTTAGCAAAATTTTAACTTCAGGACTGGCAGTGAAAAAGAAAAATGAAACCATTTTTAAGGAACATTAAGAAAGACATCAAAATAAGACTTATATCCTCGTGTTTTTTAAAAGTATCTATGGTGAAGAAATACTAGGTGTAATTACCATGCCACCATGAAAAAATATCAAAGGACAAGAGTGCTAGAGAAACTTCTTGGAAAGTAACTTTATGTTTAGGACTCTATATTAGGAAGGACAAAAGTGAATTTACTAGAGTGATGATCTCCACCACAGTACAATTGAAAACTGCAAGCCAGAGTTTGCTACTGACTTCTAGGCTTCATTTGGTATCACATAGCTCACTGTGGCAATGCCAAAGTAGCTAACCGTTTTTATTTACCGTAATCAGTCAGAGCTTTTCTTCTGTTCTTATTTTAAATGTTTCTTTTAACTGAGGAAAAAGAATTTGAAATATTTTGCAGTATCTCAGTGAACACATGGCTTTGATTTGACTTCTATCTATGAAAAATATCCAAAATTATGTCCTAAAATATGGTTATAAAAATGCATTGATCTTGTAAAACCCTGGATAACAAGGGCCCTTATTAGAACAAAATGACAAATAAAAATATGCTAACACTATGTTTATAGGGGGAGAAAGATTTTGAGAGCCACAATCTGTACATTTTCAACAATATTAACTCATCTGACAATATATATGTACACATATACCAGTATACAAGTTTTTTTCAATTTGAAGGCAATAGAAGTCTTGCAGCTGGCTAAGCCCTGTTATGTAGAATATTCCCCATCTTCTCAACTGGAGATGCCATTGTAATCTTAACAGAAACAAAATCACACTGATTTTGGAAATATAGAACTATGCAAACATTTAGAGAAACCAAACATGGCTACATTTTCTTCATAATCAATAAATGCTGGGACTGGTTTTATATGACACTAGGATTTTCTACTTGTATATGTGTACATTATCAGAGTATTGGCTGATAAAAGAAATGTATGTATAACTACACATATCTGTTATTTCACATGCTGATATAACAGATTTATAGTTGTCAGTTTTAGAGCCAAAGATATGCCCATGATGAATTTGTCAGTCTTATTTCCTAGTTATAAAAATAATAATCTTTGAGGATCATTATGAAAGAAGAATAATCCACAATTACAGAAGGAGAATAAAATTGGTTAAAATTTACAAAATTAGCAAGTTCAAACAAATGCAAGAAAGAAGCACTTTATTCTTCAAAAGTCACACATTGAGGGAATCTTTTTTAAAAATATTAGAGACCACTAACAAAGAATATTATCTTCTCTAAGTTTCCATGGAGGTTTTTGGGATATAAAAAACCTTAACAAACTTATTCTTTAACTTACACTTTAACGCTTATCATTAAAGCTTTACATTATATTATACCTATACTGATGGCTACATCAAATTCCTAAATAAATATTTTTTCTCATTCATTGCAAAAAAATAATACTTTTCTATAACCAAAATTTAACCACTTTGCAGTTAATTGTTTTCTGTTGCTATTAGCTAAAATTATAACATTATATAACATGATGGCAACGTTAAAACATGTGGACTAGAAATCAAAGCTTCTGTATCATAAAGTTATTAAGTTCGAAAAACACTGTTCTAGACTGCTGTTGATGGCTTTGTAGGCTTTCAATCTGAGTGAGAGTAGGGGAACAAGGCTTCACCAGCTGCTGGCTGGTTTTATGCTGTCAGCATCTCTGCTGGAATAGAGAAGCTGGAAATGTCTGGTTCTTCTTTCAGCTCTTTGGCAGTTGCTTTGTTGGACCTATGCCAAGACCTCCTTTATTGTCAGTCACCTGCTATGCTGCATTGTATCCTGATAGCTGTTCTACATACAATGCTGCAAATTCTTCCTGTCCACTCTCCTAACAATCTGAGGTGCCACCAGCATTTTCCTTTCCTAATTGGAGACCAGATGTAGTCCAGTTCAAAAGGCCTTAAAGTCACATGGCAAAAAAAAAAACTAGAAAGGGAAGTAAGAGCTTCTTGCAGAGAATTCCTTCTACATATTGTTCAATGTTCTGATTCAATCAGGAACATATGATACATGTTTGTGTATGCACACAAAATGATTGTATTATTGAAAATAATGTACAGAGAACTATATTTACCCTAAGGTTTGCAAGCTATCTGTATTTACTAATGGTACATGGAAACAACCTTGGTAGGCAAGGCCAAGAAACAAAACCAAGGGAATGATCATATAAAAGGCAGCTTGGTCCAGGAATGTGGGTGAGGCAAGCAGCTCAAAATAGATCTCTCTAGTTTTATGGGCCACTGGAGGTGCAGGAGACATGTACTTTGAGACTTGCAAAATTGTCAGCCTTGCAAGGTATATTAGATAGGAAACATCGCCAGATGAGCGAATTCAACTTTATTGTAAAGTTAAATTAACAAAATTATACAACTCTTGTTCTTATTTATTCTATTGACATTTCTGTGCCTGTGTCAGCGTTCCAAATAGCATCCAAAATTAAATTAGAGTCCAAGGCAAAGTGCTGCTCAAAATTCCAATTTATTAAGAGAGCCATGCTGGCACATTTGGGGGAAAACCCAAATCTGAAGCTTCTTCCATTTCCCCTCCCCCAAGTTAAAGTTCATGATCTTGCCCCATACCCACAAGTCCATCACATGATCCAATCTTCCACTGCCATGTTGGCAGTTCCACCCATCCAATTCCAGTCAGGGGCAGAGGTGCAAAGACAAAGGATGACCTTGGCAATCTAGAAAGAAATTTTATTTTGGCTGCATAACATTCTACTCTGTACTATTTCCCCCTCCCATTTTTAATGCTATTTCCCCCTCCCATTATTTATGCTATGAAACAGCATAGTAGAATAGAAGTGTGGCAGGCCAAAGATCTAAAAGGAACATGGCTATAGGCCTGACAGGCGGCCTCTCCTCAGAAGAAAACCATTTCCTGAAAAAGAATAATTTAGGGGTTAACATAACAGAACTAACCACCTCTCCCCCTCCCAGGGGGACCTTTTGCTTATTAGGAAACTTGTCATGGAATAGTTTTAGTAATTTATTAGCTTTTAGATTCCAGCTTTTTACCCAAGTAGCTTCAGACAAAGGGTACCCTTCCAATGCACTAAATATTGTAGTGACTCCTATTCAGCCTGGAATCTTTTTTTCACTTCGTAATGTGTTTCCCCTTCTATCACTACAGGAGGAAGGGGAGACTGGGTGGACCCAGTTACTGGCTTCAATAAGCTACAATGAAATACAGGGTAAATTTTCCCTAGAATTCTGGGTAGACTGAGTTGAACTATAACTGGGTTAATTATCTTCACTATTGGGAATGGACCTAGAAATTTTGGGCCAAATTTCTTGCTAGGAATTCTTAATCTTATGCATTTGATAGATAAGAAAACTTTGTCCCTGACACAAAAGTGGGGTTGGAGAGATCAGTGTTTATCAGTTTGCTTCTTGTATGCTTCTGCTGCTTTTGAAAGAGCTTTTTTTGTATTTTCCCACCCTTTCTTTAGAGTCAGAAACATAGAAGAGGGAGGTTTCCTAGGCAGCTCAGGCATGGGAACCAATTCCATACCACTGGTAATTTGGAAAGAAGCTAATCCAGTGCTGCTGTGGACCGCGTTGTTGTATGCCACTTCGGCGAATGGTAGCAAGTCTGACCACTTGTCTTGTTGATAGTCCACATAATACAGATGTATTGTTCCACCATCACATTGGTCCTTTCGACTGCTCCATTTGTGCTCGAATGAAATACTAAGCTCAGTCCTTGTGTGGACTCAATGGATCTCAGGAACTCTCTCCAGAACTTGGCGGTGAACTGAATTCCGTGGTCAGAAATGATTCTCCTGGGCACTCCATGCAGGCGGTAAATGTGTTTAACAAACATTTTTGCTAACTTCTTTGTGGATGGTAATCCTGAGCAAGCAATGAAATGTGCCTGCTTGGAAAACAAATCAATTACTCTCCAGATTTCTCTATTCCCACTACTGTCTGGGAGCTCAATGATGAAGTCCATTGCAATCTCTTCTCATGGTTGGCTAGGGATGGCCACCCATTGTAGTACTCCAGGGAACTTTCCTGGCCCTATTTTCATGGTTGCACAAGTGACATGGCTCTTTAGGTAAACTTTCACTTCCAATTTCATTTTTTGCCACCAAAATTGGCACCTGGTGAGGTGCAGCATTTTTAGGAATCCAAAGTGGCCTCCTAGTTTCGCATCATGGCTTTGCTGTAGAACTTCCACCCTCAAACTCACAGGGACATACAGTTTGGGTCACTTCTAGGCTAAGCCATCTTTCATTGTGAGGATGTCCTTGTTATTGTTGAGCCATGGGTCTGCTGACAGTTCTGATTTCATCACTGTTGTCAGCTTATCCTGGCTTTGGGTAGTGACTTGGGCTGCCTTTTGGTGGGAAGAAGAAAGGATGGGGTGAACCACTTCTCCCTTCTTACTGTTGTAGTGTGGTTTTTGTGACAAGGCATCTGCCAACAAGGTCTTCCTTGCAGGGATGTGCTTCAGTTCAAATTTGAACCTTCGGAAGTATTGTGCCCAGTGAACTTGCTTTGGGGGCAGTCTTCAAGGGCTTTTATGTTTGGTCCAGACCTCAAATGGCACATTCCCCCCTTCCAGGAAATGTCTCCAAGTGACTGCAAATGCTGCTTTCTCCAAAATGGCCCACCTCTTTTCAATAGCAGTGAATTTTTTGCAGGCGTAAGCGCATGGCAAGAGGTGCCCTTCTTTATTCTTTTACAGTAGCACTGCTGCTACCACTACATTACTGGCATCCATCTGGATTATGAATTGCTGTTCTAGGTCAGGGTGTTGCAATATGGGCTCTTGGGCAAAGAAGTTTTAATTTCTCAAATGCTTTTTGACAGTCCATTGTCCACTTCATGGGTTGGTTTGCTTTTGGCTTTGTAGGGGAAGGCCCTGCTTTTAATAGTTCGGTCAATGGGAGGGCAATCTCTGTGAAAGCTGGAATGAACTGCCTGTAGAAATTTGCAAATGCAAGAAAGCTTTGTAGCTGTCTGCGAATACTTGGAGGTTTCCAATCTTAACACAACTTTCACTTTACCTGGATCCATCTCAATCCCCTTGTTGGAAATGCGATAGCCAAGGTAATTTAGTGAGGTTTTGTGGAACTCACACTTCGACAACTTGCGTATAGTTTGGCAGCTAGAGGTTTTTCCAGGACTTAATCGTACCAGCTTTACATGTTCTTCTAGGGTTTAGGAAAAGATCAAGATGTCTTTGAAATAAATGTGCACTTCGTGGTACAGGTGCTCATGTAGCATTTCATTTATGTACTGCATGAAGACTGCAGGGGCCCCTTGTAGCCCAAATGACATAACTTGTGTTTTATCTGTTGTGCTAATAAACAGCTTGCATTAAAACCTACTTGGGTCGGACTTCAACTCTCTCCCAATTCACAACACTGGCGACGAAGGTGGGATACCAAGTTTGGATTTCTCCGTTTCTTTGTCTTTTGTGAAGAAAGAAATATTTCTTGTTTTGCGGTACGGCCATAATGACCACCATGCCTACATTCGCGCCCTTCGACGCAGCCAAAGAGCTGTGGGCATTGTTTTTGGCGCGTTTCAAGTGCTTTCTAATAGCCAACGATTTTGGCGAACTTTCCCCAGCAAGGAAATTGAGCTATTTCCTTGGCTGCGGGGGCCCTGACCTATTTGCAACTGCCCCGGCAGCCGTTTACGAGGTGCTGTGGTCCACCCTCCTTGCGTGGCTTCAGAGCCATTATGCACCAATGCCGTCCTGAATTGCTCGCCGCTATGCATTCCGGCAATGCCTGCAGCTGCCCTCACAGACTATAGCTGATTTTTTGCAATCTCTTTGTGCGGCGGTGATACCATGCGAATTCCCAGCGGCCTTCCTAGAAGACTCGCTGGTTGAACAGTTCGTCTGTGGGGTGTGGGACATTCACCTCAAGCGGCGCCTCCTCACTAAGCCTGAGGTCACGCTGGAACAAGCCGCGGAAGAAGCCCGAGTGGCAGAGCTCTCAGAACTTTCCACGGTGGAGATGTTCCGCTCTCAGCCGGAGCATACTCCGTCATCCCAGGCCTGCCTCATAGAGGAGTTTGCTCCCTTAGAAGACCTCGACTTCGAGGATCTCATTGACAGTCTACGGGTTGTTGCCTGCACAACTGCCCACCCTTTGGCCTCTTGTCATCTTGCGGTTCCTTGCCTCGGCTGCGGGGGTGACCATCTTCGTTCTAACTGCCCTTTCAGGGCTGCCATTTACCGCTGCTGTTCGTGGAAGGGCCACCTCGCCTGGATTTGCTGCACTGCTCTACCGTTGCCTGCTTCAGTCGCTGTGCCATTTCCTCAAGCCACCTTGCCTGCCCAGCCTCACCAGACTGCACCGTCTGGTTGTCCAGCCCGCCACCAGCCGCCGCCTGCTGACTGTTACGGCCTCACCAAGTTTCCAGAGTTGGTCTGCAAGGCCTCGGCTGACAGTATGTGACTTACGACCTTTGTTAAGCTCAAGGGGGTGGCTGTGGAGATGGAGGTTGACTCAGGCTCGTCCCAGTCCCTCATCTCCTGGACTCAGCTGTCCCAGTTGTGCCCTTTTCTGCAGGCGGGAAGCCTTGCCCCCTCCCCAGCTATTTTGAGGGACTATCAGGGCACTTCTATTTCCACCCTGGGTCTATGCTCCCTTAGGGTCAACTACGGCCCCTTCCATGGCTCACTACCCATTTTAGTAGTCGAGCAGCCTCTCCCTGCCCTAATTGGCCTGGACTGGTTCCCTTCTTTGGGACTCTCAGTCCAGGGAGTACACCGGGTGCCCTCTGGATCACCCGTTGAGGAAGTGTTGGCCGATTTTGCTGACATCTTTGACGGCTGGTTGGGGGCGTATAAGGGGACCCCCCTTTCTTTGAACATCAACCCTCAGGTGGCTCCTATCCGCCTTAAGGCCTGCAGGCTGCTGTTTGCTCTGAAGCCCAAGGTTGAGGCAGAGTTGGACCGACTAGTGGCACAGGGCATACTGGAGCCCGTCGATCAGGCTAAGTGGGAGACCCCAATAGTAATCCCCATCAAGCCTGATGGGTCCATTAGCATCTGCACCGACTATAAGTCAACAATCAACCAAGGACTTCAGGCAAACCCATATCCGGTGCCCGTGGTGCAGCACCTGCTCCACTCTTTGGGGCAGGGCTGCATCTTTGCGAAACTGGACATGGCGCAGGCCTATCAGCAGCTCCCGGTGGATGACGATGCTGCGGAGGCCCAGACCATCGTCACTCACCAAGGGGCTTTTCACTGTCGCCGTCTCCAATTCGGCATTTCCGTTGCCCTGGGAATCTTCCAGAGCCTCATGGAGTGCTTGCTCCATGGCTCCCAGGCATGGTCCCTTACTTCGACAATGTCCTGATAGCTGCTTCCAGCTTATCAGGGCTCGACGAGGTATTGCGGAAGGTCCTTACTGTTTTTAGGGGCACGGGCTTGAAACTTAAGCGCAGTAAATGTAAGTTTGCTGTGCCACAGGTCGAATTCCTGGGTTTCTTGATTGACACCCAGGGAATTCATCCCACCCCCTCTAAGGTGGAGGCCATTAGGAGCACCCCTACATTTGCCTCTAAGGCGGAGTTGCAGGCGTTCCTTGGCCTTTTGAATTTTTATGCACCTTTAATTCCCCATAAGGCATCGCTAGCCGAGCCGCTTCATCGGTTGCTCGACCAATCCGCGGCCTGGCACTGGGGCAGCTGTGAGGTGCATGCTTTCGTGGCTGTCAAAGCTATGCTGACATCAGAGGCTGTCCTAGTCCAATATAGTGATGGGCTGCCCCTGACGTTAGCATGCGATGCCTCCCCTTACAGTCTGGGGGTGGTTCTGAGCCATGTCTTTCCAAATGGCTCAGAGGCCCCCATTGCTTTTTATTCCCGGATGATGTCTCAGACACAGCGCAACTATAGTCAGATCGACAAGGAGGCTCTGGCTATAGTGTCCGGGATTAAAAAGTTTCATAACTACGTCTATGGTCGGCCCTTTTCTATCGTCACTGACCACAAGCCGCTCCTTGGGCTTTTGGCCGGTGACCGCCCGACCCCCCCCTATTCTGTCGCCACAAATGACCCGGTGGATGGAGTTCTTGACAGCGTATGACTATATGCTTTTCTACCGTCCCAGCAAGCAGCTGGGGCATGCTGATGCCCTCAGCCGCTGCCCTCTTCCAGAGACGGACCCGGAGCCGATTTCAGCCCTGTCTGTCTTGGCTATTGCTTAATCCAATTTGCCCTTGACCTCTTCGGATGTTGCCGCACTCTCTAGGACCGACCCTGTCCTCTCTCAGGTCTCTGCCTGGGTGCTGAGGGGGTGACGCTTGGGTAGCATTGGGGAGGAGTTCAGGCCTTACAAGACCCGCCAGATGGAGCTATCACTCCACTCTGGGTGCTTGTGTTGGGGGGACTGAGTCACCATTTCCCCCCCTCTCCAACACCGGATGCTGCAGTCGCTTCATGCGAACCACCCTGGCATAGCCAGGATGAAGGCCTTGGGCCACAGCTATGTCTGGTGGCCTCACATGGATGCAGATGTAGTCGCCTGGGTCGGAGATTGCCCCGCCTGTCAGGGCTCACGGCCCGTTCCTCCCGCAGCCCTGCCTAGGGAATGGGACATCCCCAAGAGTCCCTGGTCCCGTATCCACATCGATTTTACAGGTCCCTTTCATGGACAGACATTCCTGGTGGTGGTGGATGCTCACTCCTGCTGGGTGGAGGTCATTCTCATGTTCTCCACCATGGCAGTGAGTACAGTCCGGGCCCTGCGCCGTGTTTTTGCGACGCATGGGCTGCCGGACACTGTGGTGTCTGACAACAGACTCCAGTTCCACTCCTCCACCTTCCAAAAGTTCCTGGCGTCTCAGGGAATCTGCCATGCACCCACCACCCCTTACCATCCTGCGTCAAATGGCCAGGTGGAGCGTGCTGTCCGCTCGACCAAGGAGGCCCTCGGCAGGATGGGGAGGGGCGATTGGCATTCAAGTGTGGCTGCTTACCTTCTGGGTCAGCATTCCACCCCTTGCCCGGTGTCAGGGAAAAGTCCCGCCAAGCTTCTGATGGACCGCCGCCTGCGGACAACCTTGGACAGGCTGCATCCTCTTTACAATGAGTTGCGGCCCAGCAACCTGGGGGCTGCCCCTCCCTGCCTATTCTGGGTGGGGGATCCAGTTTATGCAAAAAATTTCTCCGGGGATCCTAAGTGAGTCCCTGCTACTATCACGGACATAACGGCTCCCTGTTCTTACAGGGTCGGGCTGCCCAACGGCAGTGAGTGGCGGCACCACTTGGATCAGCTAAGGTGCCGCATTCTGTCTCTGGCTTTTTCTACATCAGGTCTAGTCTACCCAGTCGCCCCTGAAGGGCCACCAGTTCCGTTTCAATCCGGTGTTCTTCCAAGTTTGTTTGAGGCCTTCCCCAGTTCAGGCCTCCTTTATATGGATGCCGCCTTCTGGCACACTCCCCCACCACTGACTCAATCCGTGAGAGACCGTGAGGCCTTTGCTTCACAAGGTCTTTCTGATCCGGCCACCGCTTTCCAGTAGCCATCGGACTCCTCCTACCTGGGCGCTGCGCCACCCCGTCTGGACTCACCAGCTCCGCCGGTTCCACCTTCATCCAAAGACCTCGATGATGTCACCTAGAGCTACACCCCCGTGAGGGAGGAGCCTCCACAAGGATGTCTTACCTCGCCGGGTTCTCCAATGAGTCTGAGGCGTTCTGGGCGGGTCCAGCGCTGCCCTGCCTATTTGAGCGAGTACGCATGCGCAACTGCGCATGCGTGCTCACTGGGGGGGAAGGAGTGTTGAGGTCCTTGACTTATGGCTGGCCGCGCCTGATTGGCTGGGGCGCGACTGGCTGGGTTTGATTGGCCTGATTAGCTTCCGCTTGACGGCTCTTGTATAAATAGCTGTCAAGCGGGGAGGGGCGAGGGCCTACCGCTTATTTTAAACTAGCTTCCGGTAACTGTGTTTTATCTGTTGTGCTAATAAACGGCTTGCATTAAAACCTACCTGGGTCGGACTTCAACTCTCTCCCGATTCACAACACTTTGAATTGAAAAGTGCCAAGGGGGCAGTTAAAAGCAGTCTTCCATTCATCTCCCTCTCTGATTCGTATGTGGTAATATGCCTCTCTCAAGTCCAGTTTGGCCTTTAGCCAAGTGGTTCAACATATCTTTCATGAGGGGTAGGGGGTAGGTTTCTTTATGCATATAGCGTTCAAACTCCACAGATCAATATAGAGATGAATACTGCCATCTTTCTTCTCTTTGAAGAGCACTGGGGCCTCTACTTCCAACTTAGCTTGTTCAATTATGCCCTGCTTCAAATTGATGTCAATTCTACCATCTCATTGGGAGTCATGGAGTACATTTTTGGTTTTGGTAGAGTAGCCCCAAGTATGAATTCTTTTGCTCAATCAGTGGACCAATAAGGGGGAAGATAGTTGCAATCTTTCTCACTGAAAACCCTGCCAAGTTCCAGTACACTTTTGGTACTTGCTGGATCCCGGGGAGTTTTGCCTCTGCTGCAGGGGCTGCAGGCTCTGGGTGGTTTGCTTTATTGGGTTCAATCATCCCAGGATGGCCTTCTGGCTGCACTGGTGGTGACAGCCCAAAGTCAATTTCCGAATTCCATCCTCCTTATTGTAGGTGCCCACTTGTCCAGCCATGCAAGCCCCAAGATAATTGATTCCTGCATCTTTGGAGCCATGATGAATCTGAAGAACTCATAGTGGCAGCCTATCTATAACTTTACCAATTTGGTAATTAGCATGGTTTGGGGTCCCCCCCCAATTAGCGTTCCATCTTGCTGCTCAAATGAAATGGGATAGGCTAGGGGTCTTGTACATATGCCTAGTTGCTCTACAATTGATATGCTAATTAAGCATCAGGTACAACCTGTGTCCATGATTGCCTCAACTTCCCCTTCCACCCCTGTTTCGGGTACTTGGAGCTGGGCTTTGATGGCAAAGGGACAGATGGGTGCACTCACCATTGGGTTGTCTTCACTATTCTCCTCTTCCAAGGTGGAAGGGGTTTCCCCATCGGTTGGACTTTTAATCTCCTTAGGTTGAGGATCAACTTTCTTAGGTTGTTGGACCAGATGAAGTTTTTCTGATGGCTTCCGGGGTCTTCTCTTTATCACACTGGTGGTTGGTGCATGCGTTTGTGAGATTGAGGCTGGAGCCAGGCACTGATGCTCTGTGGCCACACTGACTGCAATGATAGCATTTTATTGCCCCCCCCCGAGGAAAGGAACCCAGTTGCATCTTTTAACTCAGGAGCCACCTCGTCGTGGAGCTCCATTATCCACTCTGCAGCTTCCCCCTCATTCATCCCTTCTGCCACTGCTGAGATTAATTCTCTATAAGAAGGGCATTGACTCCCAAATTGATCAATACACACCCAGGTTCAATTTAGGAAATATGCTAGCTTTCTTGGGGTCCCATCAAACATTGCCCAAAACTGAGGGAGCTGGGAGCTAGCGGGGCTAACTGCTGAAATTGAATGGGTGGTTGGGTGCTATTTGGGGCATTAGGCCCCCTTGCTGGGCCACTCCCAGTGGCTGAGGTGGACCAAGTTGGGCATTGCAGGGGGGGACTAGAATCAGTGTGGGGAGGGGTTCAATCCCTGGGGTTGTCCCTGCCCAGTTATCTGAAATGGTGTCATCTGCTGAGGGAGGTATCTCCCTCAGCAGATGTCCATTAGTATCTCTCCCATCTATGACCTGGAAAGAAAGCCCACCCCAGTGGTGCTTGATTCACAGGCTGCAGCCCAAACATCAGTAGCTGGCTAGGGGTAGATGTGGCCCAAGCCCCTTTCTGCTGACTGAATTGATTTCCCCATGTTGGGGGGGAGGGGTTTCTGTGCCCCAGAGGGGGAGGGGTGCTGGTGTTGGCTTCACTTCAGCTGCAGGGTAATGGGCCGACTCACTTGTCGCTGTATGGAAGATCTCCACTCCAGTGCATTGCAGAGTCTCTGCTAGGGAAAGAGAACATGGGTTGGGCCAGGGCCCAACTAGATGGTCCTGAGCTAAAGCAAGGGTTGATTACACTCATGTTTGGCTGTGCAAGTTGGTCTTGGCAGCTCCAATCATTGGGATGGCTAGCCGGCCTTTGCTTTGATCTCCTCCAGTTGTGTGTCAAAGCTGCCACCTCACCCCCTATGGCTCCAAAAGCAATTTACCAGATGCCATAAATCTCAAGTCTTCCTCTGGCAGAGCTGGTTCCAATTGTGAGGTAGATCTTGGCCTTGCTCCCAGCTGTCATTCCCTCTCTGCAGCCCCTGCCCAGCTTTGGAATGTATGTAGATGGTCTCAGCATAGAGAGGTGATCCATCATCTGCTGCTTTCCCCTGGGCCCTTCCTTCATCTTTGTTGAGATTTTGCATTGCCCAAGGTCAGGTCAGTGCTGGGAGTCAGCACCCTGCACAGCTCCCCAATTACATGGGTAGCTAGTGAAGTATTTTAATAGAGATTCAGGTTAATGTCAACATTCGAGATAGTATCCAAAATTAAATTAGAGTCCATGGCAACGTGCTACTCAAAGTTGCAATTTATTAAGAGAGCCATGCTGGTACATCTGGGGGGAAACCCAAATCTGAAGCTTCTTCCATCCCCCCCCCAAGTTAAAGTTAATTATCTTGCCCCACACATGGTCCAATCTTCCACTGCCATGCTGGAAATAGATCTGCCATACTGTCCAGATCTATTTTGCTTTTGTAACATATTTGATTGCTTGATATCTGGATTCTGATTATTTGTTAAGGCAAAGAAAGGAGCAACAAATTACTGATTTCTTTTTTTAAAGATTTTTACTTGTTTTATTTTTAAACACAACATAAAAATCCTTAATCTCACATGTTATAGAAAGCGTATCTGCTGATTACAAAACATTTTCATACCTCTCTTTGATATTCATCCAGGTTTCATATTATTTCATATTATTTCAAGTGCGTCACATCAAATATATTTATAGACTTTATCTTTTCTATGCCTTCCTTAATCAATTATAGTTGTATTATATGTCCTTCATTTTAAAACATACCAATAAAAACTTAAAACATGGCCACATGTTGGCATCATATTTGTTAATTCTACTATCCTCCAAAATCATTATTCCCTGTAGCCTATTTTAACCAAACATCAGTAATATCCTTTAATAAATCTTATTCAGTATTCAGTCCCAATTACCATTTATAAGTATGCTTATATATACATTTATTATCACTTTCAATTACTTGTTTAACTGTGTCTATTATCACTAAATTTCCCTAATCTCATCTCGTTTTAAGTTAATCTTTTATCTATCAGCCTGTATCCTTCCAGTAATAAAACAATATCACATCTTCTGCCATTTGTGGCATATTTCTTCTGAACATATCCTTAATCCAATTTGTATGGATTTCTTTTGGCAGTCCATCAGTTGTAAGTTCTTTCCTGCCATTTTGTAGCCCCTCCTTTTCTTCTTCCTTGATCAGTTTAATTTTACGTGTCAGGGTTGTTATCAAAGGTGTTACTAGTAAGGTTTCTCTCTTTAGTATCATAAGTTCTTTTGAAGCTTCTTCTATATCTTGCCATCTGAGGTAAAGTTCCCATCCATCTAATTCATCTTTCCATGTTCCACTTTTCCCATAGCCGGACATAAGCCTCTCATCGAAAGGATCAGCCATCTTAAATTCTTTGTGAATAACTCCCTTTTTGGTGTTTAAGAGATCAACCTATGTTTTTTCCATTTGATATGTAACTCCATCCTTTTCCTCCAATTAAATGTTTATTTTTTTTAAATGAATTAGAGCATTGCTGTATTGCATCCATTATATCATGCAAACTAACATTTTTTCATTGTTGTTTAATATATGCCATTATACAATTTTTCTTGTTTCTTTTTATATCTTAGTTATTTCATATAGAAATCAAAAAAATTGTATTCTTAAGTGCAGTAAAAAGAGGACAGAAAACTTTAAAAGTCACAAACACTAATAAGGAGGAAGAGATTTAGTCCAAGATTGCAAACAGGAGGGGGGGAAAAGAGAAGAAGAGAAACTTACTCCATTTATTTTAGGAGTTCTTCATAGGTTCCATTTAGAATATCAATTAGAAAGATTATGATAACCCACTGACCAAGTCCTCCTGTGCTTGATTCCACCGCTTATATTTTTTTTCCTTTAAAGTTTCAGCTTAATTTAGAAGGTTTTTATGGGCTATATCTTTTACTGCTGTCTCTCCAAAGCAATAAAAATTCCACAGTGAGAATACACTTTTGTTTTCCTTTGTTCTATGTTGAGGCTGTCTGCAACTCCGCCAGCCTGGGGGAGGCTGTCTGTTTTCCGTGGATTTGAAGCTCTCCTTTGGATCAAAACAGGGACTTTGCGATATCCCAGCAACCAGCAAAGATCTGGCTTCATCTTCCCTGTCCCTTCAGGACAGTTTAGGTTCATTGTAACCGTCCATTGGCAAAAGAATCAATGATGATCCTGCAGCTGCAGAGTCATACATTGTATCGTTGTGACACAGGCCTCTTCTCTTCAGCAAGTTACTGATTTCTGATTAGCAATCGGTTTTGAAAGAATAGAAGTCTCAGCAGTGCCTGAATGAAAACATCTGACCAACCTTGATTAGACTCAAAAGCAAAACTGTCCCAACCGTGTCTGATGGTACACTGATTGTAAATATCAAGGTTCTCCCGTAAAAGGGGAAAGAAATCCTGAAACAAGGCAATTTTAAACTATTTTTATATTTCTCCAATAAAACTACTTTTTAAGTTCAGCATCTACTTTATTTTATGTGACGGGATGTGGGGGGGGGGGAGAGACATCTGAACCCAAAGTGTAAAATCATTGATGGAATAGCCTGGTCTTTGATATTCCCATGTTCCTGGTACGTCTACAAAACTTTCCTTGTGATTATGGAAATTTTATGAAAGTGCATCTATGTTCAGCTGAACACATTAATACAAATTTCTCTTTGCTTGGAAGCTGAGATAAGACCTTAGCACTCAATATATGAAGATATGTAGCACTACCAGGGACACGGGGACAATAGTCCAGTATTGACTGCCAACATGGATTTGTTTTTCTCATTTGCAGTCTGAATACCTGTGAAGCTAAAAGAAGAGATTGAATGGATAACAATGGCCCATGAACAGCCTGACAGAAGTTTCTTACCATTGAAATAAATTCCCACAAAGATGCATGGCCACTTATCTTTTCAATTGGCAAGATGACACTGGAAGAAGGAATCTTGGTCTAACAGTCTCTATTAATTACCTTTTATATTAAATAAATTAATTGGGGGGGGGGGTTAAAGCCAAATTTTGAATAAAACAATGCCACAGCAGCTACTCTTTGATAAACACATTTAAGATACACTTTATATGCAATAAATTAGACCATTCTATGGCTATGCCAAATTATCAACATCTTTTTGTTAAAAATGTGAAAAAGTACCTTATTTTGCCAGTGTATGTTCATGCTCAAATATTATTCATTTAGATCCCATGTGCCCAAGAATGAATTTTTTCATTTATGATTGCCTTAACCACACACATTTCATTTTTAAAGTAGCTGTCCACCAAATATTTATTGTTCTGAATATTTTATTAAAATACTCTGAGTAAATTGATCAAAGAAGAATTAATCTTCTATGCCATGTGTTTTCTTCTCTCTCTTTCCTATGTGTGAACATTTTATCCTGTCATATAAAAATCCTAGCACATATACAAGATTATAACTGGGAGAAACAGCCCTAGTGAAAGCTGCGGTTTGTAATTGCAAAGTTAATTATCTTTCCTAAACCATCAGTTGTCACTTAGATAGACCAGATTCTAGCAGGCTCTCCAGGGACTGACTTTATTTCATTCCTAATGGCTTGGGACCCACCATTTTGCTGTCTCTGAACATTTGGTCACTGAATGCACCATTTATGGAGTATTGTTTAATTAAGGACAAATTAAGAGAACTGTGCATAGAATTTAATTTTATATACTGTGTAAATTCTTTTAAAGAGGGTGCTAACTACAGGCATTATAACTTTTCATTAGCCATTGCTTCTACAATATATTGAGAGTGTATTGTTTGCAACAGTTACACTTTGTTTACTCTTTGGGGATTTTCAGGCACTGAAGAATCTGCACATCATGATTTACTAACCCGTTATCTGCCACACACAGTTCAACATCTAGCCACAATTTGCAAAAAGCAGCAGGGCACACAGCATATGTTTGCAAGACTATGGGAGAAAATTCACTGTTCAACACAGCCCAGACTCATTTATCCATGTGTCCTGGGAAAAAGAGAGAGAGAGAAAGCCCACTATGATCAGAAGAAAGTCTAATAAATAATTCAGAGCAGCTGGATAAATGGGTATACAACTTAAACACAATTATATCAATATTGGTTATACGATCTTTCCAAATCAAACTTGGAAAGCCCTCAGTGTTTAGAATTAACTGCATAGAATTTAATTGGCCCCTCTGCTGAATGCCTCTGAATAGGAGACCAGTGCATGTGCTTCAGGGGTTCTACTATGCAACATTTGTCAGGAAAAAACCCCCAATGTAGTCAAGAAATAGGGTATTTAGAGTGGTGTATTTTGTAGGGAACTTCATGAAATGAAAAACAACAACAATGCTTCATTGGGAGCTGAGAAGAAAAGAGCGCCACACAAAATGTTTTATCCAATATTTTTTAGTGGTTGTGTACAATATAGTTGGAATGTTTTGTTAGAAACAGAACTGCCAAAGGAACCTGAAACAAAATATGGCTTCATGATTTACTGCTCCAAAGCTACAGAAGAAGATGGAGTGGTGGTCCAACCTAGTGCTACATAACAGGATTCAGTAAATTGAAGTGACCTTGCTTACTTTGCAGCTTTATTTGATTCTGATCATTAGAAGAATCTCCTTTAGGGTGATGCTTCAGGATAGAAAAGTGAGATGTTCCAATTAAATACATTGAATCAAAAGCCCATGGAGATATGGAATTTCACCTGGCCATTCTGCTTCAGTAGAATAATGTCCAAATGCAATGAAGCTACTGATTTTACACAACACGGTGGCACCAATGCACTACCTCAAATGGGAGAGGCACAGGACAGTTTGGTTGCTGCTGATTTGGCCCAGATCAGGCGAACCAGTAGTAGCGGTGGTTGGAGGGTGTTTCTACACATGCAAGCGAACCAGTAGTGAGTGAACCAGTATAAAAATAATAGAAACCTACCACTGGAGAAGAAGGGTTCATTTTGCAAAGCCATAGCAAAAATAATTATCAATGAAAGCTTTATCAAGTTTGGCAGATTCAGCCGACCACTGGGCTAAACCATATACTGAATGGTTGAGGGAACTATGTATGTCTAAGCTAATAAAAAAGAGGGCTAGGGGTGACATGATAACAGTCTTCCAGCACTTGAGAGGCTCTCAAGAGAAGGTGAAGATTGATCTACTCTCCAAACCTGAGGACAGGATAAGAAATAATGGGTGGAAAGTCATTACAGATAGATCCAATCCAGAACCAAGAAGACATTTCCTGATGGTGAGAATAATTAACCAGTGAAATGACCCCAGAAAACCCTTATCACAGGGGGTTTGCCTCAGAAAACCCACATCACAAAAGGTTTTTCAAGAAGAGATTGGACAACCATTTGTCTAGAATGGTATAGGGTCTACTGCTCAACAGGGGCCTAATACTTATTTGACAATTCTGTACTTACTTTACTTTACTTTTATTAAATTTGTATACCGCCCTTCTCCCTTACGGGACTCAGGGCGGTGAACAGGCATAATAAAACAGTAAAACATCCGATACAAAAATACATTAAAATACATTAAAACTAATTAAATTTAAGGGCCCATTCTAAAAACCAAATAACCATATAAAAACAGTTAATAAAATCAACTAAAATCAATAAAAAAATTACAATCGATTAAAAGAAAACTACACCAGGCCGGCCGCACGAAATAGGTGCGTTTTCAGGGCCCGACGGAAGAGACGCAGGTCAGTGATCATACGAAGGTCGGGGGACAGATCGTTCCAGAGGGCAGGGGCTGCCACAGAGAAGGCTCTACCCCTGGGGGTCGCCAGCCGACATTGTTTGGCCGACGGTAACCTGAGGAGGCCCACTCTATGGGAGCGGACTAGCCAGTCGGTAGCAGGATGCGGTCCTGCAAGTAACCAGGCCCCATGCCATGGAGCGCTTTAAAGGTGGTTACCAACACCTTGAAGCGCACCTGGAAAGCCACAGGCAGCCAGTGCAGCTCGCGAAGGAGAGGTGTCATGTGGGAGCATCTTGAGGCTCCGAGACTCCCCCGCACGGCCGCATTCTGCACCAACTGGAGCCTCCGGGTGCACCTCAAGGGGAGCCCCATGTAGAGAGCTTTGCAATAGTCCAGGCGGGAAGTGACAAGGGCTTGAGTGACCGTGCGTAGAGCGTCACGATCCAGAAAGGGGCGCAATTGGCGAATCAAGCGAACCTGATAAAAAGCCCCCATGGCCACGGTCGTCAAATGATCATCTAATGACAGCCGGGAGTCCAGGAGGACACCCAAATTGCGCGCCCTCTCTGTGGGGGCTAATAATTTGCCCCCAATGGCCAGCAATGGTACCAGCTGGCTATATCGTGATGCTGGAAGCCACAGCCACTCAGTCTTGGATGGGTTGAGTCGAAGCCTGTTTCTCCCCATCCAGACTCGCACAGCCTCCAGGCACCGGGACATCACTTCGACGGCATCGTTGGGGTCGTCTGGGGTAGAAATGTACAGCTGGGTGTCATCAGTGTACTGGTGGAATTCTACCCCAAAACCACGGATGATCTCACCCAGCGGCTTTATATAAATGTTGAACAGGAAGGGCGAGAGGACCGACCCCTGTGGCACCCCACATGTGAGGTGCCTTAACGTTGACATCTGGCCCCATGCCAACACAAATTGCGACCGGTCAGAGAGGTAGGAGGAGAACCACCGCAGGACGGTGCCCCCAACCCCAACCCCTCCAACCGGCACAATAGGATACCATGGTCGATGGTATCGAAAGCCGCTGAGAGATCTAACAGGACCAGGATAGAGGAACAACCCCTATCCCGGGCCCTCCAGAGGTCATCCACCAACCCGACCAATGCCATTTCTGTGCTGTACCTGGGCCGGAAACTGGACTGGCGCGAGTCCAGAAAGACAGTTTCCTCCAGGTGCTGGGGGAACTGTTGCGCCACCACACTCTCAACAACCTTCGCCAAAAAGGGAAGGTTGGAGATAGGACGATAGTTGGCTAAAACAGCCGGGTCCAGGGAGGGCTTCTTGAGGAAGGGCCTTACCACCGCCTCTTTCAGGACGGTCGGCATAAACCCCTCACTCAAAGAAGCGTTGACAATTCCCTGGAGCCAGCCTCATGTCACCTCCCGGGAGGCCAGTAACAACCAGGAGGGGCACGGGTCCAGTAAACATGTGGTGGCGTTCAGTCGCCCCAGTATCCTGTCCATGTCCTCGGGAGTCACAGGATCGAACTCTTCCCAAAAAACAGTCTCAAGACCTGCCTCCGTCAAACCACCTGAACCAGCCCAGTCGGAGGCTAACCCACCCCAAATCTGATCAATTTTATCATGCAGATAGCCTCCAAATTCCTCCGCACGACCCTGCAAGGGGACATCCTGTGCCCTCTGATAAAGAAGGGAGCGGGTCACCCGACACAGGGCGGCGGCCGGCTATCTGCAGATGCGATAAGAGCGGAGAAATAATTTCATTTCACTGCTTTTATCGCCACTAGTAGGTCCGCAGATGCGACCTTACCACTGTCCGGTCAGATTCGGCACGGGTGGTCCTCCAAATGCTCTCTAGGCATCTTTTTTGATGCTTCATCCCCCTCAGCTCCTCAAAAAACCAGGGAGCCAGGGTGGATCGGCGACAAGTGAGAGGCCGCAAAGACACGACCTGATCCAGGGCCCCCGCGGCCACCGTATTCCAGGCGGCCACTAAGTCCCCGGTCGAGTTGCGGGTCAGGGTCTCAGGTATTGACCCAAGCTCCATCTGAAACCTCTCAGAGTCCATCAGGCGCCTGGGGCGGAATCATCTCGTCACTTCTGGTTCCGCCTCCCCGCGGCAGGGTGTAGCAGTACACAACATTATGTTTATAATGCATAATTGGGTGAAGACATTTTAACCAAATCCTTTCTGGGGCAAATCTGTAATTCAGATCATAGAAGCTCAAGAACTCTTGCAAGTGATCAATTTAGACTCTGAGTGAATGTTTTACCCCCAACCACCTTTTGGGTAAGTATACAGGAAGAGTGAGTGAGTGAGTGAGTGAGTGAGTGAGTGAGTGAGTGAGTGAGTCAGTCAGTCAGTCAGTCGGTCGGTCGGTCAGTCAGACAGAACTCATTTTGGAATGCTTCATTCTTTACAGGGCTATTTCAGTTTCTGACCTTAAACAATATTCATGTAGTGGTTCAGCTATATACAGTCAACTTCACTGTTGTACACAGACTTACTAGGTGCTTGTGTTTGGCATCAGTTACTCAGGATTGAGTTATTTGTCTAGTTATTAAAGTTAATGATTCAGAAATTATAGCACTTGCATCTAACAGAAACTTGCTATGTATAATTGGGCAATGGAATCACTTTTTGATTCCAAATGGTAGTTATAAAGGCATCAACATTAACTTCAGTTTGAACTACTTCTCTTGAGCTCAGGTTTCCCACCTATACTAACTCTCATAAAGGCTGCCTATATCCTTCAACAGCATTTTTTGTTCCAATGGATTTCCATTTAGTTCTCTTTTCAAAACAACTGCATCAATGATGACATTGGCTAGGGACTTCTTTATGAAAAAAAGACCTGGAAATCAGGTAACACTTGTAAATAGGATGTGAGTTTTTCTGTATTATTGTTCTTTCAATGATAGTCTAGTACTCTATGAAACAGTTTTGTGTAGTGGTTAAAACACAAGCCTGGGAACCATAAGAGCAAGTTTTAATTCCAATTTAGGTATGAAGCCAGTCTTAAGATAAAGAGAGAGGGAGAGATTTATGATCGCTTCTATGATCTGAATTACAGATTTGCCCCAGAAAGGATTTGGTTAAAATGTCTTCACCCAATTATGCATTATAAACATAATGTTGTGTACTGCTACACCCTGCCGCGGGGAGGCGGAACCAGAAGTGACGAGATGATTCCGCCCCAGGCGCCTGATGGACTCTGAGAGGTTTCAGATGGAGCTTGGGTCAATACCTGAGACCCTGACCCGCAACTCGACCGGGGACTTAGTGGCCGCCTGGAATACGGTGGCCGCGGGGGCCCTGGATCAGGTCGTGTCTTTGCGGCCTCTCACTCGTCGCCGATCCACCCTGGCTCCCTGGTTTTTTGAGGAGCTGAGGGGGATGAAGCATCAAAAAAGATGCCTAGAGAGCATTTGGAGGACCACCCGTGCCGAATCTGACCGGACAGTGGTAAGGTCGCATCTGCGGACCTACTAGTGGCGATAAAAGCAGTGAAATGAAATTATTTCTCCGCTCTTATCGCATCTGCAGATAGCCGACCCGCCGCCCTGTGTCGGGTGACCCGCTCCCTTCTTTATCAGAGGGCCCAGACACTTCTGCACAGGCTCAGAAGTGTTGCACGCAAGCACCAGTGTGCAAGTGAGCATGCAAGCACAAGTGAACTGGTAATAAACCAGTTAGAAACTCAGTCCTAGGAAACATGCAATGGTGAATGAGTTCTGAAAAACTTTGCCAAGAAAACTGCAAGTATTGCCAAGAGTCAACATTGACTTGAAGAGACAAGAAAAATGTTTTTCTAATATAAATAACTTTAAATGTAATATTGTGTTCAATTATTTGTATTTGCTGTAAAAAATGAGATCAACCAGAGAACATAAGGATAAATGTAATGGAAGCATATCCATTACCCTTCGATATCACATTCTCTGGTTCCAGTTTAAGTTTATATTAATAAACTTAATTATAGTAATCTATATTATATTATACTTCGATCATATTCAGTCCTTACACTGTTAGGTTTAGCAGACGTTTAATTTGTAGAATTGTGTTGGTCAGTACAGAGCATTAATAATTGGATGGAATGAAAGCATCACCTTAGTGTAATTTAGGGACCAATGTCATTTTCCTCTCCCAGTTCCACCCCCATCACAGGGGAACTAAAATTACTAGTATCCTGAAACCTGACTCTCATTTTTTTAAGGTTTACACACACACACACACACACACACACACACACACACACACTGAGGGTGCATTTCAGGGGTGGGTTGCTCCCAGTTCAGCCTGGCTGAACCGAACCAGTAGTGGCAGCTGTGGAGATTCTGCCCAGACACTTCTGCACAGGCTCAGAAGTGTTGCACGCAAGCACCAGTGTGCAAGTGAGCATGCAAGCACGAGTGAACTGGTAATAAACCAGTTAGAAACTCACCACTAGTGCATTTGAATTTGTTCTGCCTTTCTTTAGCTGGTGTTTATGGTGATTAATGTTGTAAACGATATGGGAACGTTGATTGTTGCTTTAAACCGTATATCTCTCCATCTTCGTGGCTGCTGAAAAAAAATCCTCATAGGACTGTTTCATTTTGATAATATTTCCTGGGATTTAAATTGATACAAGGGAATTAAAAAAAAAAAAAAAGATAAGCAGATTGTTATAAAATGAAAAATGGGACATTCTTCCATAACCCTCATTCCTTTGATAATTTCCAGAATTTCTAAGTCCACTCATGATAATTTTTTTTAATAGCAAAAGCTATTTCTTTCTTCACCTCCTTCTGAAGGAGATAGAGCATAAAAATAAAAGTTCAGTATAGAATGGGTTGGTAATTCATGTAATAAAAAATGTGACTTTAGGAAGGCAGACTGTTTTCCCCTTATTTTCTAAAACTTTATTGTAAAAGGCAGAGGTGAGACAACCCTGGGAGAAACCCAGAATAATCACTTCCCAGTGACAAAGAACATACTTCAGATATTTTTGGAATTTTAGAACATTTTTCTGTTGAATCAATGGAATCCATATTTCTAATTGTATATAGACATTTCTAACCATGCTTAGATATCTCCAGTGTGATTAAGAACACCAGGAACTTAAAAATGGGTCTCCATTATTCCCAGTCTCCCTTGCCACCAGTTTGTCTTCCCCATAGTCTCAGTAAAGTACACTAGGGAGCACAGAAGGAAGAGATAAATGAACGGCAGGGAAACCACAGACAGATGGCATTGGCAGGGAGTTTGGCTCAGTTCAGAAGCACTCTCCCCTTGGTCTCAAGTTCAGCATCATACCAATGAAAACACATTTTTTAAAGTTTAGCAATTACAGATTACTGTGCATTAATATATAATGCCTTTTCCCTAAAGTTTTAAGCAGAGACACTGCATGCCCCTTCTTGAAGGTAGCTTAATTAATACAAATGATAAATTACATCATGGCATTTTCTATTATCCAAATATACTATTTTGAACCTAATCTAGCTACATTTAAATGTGTTTCCTGTTTAGTAAGTTACACACAAGTAAATATGTTTAGGTCAACAAAGAAGCACAGCTTATTCTTTTCCATGTTTGTAGTTTCAGCTACTGACACTGAAAGCACATTTATTAATTAATGCTGGCATTTCAAATTCTCAACCCTAATGCCCACCCCAAACTGCATCAGGAACATGCAAATCAGTTGCATATACAGATTTTTACATTTACATTTCTATTATTTCTATTTTTCAAATTTATAGATTTGACTGTTCTGAAAATAAGCGCAGATGGGTAGTTTTCTTCATGCAAGTGAATGACAATGCCACTCCATCTGAAAGATCAAGCACATTATGGATTAGCATAATTTTAATTTGTTTATAAAAAAATTATAACAAATTCAAAGTAGAACAGTGGACTGTGCAAATATTTCCAAAGAGGTATTGAATAATGCTTGGTAACATATAGATCATATTCTTCAAATTGTGAAAGCTCCTACATCTTTACCCAAGTTTGTGCAGCTGCTTTGCATAACCAGCTTCTGCCTCTTTCAAGTGTGTTCAGTCACAGGCATCAGAAAAATGATGCAGCCATTTAACAACTAAAAAAAACATACCTATAATTTAGAGTTCCCACATGCTCAAAGGAGTTATGTCAAAGAACTAGAATAGCTCTAGTAGGCCACCTTTTGGTGCAGATATTTAGATGCAGATACCATGTTGAGGACATTTGCAAAAATGGCTGTCCTGGATCGTTTCCTTATTCATAAAGTGGCTATTGATGATGGCATTAGTCTTGCTAAGTAGACCAGAAAAGAAACCAACTCTACAGGAAGGCTAAAATAACAGAATCTTTCCAGGTGATTGTGCTGTAGTTTCTCTTCCTTATACTTGAGTAAGTTAGGGAGTGGCTGCATTAGCTACTTACAAATGTTATCTTATTGCTGTGGATTTTAAAAATGTTTCAGGCTAGGTAAAACATCTAATTACCACATATCTCCATAAAGGACATTTTCCTTATTCTTTACATGTCCAGTATCAAAGCATAGTACTTCAGGGTGTTCTTAATCACACTTTTGATTCTTTTCATTGCAGATGAGCTCAACAAAGCAATGACTACAGGCTGCAGCTAGTCAACACTTTCTTTTCTTTAGAAGACTTTGAGGCCAATATGAAATGTAGTCACATTTCTTAAACAAAGATAATGTCAAGGACTATACTTTGCTTTGCATCTTATATTTATTTATCTATTTGTAACTAAAATTATCTAAAATCAAATAGACCAGGAAGCCTGGCATACACTGTCAGCAAACTGATCTGCAAACTTTCCTTCTAAGTCTGTCTATACAGCAATATATGTTATAATTCAGTAATTTAGATAACATTCTCAGGGCTAGAGGACTATTCAGCAGACTGGATCAAATGTTCTTTCCCCCCACTTTTTCTTGAAACCATTCTACACATTATAGAGACATGTATGGTCAAATGAAGAAAGTTGAGTTGCCTAGTCACTTTGTAATTTGCCTCTATGAGGTTGGTTGAATTCAATCCACAGAGAGGGACTTCTCCAGGTGCCGTCCACTAGACTTAGTCAGCGGGCGACGCCCAGGGGAAGGGCTCTCTCTGTGGCGGGCCCAGCCCTCTGGAACAACCTTCCCCCCGATATTAGAACAACCACGGACCTCCGCTCCTTCCATCTGAAATTAAAAACATATCTTTTCTGCTTGGCCGGCCTAGGGTAGTCTCCCTTCTATGGGGTTTTATATTTAATTATTGGGTATTTTAGCTTTAAATGGGATTTTTAGCACAGGTATTAGATTTAATTCGTTTTTAGTTATGTTTGTATATTTTGTATATGTGTATATTTATTGTTTTTATTCTCCCTGTGCACCGCCCCGAGTCCCTGTGGGGAGAGGGAGCGGTTTACAAATTAAAGTTATTAAAAAAAAGTTATTATGTAGTCCTCGTTTAACCTCCATTTATTCACTGGCCATTTGAAGTTACAACAATTTTGAAAATATGGACTTGAGACTGGTCTTTGAATTTACAGTTCAAGAGTGTTCCTGTAGTCTTGTTGTACCTTCACATACCCTCTCTCCCCAGCAAAAGAACCCCCAGACACTCCTGCCTCATTAGCCACTCTTGAGCAACTCTCCCATCCAATAGCAACCTACAGCCTGTTTAGATAAACACCCTGGAATTTGCAACTTCCTGCTGGTTTTTCCATTGGTTTTGGTTGTTGGAAGTCAATAGGAAGTTATAAAGAACTCTTCAGTTACTTACCCACAATCCTTTATTAATGGTGGTAGTGAGAACTGCAGCGATTAACTTCAGTATGTGATGTAGTTACATAATGTCTCACTTTAGAACTGCAGCACTTAGCAACAGAAATTCTGGTCCCAACTATTGCTGTTAATTGAGGACTATCTGTACTGCTGGATGTCAACAACAGAATTGTTCTCTAAATGAAGAAATTAATGTAGGATATAAGAAAATGACTTTTAGCAAGAGGTAGTAAAATTTACCAATGCCTTTTTAAATAAAAATGAAAATCAGAAGGACAATAATAAGTCAAGAGATTGCAACATTAAAAGTGGCTGTACTGAAATGACATAGCATTAAAAATCTGCCAAAGGAGATTTAGGAATACAGTCCATAATCAAAATATCCTTCATTGAATAGCTATCTATAATGCCAATAGGAATGCTATAACTGTTTATATTAGAACATCTATATGCTAAGGGCAACACATCACTACAGAGTTATAACTTGTAACTTCAGTCTTATTTATTCTCAAATAAATATTCCACACCATATAATCATTTACAAAAATACAATGGAGCTGGTGAGACATTATTTTGTGAAACATCTTTGGCTACACTGTTAATTGAAAATCGTATAAGTTTTTTTAATACTCTGCTCCCTCCCTGCATCTGACTTTTGATCAAAAAACTGTAATTATCTAATTATTATCTCTAAATGTTTTCATCTAGTCTTTCTGCCTTGAAAAAATCACATTAGTTTGTGTTGCTGGTTTTTGTGGGTTTTTTTCTGCTCTGTGTATACCTTGTTTTTAAATGAGTCAAATGTATACACCTGAGTCATGCAAGTCTGCTAAATTATCAATTCCCTATATTCTTCCAGAGATTTTCAAATTAGAGATAAATGACCAAACCATTTCACCCACACTTTATTTAAATTAACCAAATTTATTTATTTTGACTATTATCATATAGTCAAAATAAATAAATTTGGTTAATTTAAATAAAGTGTGAGATATGCTCCTTTCAAAGTGTTATCAGTTAATCATACACACAGACATACAGAAAATAGACAAAACTGCTCATAGTATATAGCACAGAAAACAATAAAGGTTATCATACTGGAGAATAAACAGGATCGTAGGAAAAGTAAGAACTTAGGAAAAGAATATGCACAAATATTAGGACACAAATGCATACAAATGCAGATCCATAAACTAAGTGGAAATATAAAACAAAAACAAAAATGAAAAATAAGGAAAGCAAGATTGGAAAGGATGATGGAATAAAGTCAAAGAAGCTTAACTTTAGAGGGCCCATTCAGACCATTGAACCTAATATCTTATTCAGTTCAAGAATCCACATTAAAGTATTCCTTGCTGCCCAAACTCTGTTTGAACACATCTGGCAAAAAAAAAAACCCCTCTCCTCCACTCTGGGCAGCTTGATTCACTAATAAAACTATGTAAAAGTGCACACGGTGTGATTATTTTGAGACAATCTATCAATCTAGCTACAGCTAGTTCAGCTAGTTCAGAATGCAGCCGCGCGGGTGATCACGGGAGCTCCTAGACACTCCCATATAACACCGATCCTGCGCGAGCTGCACTGGCTTCCTGTGGCCTTTCGAGTGCGCTTCAAGGTTTTGACGACCATCTTTAAAACGCTCCATGACCTAGTTATATGCGAGACCGTCTCCTGCCCCATACATCCCTTCGACCAATCCGCTCCCACAGAGAAGGCCTTCTCAGGGTGCCGTCGGCCGGACAATGCCGACTGGCGACACCCAGGGGAAGGGCCTCCTCTGTGGCGGGCCCTGCCCTTTGGAACGATCTACCCCCTGAGCTTCGCACCATCTCAGACCTCCGCCTCTTCCGCCAGTGTCTAAAGACACATTTCTTTCATCAAGCCGGCCTAAGCGTAACCTTCACTGTGACTATTTTAGATAGTTTGAATTTTTGGGGATTTTAATTTGGTTTTTAGCACAGGATGGATATTTAATAAGTTTTTAAATTTTCTATTTGATTTTTGTATGTATCTTTTAAATTCCTGTGCGCCGCCCTGGGTCCTCTTGGAGAAGGGCGGGGTATAAATCTAATAAAAATAAAAAAAATAAAAAATCAACTATAGCACAGAAGCACATACATAGCGAGAGAAGCCCTTACAGTGCCTCTCTCATATATACAGCCTCTTAAAGTCGTATCAGCCCAAAAACCTTGCTGACTCATTCCCTGCCTTAGATCATTGTAGCAGCTCATCAGCTCTTAAAGTATTTCCCTGACAAACTACTCTTGTTGTTAAAATATATTTACAATATTCTATCTTCCTGTAACATGAATTCATAATTGATATATTGAAGAACAGTGAACAGATTTTGAGCTCTCAACTGATAACTTTTCAGCATTGTCTTCTTAAAGCTAAAAAGACCTAGTGCCTTCTATCTGTCTTCATAGGTTTAACTTCTTATCCTTTGATCATCCTCACTTTCTTTTTCTGAACCTTTTTCAGTTTTTCAGAATCATTAAAGAATGGTATTTAGTGCTGGGCACAGAACTCATGATAAGGTATGAGAATAAATCTAAAGTCTTCCAATGATTTAATTTAGCTGCATCAAATTCTGTAGATGTAACTAACATTTCCATGTGTCTTTTTGGGATATATAACCTACTGATGACTCATACTGTTGTAGCTTTGTAAGTACTCTTCTAGTATTTTTTTTTCCAGAAGTTATAATGCTAATATTTTATTTATTTATTTATTTATATTTATATCCCGCCCTTCTCCACAGAGGACCCAGGGCGGCGCACAGGAAATTAAAAAATATACAAAAGTACAAAAAATAAATACATAATTTAAAATATATACTAAATTATCCTGATCCTATGCTAAAAACCAAATTATTAAAATACCCAATTTAAAACTTTCTAAAAGTCCCCGAGGGAGGTTAGGCTAGGCCGGCTTGTTGGAAAAGGTATGTCTTTAGACATTGGCGGAAGAGGCGGAGGTTGGTGATGGTGCGTAATTCAGGGGGTAGGTCGTTCCAAAGGGCTGGGCCGTCACAAAGAAGGCTCTTCCCCTGGGTGTCGCCAGTCGGCATTGTCCGGCCGACGGCACCCTGAGAAGGCCCTCTCTGTGGGAGCGTATCGGTTTAAGGGATGTATGGGGCAGGAGGCGGTCTCGCATATAACTAGGCCCCGAGCCACGGAGCGCTTTAAAGATATGATTTTATAAATGGTAAAACTTAAACAATTATAAAACCATCAGTTTCTAAGCGAGGAATTTTGTGTTTGTCATGATTAAATTTCATATGGTTGGTTGGTTGGTTGATATCTATTTCATATTTCTGCCCATCTCTCTTAAAGAGGGATTCTGGATGGTATACAATAAAACATTAAGATATAAAATAACATATAAAGTATTGAAACAATGAAGTTAATTTTTAAAGTTATAATATTTTAAGGAGGAAAGAATAAGTAAATTCTGTTAAAAATTGGTTAACAAGAGTTAGGGCTCTCATAGTACTAACCACTCCATGACTTCATGCTTGCCTTGAAATGCTTCAGTGATTGTATGGAAAGCCAGGGAAATGGGAAGAATATTCCATAGGGCAGGGAAATGGCAGATAAGGCTTTCTTCCCAAACTCCCCTAATTAAAATTCTTTAACTGACAGCTTCTACCTTCCTTGCCTGACCAGATGGGTTGGGCCAATATAATGGGACAAAGCCATAGGTAGCCTGTTACTTACATCCTGCTACTTTCAATTCATTTCTTCGATTTATGAAATTAATCCTGAATTTTATTTCAGTGTTCTAGGGCATTAAGCATCCTATGGTAAGAATCGGTTCCAGAAGAATCACGGGTCAATAACTGAGGTGAACCAGGTTTCAAATAGCTAACAGGTTTATTTCTAACAAGGTTGCCAAATGTGGCAGCTCACAACTCATGTCTCTCAGCTTACAGCAACAGCTGAGACCCTGTTTGACAGCTTTTTATATATACCAGCTGTCAAACAGGCAACCAGAAGGAAAACTTTGTACATACCACTCCTTCTCACCTAGAAAGTGCATGTGGCTAGGCGGCATAAATTCCAAACAATGATGAAAACAGCTGGTATTGGCATAAATGTACTGCTCCTTATAGGCCACAACATAACTCATTTGTGGAACAAAGAGGGCAAACATTACAAGCCATGGTTCAAACTATGTTAGCTGATTCGGGTTTGCCTGAAACACTGTGGGGTTAAGCTATGATGTGTAGTAATCATATTTTAACAATTTGGTGAATACAACAACTGGTGAATTGCCATTCACTCAGTGGCATGGCAAAAAAAAAATTAAGTTATCTATACACTTTTGGAGCGCCCGCATGGGTGCATAATTCCCTCACAAGTGAGACTTAAAGGGCAACATAGAGCTCGACAATTGTTTTTCGTAGGTTACGAGGCTAACCATAGATCATTTAGGTTTGGGGAAAAAGGCACGGCAAAGGTCTACTGTAGTGCTAGTGCTAATTTTCTTGAACATGGTGTGTGGAATAGGTTGGAAGCTAGCAATGATATAATTATTGACACCCAAGTAGAACCTGATGATGAGGCAGTAAAACCAGCAATAGATAATAAGAAAGAGGTGCAGTTGGAGTTTATCCGGCTCCTGGCTTGGGCCCACTCAGGCAGCTGTAGATTTAAACTGTTTTTCTGTCCCCGTAGTTGCTTAATATGCCTTCTACATACTTTGCCATACTCTAATTCAAGCAAAGCCCCGTTATTCTCAATATTGTCCAAGGTAACCACAAGGGACTGCCCACATAATTTCTTGTGAAGACCAAGGCCCCTACTGTGAACCTCCTGAGTTCCCTGGTTGACTCTATGAGCTTGTCTGGTGTGTGTTCAGGGTGCAATTGTTCTAGGGTAGTTCTTATTTTCCGGCCCATCAATAGTTTGGCTGGGTTCATGTTAGTCAATGGGCATGGTGTGGCATGCTACACCCATACTTTTCAATCTTCAACTGCCAATCCCCCAGGCCCATTTTCTCCAATTATTTTTTTGTGGAGTGGACCACCTTTCTGCCATGCCATTCCCTGCCAGGTAAAACAGAGCTACCAGGGCATGATGGATTCAAGGCCCGCTAGGAATGCTGCAAAAAGGGCTGTTGTCAACTGGGCCCCATTATCTGAGACTAGAAGGTCTGACAACCCGTGGGTTGCAAATAGCCACCTAAGTGTCCTAATTACTGCTTTGGAGGTTGTCAGGGGCATCAGTATAACTTCCATCCATTTGGAGAAGGCATCCACAGCTATTAAGAAAGTCTCTCCCTTGAATGGGCCAGCTAAATTGATGTGGATTCTCAATCATGGTGCCCTTGGTGTTTTCCAATTTTGAATTGGGGCTTTTGGTGGCAGAGGCATTGACTCCTGGCATTGCTGGCATCCGGATATCCAGTGGATGACATCCAGATCCATGTTGGGTCACCATGCATAGTTGTGTGGCCTTTATGCAATGCAGAGAACACTGGCTTTCAGAGTGGGGCCAGAATGACTACTCTGGTGCCCCAAAGGAGACAACCCTGCTGCGTGTCCAGTTCATGTAGGGATGGTATTCTGATTCTATCATTCCCTGGAACCAACCCCTCCTAATCAAGTCCAAAGCTCTAGTGAATACCTTGCCTCATGTAGTGTATTGGGTGGCATTGGTTGTGATGATAGGGAGTTAGAGGGCATTGATTAGTAGGATGGTGGACCCTGGGGCTGGGTCCTCCACTGCTATTGGTAGTGGACAGTGGCTTAGAGCATCTCTATGACAGAGGTTCTTTCCTGGAACCAGATGAAAGGAACACCATGCATTTGGTTAGCCGGGACGATAGGATTAGTGGTGTTTGTCTCTAGCGAGGATTCCTAAAAGTGGCTTGTGATTTATTACGAGGTGAAAATGGCACTCATAGAGGTACTCATGGAACTATTTAATGCCAGCCACAATGGCCAGCGCCTCTTTATCTAGCTGACTATAATTCTGTAGAAGACAGAGTCCTCGAGAAAAATGTGATGGGCCCAGATGTTAACAAACTTTTGACAACTTTGAATGCCACTAATTCCGACTTTCCCCAGGCCCATTTTGCTGATCTATCTAATAGGCAGTGTAGGGGCTCTACTAGTGATGCCTGTGGGTTAGAAAAATGTTGTAAAAATTCAGCAACCCCAGGAAAGCTTGCAGCTCGGCCTGTTGGGATTGGGACTTGCTGAATTGCCTAGACCTTGGTAGCTGTGAGGTGCAGGTAATATCTATGAGATAGTCCAGCACAGCTATAAGTCATTTGGCCTTTTTCAGCTTCAGCCCGACACTTTGAAATTTGAGAAGGATGGTGCAAACTCAGCTAAGCAGGCCGGCATAGCAGCAAAGACCAGGATGTCATCAAAATAGGGGACAAGGCCTGGAATTCCCTGCAGTAATCACACCCATTAGATTTTGGAATATGCTGGGAGCAATGCTGACTTCAAACTGGAGTCGGCAGCATTTAAAAGTCCCCCTGTAGGTGATTATGGTTTGGGCTTCTGCTGGAGCCTCATCTATGGGCAGCTGCTGGTAAGCCTATGCCAAGTCAAGCTTGGCAAAAACTTTCCCTTCCTCTAGTGAGTGCAGGAGGTGCTGCATGGCAGGGACAGGGTAGGCACTTTGATGTAGTGCACAGTTGAGGGTGCATTTATAATCAGTACATATGCGCACTGACCCCTCGGTTTTTATAGGGGTGACGGGGTGTGTGTCTCCCAACGAGCATGGTCTATTGGTTCTAGGTTGCCTTGCACTATTAATTTGTCATGCTCCATGTCAACTTTCAGTTGGAGTGCAAAGGGCACCCTCCGAGGTTTGAGGTGCATAGGAGCTACTTGGGGGTCTAAATTAAATGTTATGGGTGTCCCAGTGTTCTTGCCTAGGCCCTCATCAAACACATCTGGGAACTCATTGATCAGCATGTCCATTTCCAGACTGCTGCTAATGTGGTCTGTTCCACTACTCCACAACCCCAAGGACTCGAACCAATCCAGTCCTAATAGGCTGGGGAGAGAGCCATTTACTATAATTAATGATAGCTTCACTTTAAATTGCTTAAAAGCTACCCACAACCTATAGCTACCTAACACAGAAATGGCATTGCCCTGGAAATCCCTGTGCCTTAATAAACAGAGTCTTCACCAGTTTTGTCCTATCTTTGGAACTAGCCTTTTAATGGAATGCCAAGAAAGAATGGATATGGAAAACCCAGTGTTGACCTCCATAGTGTATGGAGTCACCTCTAAACTTACAGTTAAGGATATTTTTCCTTTTGTCGTGTGAGCAATTTGGTTCACGACTGTTTCTGTTTGGTCTTGTAGCACCAAGAAATAGTCATTGACTTGCCTTGGATAGTATCAGGTCTGCTTTTTGGGATAGGTATTGTCTGTCTGTGGGTCAGTGGCAGGTTGGGCTGCCCTATATACCCCTTGCTAGATGGCCTCTCTTTCCACATCTTAAATAGATAGTGGCTTTCAACCTGCAGTCTGCTCAGGAGTGTTTCCCACCGCAACAGGACAGTTAGTTTGGGAAAATTTGGTGTTACCCTGCTGACCTTTCCCTTGCCCAACATTGAGGTGGTGGATCTCATTGTCCTCATCTGCTGTGCCATATGGAGTAACCTCTTCATGGTGGATTTTGAATGGCTTTCCTGTTGTTTGTGGATTAGTTTTCTTCTGAATCTCTTCAGTAGACTTATTTAACAGTTTGATAGTGCGGGCCTCATCTAGCATGGTCTGCAATGTCAACTCAATTTTGGCCAGAAGGTGGCACTGTATTTGGAGGTCCCTGACGCCACAGATGATTTGGTCTATGAGGATGTCCTCTAAATCACAAAAATCACAGTAAGGGACAGCTGCCCTCAGTGCTGCCACTAGTATTAATTTATTTGTCTTCCAGTTGATTCCTTTGGTGGAAAGCATGGTGGCAACAAGCAGTGATGTTAAATTGAGTCAAAAACAACATCTCAACAAATATCAAGTATTGCTTACAGCCAGCAAACACAATCTTCCGTCTTCTTCTTCAGTAATTCAACAACACAATTCAGTTATCAAACAGCAAGTCCAGCAGAGAGAGAGATATGCGCTCTCCTGGCTTCCTCTTATAGTTAGAGATAATTGCACTTACTAATTGCATTCTAACATTTCACCAGCCTTAAAGTTACAATGACTATATATTGTCTACCCAACTATAGGAGTCTATTCCTAACACAGATGACCAATCAGAAGAGAGTATAGCACTGCCTAGTCAAATGGACCAGAGGGAGAACTTTGTAAATAACAGAAACTATGCCTCTTCATTGAAGTTCAGAACCAAGGACTCGAATTTGTGAGTCAGGAGCCCTTAGAATTTGATTTTTCAATCAAACTCTATTTCTATGAATCCAATATGTAGTTAGCCTGGAGGCTAACTAATCAGAGTTGTTTTCAGCATTCCCAGAGTCTAAGAAAGGAGTTACTCAAAGAAATAAAGTTAGTTGATTAGTACTTGACTAATTTTTGATGACTTTTTTTAATCGCTACATTACCGTTAATGTGTTTACAGATTGATTGATCTATTTATATTTACTCTAAAATTTCCCCAAATATCAAAGTCAGATTATGTTGTCAATTGTATGGATATTTTTGAAAACAAAAGTAGCATTTTACAATTTCAACAACTTAGCACTAATGCTATTCTCCAAGATTTTTCAAAAATAATGCATCAAATTTGGATACACTGCTAGAAAATTCAGTAGTCTAGAATGCAAACAAGGATGGCCCTAATGAAGTTCAGTCCATCCCATGCCATTAGTTCTTCACTTGCATAACTCATATCACAGTCCCAGAAATAAATTATCTTCCACCAACACCACTTGTTAGCCAGTCTTTCATTTGTGCTATTGTATTATCCAGTTATCATTAATAGACTGGAAGAACTGGATAAGCGCAATATCTAAGCCAATGATGGCTAACCTTCTTTGGCTCGCATGCCAAAAGCGGGGGAAGTGCAGGGGGAGTCATGCATGAGCGTGCCACACCCATAATGCTATGTGCACAACTCCCTGCTTTTGGCACGCTTTTTTTCGCCCTCCCCAGCCTCCAGAGGCTTTCTAGGAGCCTGGAGAGGGTGGAAACAACCTCCCCTACCACCTCCAGGGGCTTCAGAAGCTTCCCTGAAGCTTCCAAAGGGTGAAAAATGGCCTCAAAAGAAGGCCTAAATCAGATGGCCAGTGTACACATGCGTGCTAGTGCTGACAGGTCAATGCCTCACGTGCCCTAAGAAATGGTTCCACGTGCCACCTGTGGCACCTGTGCCATAGGTTCACCATCATGGATCTAAGCCCTAGAAAGGGACTTCAAGTCCATAAAATTTCACTGTCTGTGGAAATACAGTATAATTTGTGACAGATTCTACATCTGAGTTCAGCAGTAAATCTCAGCTTGCCAAACATTTAACCTCTTATTCAGCATTAAGCTTGACCCCCTAAGATGACTTGATTAGTTTAAAAAGCTTTACTGCAGACAAATGCGATATCTTAAACACAATGGTTTAGTCTGCCACTGGGGTGTAAACATTTCGGAGCCCTGGTCTATTTGTGATCCAGAGAATGAACTCTCTTTTTCTGAATAAATTGATATTTGGCCAATAAGCAGACCCTGCCATGGTACAGGAATTACACTAGGAAGAAGAAGGAGGATATTTGGCAAATCTCTTGCTGGTCTTGAGAGGCAGCTGATGAAAGTTTTTCTAGTGGTTCTCTCAAGCTCTGGAATTACTTGGGGGGGGGGGGATTTGCCTAGACACTCTTAGTATTTGCATAAATTATCAGGGATAGTTGTTGATGAAATTGATAAAACTTTCCACAAATCAGTTGGTTTGCTTGGCACATATTTATTTGTCTCTGTATAACAATCCATTACCAATTGCCACAATTTTTCTTGCCCTATTGTATGGGATAGTTGCTCCCCTTTGCTCTACAGAAATCCACCATGCTATCTGCTCTTCCACATTGTCTCTTTTAGAAGAGGTTCTAAAAAATTTTGGAACCCACCACTAATCTGCTCCCTAAAAAGGACTTTAAGTAATAGAAAGTAGCTAATTTTTTAAACACACTTTCAACTCAGATTTCAAAAAGCTTTGTTTTTCATATGCAAACCAACATATTTTAATTGGCACTTTTTTACTCCTAAACATTAAGTTATGTGAGTAATTTATAGATTTAGAAATTAGGCAATATCCCACAATTATTGGAATAAAGCATCTATAATTTTGCTGAAATATCCAATCCTAAAAAAATCTTTGAAAAGTGAAAATAAAAAAGAGATGTATTAACTGTATATTGCAGGGAAGGAAATAAGAAATCTCATAGTAATATATAGCCTGTTTCAAGTTACAGGTCACATGGTACCATTATTTCTTGGTTCCATACATTATTTAATAGTAATAGCCAGATTTTGATAAGTACAACAGTGATTAAGTAACTTATCATACACCAGTGTGATGAATTGCAACATTTACTATTTCCAGCAAACCATTATTTTGCTTTGATAATTTGGTGTTACAAAATTATAATCAAATTTTAGTGAAGGCTAAAATGATCATAATAAGAACCATTTTACTACTATATGAGCCTGTTATTCTAGGAAAGTTTAAAATTGTTAGCTAATCCAAAATCTGGCTGCTTATGGACTTCCAATGAAGGCACGACCAATTGAAGATATCCTTGGAAAATGGCTGAAATTTGTGGTCAGGTGCAGTATTTTGAGCTGTCTAAATCTCTCTGTAGAAAAAAGAAATTTTGAGTTTGCGCACATATACTTCGGACAGTTACTCGTTATAACTTAAAATCTAAGCTTATAATCATAATGTAACCTTTCAGCTGATCCTCATTACTTAATCAATGTCAAATTTATTTTCATTGCTTTTTCAGTATTGGCAGGCTCCATTTTTCACTGGTGTTCATTGGAAGAATTTTCTTCACTTCTTAATGAAAGACGTTTTAATCATGACTTTAAGAATCTATAAATATGTTTTTTTAATTAACAGAAAAGGTGTAATTGAAATGTTGTTTTTAGAAAGTTATAAGTAGACTACTGGGCCACGTGGTGGACATGTGTGAAAGCAAAGAAATATTGGACAAAAATGCATACATGGTTAGAAATTTTTTTAAAGCGGCATATAGATTATAAACCAGAAATATTTTGGTTAGATATAGTACCAGAAAAGTATGATAAGGTGAATTTGTATTTAATATGGCATGTTTTGACAGTAGCAAGAATTGTATTCGCACAGTACTGGAAAAATGAGAAAACACATAGAGAAGAAGATATAATAAAAAAAATTAGATTGCACAGAAATGGACAAATTGACATTAAAGATAAAAGAAAAAGAAGATACAGAGTATTTTTGAACATTGGGCTTGTTTTATGAATAGTTGGATAATATAATAGAAATTATGAGCTGGAAAAGTATTATTATGTAAGCAAATTTACTCAGACAAAACACTATTCACAAAGCACCTATGTATGTTAAATGAAAATGTATAAATAAACTGTTAAAAAAAGAATATTATAAATAGAATAAGGATTCAGAATAATTAATATAATAAAATATTAATAAATTGGTTAAAATTAAAGATTTGCTTCACTGGGAAACTATTCATGTTTTTGCGTTCAGAAGCAAAACAAAGTGATAACATGGGATTTTGAAGGTTGGACATTAGAAGGCACCAAAGGAAAACAAAATTAAGTATATATTGAAAGATATTGTAAACAAATAACTAACCAAAATATTTTTCAGGATTTCTGCCATTATTTATAAACTAGATGTTGCTATGAATTTTTTTAACCTCGACCTAGAAATTACAAATTGCAAAAAGGATATGGAACAAAATAAAATATTGAATTTACAAATGACATTGGCTGTTTAACTAAAATTGATATACAGATAAGATACATAAAAAGTAACTTGAAACCTTTTTGTATTGGATCTGCAGAATAGTCTTGTTAATGTTGTCACTGACTTTGTGAGATGAAAAAGAAAATAGCATTTGTCAAGATAACATTTGAAGGAATCTAAAATCAAGATTATAGGGAGGAATATAATGTGGATTTATTTGATCAAAGTTACAATAGATAGGTTGTTATTTCAGGTGATCTTTAATTTTTTTTCTCACTAAGATGAGAATATGATTTTAAGGCTTTGTTTTATGTACAACAATTATATGGGAAAGAAATTATTTGTAACATTTTAAACCTGTTTAAGATTGATAGTTATTTTATTGGTTATTTATTGAATGATGAGATTTGAGGGATTTGTTTAAAAATAGAAAATGAGATATAAATGTAAAAGGAAGTGAGTTTGTTAGATTACGTCTGTAGCTTAATGGTTATACATGATTATATCTAGCCAGAACTTTTGCGGATTATAACAGATGATGAGGCTTTAAATACTTGTTTTTAAAGAATGAGGGGAGACTAAGCATAGAAGCCTCTTGGATGACTTTGGACCACACACTGTCTCTCAGTCTAACCCACCATACAGGGTTATTGTGGGGAAAATAGGAAGAGGAAGGAGTATTAGGTATGTTTGCTGCCTTGGGCTATTTATACAAATAGTTAGTGGAATAAAATAGATGAATAAATAAATATGTGATGTTAAAGTTGTTTATACTTGCAGGGATGGAAAGGAAAGTTACTACTTTTCTCCTTTTTAATTTTTTCTCTTTTACTCTTTTACTTGTATTAGTTTGCATTACTTTTATCTGCATAGTGCATTTTCTGCATATGTAATTTAAAAAAACCATTTAAATAAGAAGATAAAAGCTAACAGGGCTCAGATAATATATACAAAAGATACTGTTCATTCCGCATAGCTTAAGACAAGGCCTTGAATCCTTTTGTGAGATATTTATTGTGTAACACTATTCATGAGATTAATGTCTTGAGAATCAATTTTGGTTTTAGAAGAAACCCCCCAAATTCTACTTTCTATCTAATAATATTAATGTGGGTGCTATTCAGGTGATGAACCAAATATAGTAAAAATAGTAATACTGCCCATGTCTTAGCATGTTAATTTCTTTGATGTTTAATTAACCTTATTTGTATTTGGTGCACGATTATTAGATATATTAATGTATTTACTTAAATATTAATTTATTTACTTTGACTTTCTTAATCATTCTTGATTTATTTTATATTTTTATCTTATGTTAATTTTATTCATTTTACAGTTGAACGCAGAATTTACAAAGTATCAAAAATATTCTTCTGAAAATTAAACATGGGTCATTGAGTAAATATTGGTACTTTGCTTGAAAGTTCCTATTAGCAGAAAGAATTGCTTGTGGGTATTCCTTTGTTTTCCTCAGATGGCTGAAGTGCATGGAAGCATGGACTGTGAGTGACAATAGATTTGTAAATCAAAACATTAAAATGTTTCTTTTCAGAAAATAGATATAATTAAAACACAGTTAAAGAATAAGAGTATCCCCCAGATTTTTTGAGTGAATGCTTTCAGAATTGTCAACAATCATGGCCAAAAGGAGGGTGAAGCTGGGGAAATTTCAATTTTAGCTAGTAATTAAATTTCCATATAGCCAATTATCACTATGTATTGAAGATATAATATGTAAAATCAAGGTGATACCTAACATATATACACACACAACACTTTTAGTTAAAATTATAAACTAAAGTAAAAAATGTAGCACATATAGGCAAATGTAACTGGCTTTAGCAGTAAACTGTATTTAATCTTATATATTTAATCTTAATTTTTAAAGAATATTTCAACCTATAGTTTTTCTTGAACACTGAGCCTTAATAAAAAAATGTAGGAGTTCTAAATTCATTTCAACTGAACTATGAAAAATAATTTCAAAGATTTTACAATGCTTTAACCCTGTATTATACTCGGAAAGTTAATAATCTGGAAGAAAACTACTGCCATTCTAACACACACACTCCCCCCCCCAAAAAAGTTAATACAACAGTTTTACAATGTAATCTGTTGGCTTGCAATTTTTTAAAAAATGTATTAGAGATTTTACACAAGGCTTTATCAAATAACAAATGTTATCTTTTGTTAAATAAAAAATGAAATATGCTTTAAAAACCAACTGTTTATTATTTGTGAACTCTTTACCTATTTTCCCATCCATTCAACATATCTCATTTGATATTGTCTTGAATGCTTTGCCTACCCCTTCTACATATTTTTGTCTGAGTTCAACTCTGGTATTAGTTTAGTTAGGATCTGAACTGTCTTCTTATTAGTCTTTTAAGAATTAATTTTCCAGATATACCCATATATATCTCCAGTGTGCTATGATAACTAATTATTGGTTAAACCGATTTAGGTTTTCACTTGACTTTTCAACAATCAAAATATTTAATGTTATAAGGCATAAAAGGGCATGAACCTGCAACCATTTTATCAGACTGAGGAACCTTCTCTCATAGAGAAAGGGCAATGGAAGCAATAACCAGCGTTATAAAAAAAACAGTAAGACGAAGTACAGCCTGTGATAATTATGCTTAAATGTTTATGAAGTCATCACAAGGACAATTCACAATGCAGCACTAATAACACAAATAACACAAAGAGCAAGCATTGGCAAACTAATAAACATATGACAAAACAGAGGTTTTTCAGCTAGGTTCCATGGAATCCTAAGATACCACGAGGTATCTGATAGGGTTTTGTGAGAAACTAATTACAAAAAACAAAAACATCACTTGAACAAAATTAATTTTCAAACATTAGAGTTTTTCTACATTAGAAAATGTAGAACATTGGTTTTACTTAATAAGTCCCATGGTCTCAGAAAGTCTGGAAGTCTTGGGACCAAAGAAAAATGACAGTCGTCATTTAGAACATTGGGTAAGTTTAGTTGAATTTCCTGGTGTATCATAAATCACTGATTGAAATCATGGTTTAATTTAGATAGCATTTCTCTTGGGCTAAATTCAATATCAGTACATCAGAAATAAATTAATTATTTCATCCTCTTAACACAGTTCTGCTGGACATTCCTATAGTTTTGCTGAGACTGCAGTATTGAATAGGTTTGCAGAACAGCATTTTTTAAATAGCAATAGTACAGGTCTAGCGAGGTCTAGTGCAAATTTATGCTCAGCCAGATGTAGCTAACAAGAGTTGACCCAGCCAATTTGGCACAATATCCTGATTGTCTAGCAAAACTTAGGGAAGACAGAGATCATGCATACAATATGCTTCATTCCAAGTCATGTGAATTTGGCAGTGTAGCTTGAGTGGGGGAGGGGGGGACACCTTTAAGTATAGATTAAAACTATCTGAACATAGGAATGCTTTCTTCAGAGATTTAAACATCAACATCAAAGGCATCACTTAGTAGTTATTAAATTAGAGAGAGCCAAGTCTGTTTTATGGGTGTGGTATTCACAATGGAATTTCAACTGCTTTTGCCTTGATTTGATAATTCACTGATTATAAATGGGGAGGGTAGAGAGAAAGCTCTGAAGGAAGACATTATCACTCTTGCAAGATAATTGCAGTGAGAAACAAACAACGGTTATAATGATTCTTTGTATCCGACATATGTTTGCTATAGACTAGAGAAAAGGAAGTGAGGGGAAGTGAAAGACTCATGAATAAAGAAGAATTCGGGAATATCATGGGCATTTTGTAAAGACACTTGATCTGATAATTCTACCTCTGCCATAGCTGGATTGAACCAGTTTTGACTGAGTGGATATAGAAAAATATAATTACGTATGTGTACTTCTGTGAAACTCTGTACAATATCAGGGTGATCTAAATTTGTACATTGTTTCTTTCACTCTAATGCTAAAATATACAGCCCATAAGAGGTCCCCCAAAACCTTGAGGTCTGCTTATGAAAACCCTAAGGCTTGTGTCTGAGTGATAACAGGCTTTTTGTTTTATGAAGAATTTGGCACCAGCCTTTCTTTTTTTTTCTATGGGTGTCTTTCTCCTCCCACAAGTTCCTATGGTGGCATTCTTCATTCTTCTCCCATGGGTACTAGCAACCCATGACAACAACTATGTCTGTCTCCAGTCTTTCCTACACCTTTCATGGTATTCCATGCCATGCCATTCCTTCTTTTCCCTTCATATTTCTTCCTTTTTAACCTCCTGTCCTTCGAGAACAGGAAGGCCTGGAGGAATGTGTAGAGTCCTGACGTCTCTTTAAAATCCCCGGCAACAGCCAGTCGCGTCTGATTGGCTAAGACGCGGCTGGCTGAAGCCGGGAGCGCTGAGCGCGCTGATTGGTTCCCTGCCTGACAGCTTGAGTATAAATAGCTATCAGGCAGGGGAACTCTCGCTCTGTTTAGTGTACATAGTTTGGCTTGTTGCTGTTACTGACAATAAACGACTTACCGAATCTGACCAGCCTGGACTCTCTTTCCGGCCACTTAACAGAATGTTGTCCATGAGATGGGTTGGACATGACTTTGCAACTAATGACAATAAACCTCCACTTCAATGAGGTCCTCCTTTTATGTAATACATCTGCCAATTTCCAGGCTCTTCTTTCCTCTTTTTGTCCTTCTCTACTTTTAGTTCTTTCTTCTTAAATAATGTTATACCATGGAATTTGAGACTGCCAGAGCCCACCCCTTTCCTGAAATCAGCAAAACCATTCTGTAGATTTCAATATTTTTTTCTGTTATTTTTCTGCATAATTTGAGAAGATATGAGTGCTATATGATCCCTAAATTATTAAACTATCTCATAAAGCAGAATAAGCAGAAACCTAGCATACAGTGCAGGGGGATGCACAACCCCCTCCTCTAATAACCAAGATACTGAATTTGACACCAACTAGTAATTTGAAAAGTATTGCTTTATCATACTTCTGCCAACTAGTTTGAATATCCTGATAATGTATTGTAATGTCTCTACAATACAGAATCATTTAAAATCCCCATTCATAAGAACTCCAATTATAATCTAATTGTTTAGATTAGCTTTGCTTTGGTAGCAACTCTCAGCAACTCTCATTCAAAAAATAATATAAAATAATAGGTTGCAGATATCATTTCACTGTTAATCAGAAACAGTTTTCTGAAGAAAGTTCACTCTATCTTTCGAGAACAGTTACAAAAAGGACATGAAAATGGGAATTCATTTTGTTTTACCATTTTGCCTTGGTAAAGGAAAATCTTCTCCCTTTAGGAATCCTATCATGAAATCTAATTATTTGAACTGGCTTCTGCAAAATTTTCTTTTGTTAACTTGTCCAAGAAGGATAATCCTCGTTTTTAGTTCAGACTGGATTATCAAAGGCCTGGGGGAGTGATCAATCTGTTTTCTTATTCTCAAAGTTAACTAACAAACTTCAGTAGTATAGTTTGCTAAAGTAGAGGAAAATATATCAGAACATTTTTTTCTGAATGATAACTTGGGGGAAGCCCACTACTGAAAGAAATGAATAAAATGACTGAGAAATTTTAATAAATTTGATTTCTTTGTATTTAGTTTTAACTTTAATGGAAACTCAGAAAGTTAATATAATTATCATTCAGGTGTATCATTATGGACCACACTAAAAGTTTTGGGGAGCTTTTATAATGTCTATGGTGAATTAAAAAAATAGTCAGCCACAAAACCCAATGGAACTTTTAATCAATTTTTCTATTATCTGTATCAAGAAATGCATAAGATGCATGGTTCAATGTATAAAAATATTAAGAACCATTTTAGAGGTTGGGCAAGTAGTTGGAAAGGTAATCTGATATCCTATCAGTCACATTTCCATAACTATTCTCAATTTCATGGTCAAATGTGAAGAGTTTCTGATAGGGGATTAATGTACAAAATTTATGGAGAGAATGTGTCCACTATGCTATTAAAATGATCACAAAAAAACCTGTAGCAAATCTGTGTTTTTTCTCTTTAACTGCCACAAAATTTATAGAAATCAAACATCAGTTGGACAGGATTATTCCATTCTAGGAAATCTCTCTCTATTCTTGCCAAAATAGAAAGCTGTTATGCCTATGGCAATTAACTTGAGTTTCAATGATATTGCAGTTTCATAGTTAATTGCAAGAGATCTTTTTGAAAATAAATCAAAACAACTCCTATTCCATTGCGAAATCTAGCAGAGTCACAGCTTTCTCTGACTTTCTGAATGGCATGATGGCTACAATTCTCTTTTAAGAAATGGAATGTGTTGTTGCCAAGTTCCCATTGTTTAAAAGTGAATTTGCTTTGCTTTGCTTTGCTTTGCTTTGCTTTGCTTTGCTTTGCTTTGCTTTGCTTTGCTTTGCTTTGCTTTGCTTTGCTTTGCTTTGCTTTGCTTTGCTTTGCTTTGCTTTGGACTGGGAAGTCTTGGACCTTTTATCCTTAAAGTATATTTTGTAGGTGGTGTTTTTGGTGGCAACAAAGAACATGATGATAATGCAATGGTATTAGCTTCCATTTCTGGAACTTTTTCTACCACAGGGTTATACTGCTGACCAGCAGATGGAGACACAGTATACTTCTTGGATATACTTTGTGTGCAATGTACTTACTGTACAAGTGAAATTTCCTCTTGAATTCTGCAAGATACACAGGTAGATTGATTTGATCTCATTGTTGTTGTTGTTGTTGTTGATGATGATGATGATGATGATGATGCTCTTTTAACTATAATTTCATGAGTTGCTTTACAGTGTGCCCCTCATTTTGCCAGTTCCTGTGCATTTTCTTACAAGATGTGAAGAGTCATACAGTGCTTAACCTATTACAGGACCCAACTGCTGCTTAATCATTTTAGAAGATAACAGCTAGTGATCAACAATAATCCAGAAGTATCCACTTTATTTAGTTTCTCAAACAATTTCTGGATTAGATCAACCTATGAATTGTTTGTACGAATGTAAATATTAATAATGTGCCTCCTGCCTCTTTTCATCTTTGGTAAAATATTGAATAGCTATAAGACAATCACTCTCAACCTGATCTTTTAGACTATTGTGATCCTCAGCCAGATCAAATGGACTATTCTAATCTATAAATTTCAAAATGGCTTTCTTAAATAGCATTAAAACAATTTCTCTCAATAGATACTGCATCAAGACATAATTGATTTTCTTACAGCAACATGTTATTCACAATTTCTTAACAAAGCAAGCACTAAGTTTGATTGAGTGGTTCTCTTTTTCACAATTCTGATTTCCAATGTAACTCTAACTTCTCTCTGGCTGACCCTCCCTTCTGGAACTGCATTCTCTCTGAGGTTTATCCAACTTATTTATATCACACTAGCCGTTCCCGGCCACGCGTTGCTGTGGCCCAGTCAGGAGGTACCTACCTACCTACCTACCTACCTACCTACCTACCTACCGTATCTCTCCCTCTCTATACCTCTACCTACCTACCTACCTACCTACCTACCTACCTACCTACCTCCTGTATTTCTCCCTCTCCCTCTCTATCTCTCTACCTACAGACCTACCTACTGTATTTCTCCCTCTCTATCCCTCTACCTACCTACCTACCTACCTACCGACCTACCGACCTACCGACCTACCGACCTACCGACCTACCGACCTACCTACCTACCTACCTACTGTATTTCTCCCTCAGAGTATTTTATGTCATAAAGGATGGCATAATACCTGTGGCCCACTGCTCTCTCTGTATCCATCTACTTACCTTTTTAACATTTTTTTACATGTACATGTACTTGGCACAGGTGTGACATCTATGCAATCTATATATATCATTGGTGCCGTACTTGAAAGGAACATTGTGTGAAAATTTGGAAGTAATCGGTGCAGTACTTTCAGAGATTAGCAGTTTTGAACAAACTTGTTACATTTTTATTTATATAGATTTTGGAAAATCTTAAAGAAGACCTTCCTGGGATTTTCAACAAGCTTGAGTCAGGATACTTTGTCAGCTCACTTTTGGAAGTATGCTCTTTATAGCCTGGAAGAAAAACTTAGTTTCTCTAGTGTGGGTCATAGCAATTTCATTATTTTTCTTTCCCTGCTGTTTCATTAATTATCAAAGTAAACCACGTAGTGTTGCAGTTACAACTGAAGCAATTCAATTTAATTTCAATTGTATTCAATTTATATACTCAGGGCAGTGTACAGCCATAGTAAAAAATGGGTAGTACAAAAGCTAAAATGATATATTAAAATGTATTAAATGTATTGGCCTAGAGTTAAAAGCCTGTACTAAAATCAATTAAAAACTATGACAGCCGGCAACACAAAATAAATGTGTCTTCAGGGCCCGACGGAAGAGACGTAGGTTTGTGATTGTGCGTAGTTCAGGGGGTAGGTCATTCCAAAGGGCAGGAGCTGCCACAGAGAAGGCTCTCCCCCTCGGGGTCACCAGCTGTCTGGCCGACAGCACCCTGAGGAGGCCCTCTCTGTGGGAGCGAACTGGTCAGTGGGAGGTATTTGGCGGCAGGAGACGGTCTTGCAGGTAACCAGGTCCCTTGCCATGGAGCAGTTTAAAGGTGGTCACTAATATCTTGAAGCGCACCCGGAAAGCCACAGGCAGCCAGTGCAGCTCACGCAGGAGAGGTGTCACATGGGAGCATCTAGATGCTCCCAAAATCCCCCACGCAGCCGCATTCTGTACTAACTGGAGCCTCCAGGTGCACCTCAAGGGAAGCCCCATGTAGAGAGCATTGCAATAGTCCACGCGGGAGGTGATGAGGGCTTGAGTGACCATGCGTAAGGCATCATGATCCAGAAAGGGGCGCAACTGGCGTATCAGGCGAACCTGAAGAAAGCCCCCCTGGTCATGTGATCTTCTAGAGACAGCTGAGAGTCCAGGAGGATGCCCAAGTTGCAAGCCCTCTCTGTGGGGGCCAATAGCCCCCAATAGCCAGGGATGGCTTCAGCTGGCTATACTGTGACGCCGGAAGCCACAGCCACTCGGTCTTGGATGGGTTGAGTCAGAGCCTGTTCCTCCCCATCCAGACTCGCACGGCCTCCAGACACCGGGACATCACTTCCATGGTATCGTTGGGGTGGTCCGGGATAGAGATGTACAGCTGAGTATCATCAGCATACTGATGGAACTCTACCCCAAAACCACGGATGATCTCACCCAGCGGCTTCACATAAATGTTGAACAGAAGGGGCGAGAGGACCGACCCCTGTGGGACCCCACAAGTGAGGCGCCTCGAAGTCGACCTCTGCCAACATAAACTGCGACAATGTATATGTTGATTAAAATAACAAATAAATAAAACATCAAGTTTCAAAGCCTCTGCATCCTAAACTTCATAGTATAACTGAAAACTAGGCAGCCAGAAATAAAATACTATTGAATAATACTTCTGTAATTATGGGAAGTTAATATGCACTCAAAATCTACCCAGCAACCTCATGGTTTTTTTCATATATTTTTATTTTATTTTATTTTTAAACATAAAAACAGATAAAACATACAGCCAGTTTCAATTTTGTGTAGTATGTCGTTTGGTCACGAGTTTTTGTGCATCAATCTTTACAGTTAAAATATAATTACTAATTGTCCATCATACATAGCCAAGTATATCACCATTTATTGAGCTTTTATATGTTGAATTAAAATTAGTGTTCCTTCATTTCAAACCACCTTATTTTCTTAAATACTTAATTATCTGTTTAATAACAATAAATCTTTATAAAATCACTCATCTTTTTCTGTTATTATGTAAAGAATAAAGAAGAAATTTTTTCCCTGAATTCATATTATACAACATTGTTTTCAATTATCATTAGAGAATACAATACTTGTATATCACATATTCAAACTCCAATAATATTTTCCCTATATAAAACCAAAAAGTTACCAAGTATTTCAATTCATATATATCTCAATCATTCTTTCCATCATTGTTAATCTATTTAATATACAAAATGTCTTTCTAAGATAGCATAATCTCTATTTACTATAGTATCAAGCATTCATAACATCTGACTTTTACACCTTAGGTTTATTTTTATCCTTTATATATCATATATTCCAAAACTTTATTTCATAACAAAAGATTTTTTTTAACATTAACTATCCTTTTCTAAGTGTAACTAAGTAAACAAATTCATTTCCAGGTTTTTTATCTAACCGTTGGTAGAATAAATCCCATACTTTATAGAATTGCTCATCCTCTTGTTCTCTAATTTCAAATGTCAGTTTACTCATTTCAGCACAGTCCATAATCTTTCGGATGATTTCCTCCTGAGTAGGTAATTTCTCATTTTTCCAATTTTTTGCAAATACAATTCTAGCTGCTGTCAAAACATTCACAATCAAGTATTTCAAGTCTTTATCAAATGTTTTGGAGTAATTCCCAGTAAAAAAAGTTCAGGTATCATTTTCTCCAACTACCTTTGGATTTTTTTTTTTTATATTGAAAAAGTTTTATTGGTTTTTACAATTTTTCAATCGGGTAAGGTAAGGGATACAAAAGAAATTTTGAGAACTTTCGCGTCGGAGTCATTAGCCCTTCCAGGGCTTCATAATAAATCGTTAAAGAAAAACATTTTTCATAAATACTACGAGGTGAAAACAAGTACATACTTCTAAATTCTCAATTCCATGCTGTCATCCATTTGCAAAAATCCAGATGCAGATGTTATACAAAATTAATCAAAAGTCAAAGCAAAGTTATTTTTTTGATCTAAGTCTCTTGGCAATTGTGTCTTCTGTCTCTCCCTCCAGGCCCCCAGCAGGCGGGGCCGTGGCCTTTATTTAAATAATCTGCTAAAATTGTGCTCATGAGTTCAGGAAGACATTCACCAGGCTCTTCAGAAATGTTCTGAAATCTTAAAAAATATAACATCCTTTCAAAATCCATCCTAGACATATGCCCATTTAATTCTCCAATCTCACTATTAACATTTTTAAGCCCCCCTTGCAGCTCTTCAGTCTTCTGTATGTTTTCCAGCACTTGTTTCCGTGTTTCCTGAATATCCTGTTTTAAGCTGGTACGATCTTCTCTCAAAGCCTTAATTTCTTGCACCAAAGCTTGTAACACATTCTCCATAGAGGTCATTCTTTGTTCCAAACCTGCCAGTTCTGATTTTTGTGCCATGGTAAGCTGTTAAAGTCAGTGTCACTAAAATGGCGTTTTTTGGGTGGGGCTGGTGAAGCAGTTCAGGAGAGAAGAGAAAGTTCAAATCAGGATTGCAAAAAGAAAAAGAAAGTTCAGGACCCAAAGAGAAAACATGTTTCACAATCAATAGTTGTAGCAAAGAAAGCGCTCCAGGGAAGGAATCAATTAGTCCAAGAAAATCTTCATTAATAGCGAGAGGAAGTCCGTATCACAAAGGGATGTTGGTAACTTTCCATAAGTGAAATAGTCATTCAGGAACAATGGGAAGCCATCTTCCACCGCCCAAACTGAGAGCCGGCAGGAGAGAGTAATAAAAGAAAGATTGTTTCCAGCCAGCCGGACTTAGATACATTTTAAAAAGATAAGCCGCAAATCACTTTCCCTTGCTTCAAAGCAATCCGGGTTTAGGATATCCGCTTCCTCGCAACGAGGAGCCATTTCCAAGCGCCGCTTTGAATCCGAGGGGGGGTTTGACAACAAATACCCCCCTCCAAGTTCTTTTCAGTCCAGGATGATAGCAAAAATATATTTAAAACCACTCACTCCTCACCTCGCCGCCAAAGTCCCGGAGAGCCTTCTGACCCGAATGTCCAGCTCTCTCCATATTCACCATTCGTTGCCGTCCACCATTGGCGAAGGGGAACCCCCCCGCAGCATGTCCTTCTTCACCTAGGCCAAAGACAAGGGCCGTTTCCCCGCTGCCGTAGGGGGGAACCGACCCAGGCAAGCCAGCCCTACGGGAGACCCCCAAAAAGGGGCGTGGGGGGGCAGAAAAAAGAGCAAAGCGGCGGACAAGCCCTAAGACTCGTCCGTCGCCGCTGGAAGGCGGAACCGGAAGTCCAACTACCTTTGGATTATAGTCCAATATCTCTTAGCCTCAGAACAAGTCCACCACATGTGGTAGTATGGACCCGGTGACATTTCCAACATATTTCAGATTTGTTCTTAGACATTCTTGCAATTCTCGTTGAGGGTAGGCGCCACCTGTAAAACATCTTATACAAATTCTCTTTATATGCAGTTGACATTGTAAATTTTATTTATTTATTTATTTTTATTTTATTAAATTTATACCCCGCCCTTCTCCAAACGGACCCAGGGCGTTACATGGGACGGACATGACATTATAATTTTGTGTCCACAATTTTTGCCATTTATGGCAATCCTGTGCCCAAAGTTTTTCCCCCAAGCTATCATAGCTTCTTTAACTTGTTCTTCCTGTAGCTTAACCTCTAATAAGTAATCATAAAGTTTTTTAATTACTTTTTCATCAGTGCCTGTTAAGATTTTATCTAATTCCGTCATTTTGTCATAAAAGCCCCCATTTTTTGATCTTCCTTATATCTAGAATGTATTTGCATATATGCGTACCAATTCATTTCCATTCCTTCTTGTTTCAGCTCAAGGATAGACTTGAGTTCACCCTCTGTAATTAATAACTCAGCATATCTAACTGTTTGTTCCTTTTTATATGTTATTGCATATGAGAATGTTTCAATGGTTGATATTCAGACTGGAATTTTTAAATAATGTGACTTTTTAACTTTTTCCCAGTTTAAAAACAGCCTCTCTTAGATAATGCCTTCTGAAATAATCATGTGCTTTAGCTCCTTTATACCATAGAAATGCATGCCACCCCAACAGCAGATCATGCCCCTCTAGATTCAAAAGCCTAGTATTTCTTTTTTTTATATTGAAAAAGTTTTATTGGTTTTACATCTTTTCTATAGGGTGGGGTAAGGGATACAAAGAAATTTTGAGAGCATTCACGTCAGAGTCGTCGGCCCTTCCGAGACCTCAAAATACACAATAAAAAGAAATAACAAAAAAAAACTTTTTTCATAACACTACAAGGTAAAAGCAAGTACATATACCTAAATTCTCAGTTCCATGCTGTCAGACATTTACAAAAAATCCAGATACAAATATTATGCAAAATTGTTCAGAAAAATCAAGGCAAACCTAGTATTTCTTAATGTTATCCACTCCTTAAGCCACATCAAATTTGTTAACTGATAATATAGCTCCCAGTCAGGTAGACCCAACCCTCCTCTTATTTTAGCATCTTGTAACACTTTAAACTTTATTCTTGCCTTTTCCCCCTGCCATATAAATTTTGAGACCATTTTATTCAAGTCTTCAAAATAGTCCTTCCCCAATCTAATTGGGATTGTCTGGAACAAGTATTGCATTTTTGGCAAAATATTCATGTTTATTGTAGATATTCTCCCAATCAATGATAGTTGTAGATTTTCCCATTTCATCGTCTGTTGCAATTTGTTGCTTCAATCTGAAATAGTTGTCCTCTTTAAGGGTGCTACATCTAGCTGTCAGGTGGATCCCCAAATATTTAATCTTATTTGTAACTTGAATCTCCAAGGATTCCACCAATTCTTTTTGTCTGGATGGTATGTTCTTTGTCAAGATCTTTGTTTTGTCTTTATTTATTTTCAAGCCTGCTATTTTTCCCTACTCTTCAATTTTTCTATCAGTTTAGGTGCAGTTCCAAACAGTTCTTCAAGAATAAAGACTAGATCATCTGTAAATGCTTGTAATTTATATTCTTCTGATTTAATTGTAATTCCCGTTATTTCTTCATCTTCTCTAATATTTCTGTTTAGAACTTCAAATGTTAAAACAAAAAGTAAGGGTGATAATGGGCAGCCTTGTCTTGTACTTCTTTTTATTTCAATAGGATCAGTAAATTCTCCATTCATCGTTATTTTGGCAGTTTGTTTATGGTATATAGTATGTATAGTAGGGGTGGGTTTCAAAATTTTTGGAACCTATTCTGTGGGTGTGGCCTGCTTTGTGGGCGTGGCTTGGCAGTCATGTGACCATGTGGAGTGGCCAAATTGTAAAATGTAGTGAAACTCATTTAACAACACTCTTGCTTAGCAACTAAAATTTTGGGCTCAATTGTGATAATAAATTATTTCTTTTTCTTCTTTCTTTCCTTCCTTCCTTCCTTCCTTCCTTCCTTCCTTCCTTCCTTCTTTCTTTCTTGTGTCACTCTCCCCCTCTTTCTTTCCTTCCTTCCTTGTGTCACTCTCCCCCTCTTTCTTTCTTCCTTGTGTCATTCCCCCTTCCTTCCTTCCTTCCTTCCTTCCTTCCTTCCTTCCTTCCTTCCTTCCTTCCTTCCTTCCTCTATTACTCTCTCTCTTCCCCCACCCTCTCTCACACATACTTTCCAGTTGGTGAAAATTTCTGTTTTGCCAGCTGAGGCTAGCAAAGAAGACTAATTTTCCCTGCTGCCCGCAGCTCTTGGAGAAAGGAGGCAGGGAAGTGAGCCCCAAGCCTCATCTCTGTCTCTTTCTTCAAGAGCTGGCTTCAGGGATGGCCAGCCTTTCCCGCCACTGCGCCCTTCACCCACCTTTCACCCGGAGGCTCTGCCGGCAGTCGCCTCCCAAGAGAAGGACGCTGGACATTGGGGGCAGGGGTGGGGGCAGCGTCTGCTGTTTCTGCTGCTGCTGCTGCTGCAGGCTTCTTGCATTAAGTTTCAAGGCAAAACGCAGTTGCTGGAATCGCCCCGTTCCGATGGGATTGGGGGGGGAGAGAAATCCATCTTTTTCCTCTATCTCCATGGATCTCCCCCAATTGGAAATGAGGAGGCTGTGAAAGAGAAGGGAGCGCGCCCCACGTAGCTTCTTCAAACAGCCAAACTCCCCTCTTTTCCTCCTCCTGCTGTTTGAACAAACCATGCCGGGCGCTCTCCCTTGTCTTTGACAGCCGCCTCGTTTCCAATGGGGTGGGGGAACCGTGGAGATGAAGAAAAAAGATGGATTTCTTGTGTGCGTGCGATTTCTGTGGATGAGAAGTACGGAGGGGGCACTTGTATTGCACACACAATTTTGGACAATAAAGTCGAATTGTAAGAAATGGCCAGATGAGGATAAAAAAGGGAAGGGAGAACGGGAGGTGTGTATATGTGGATAGAGGAGAGGAATGACCAGATCCACTTAAAGGGAGAGGCTCTTGGAGGTTTCTTAAAACCTGACTGCTGGGAGGGAAAGTGGCCGGCAAAGGGGACTCTCCTGGTCGCAGGAGAAAGTGCAGAGCGCAAGCACTGCTGAAAAAAAGGGAACGGTACAATGGAAGTAGCAATCCTCATTGGAATCCTGCAGAGGAGAGGCGGTGGTGGCGGCACTTACTCTCCGCTCCCCGAGGCGGGCAAAAGCCACCGGGGGTCCCTTTCCTCTTCACCCCTAGCAAGTGCAACTGGCAGCAGGTCTTTTCCAGGCTTGTCTTTTTCATTCCCCCCCTCCACCCTCAAGAGTCCCGCGACTTTGGTAGGGGCGCTCTTGGCTTCCGCTTTCTCGCAGCGCAGGGGCCCTTTTGCCGCCTGTATTCTCCTCACCCCCACCCCCACCCTCAAAGTTCCCAGAGTTGCCCGAGTTAAAGCGCTGCCCCTATCCCCTGTGTTAGAATGCAGCAAGCATGAGAAGGTCTGGACAAGAGTTCGGTGTACGTGGCTGCGCTCCCCCTCACTCCAGTACAAGAGAATAAAGGGTACAAGGAAAAATAAAAATTTAAAGAAAATTCAGAGAATCCAAGCAATGCTTTAAATTTAGGCTGGAGTTCATAAGAATTCGACCATACTGACTTGTGCCTTCCCCTCGCTCTTTTCACTTACTGCTTCAAGACGAAGCGTCTCTCGCTCTGCAGAAAGTGGCTTGCAAAGGCGGGAAAGGTGCGGTATGGGGGGAAAGGGGAGGGGCAGCCAAAGGGGGAAGCTCAGTCAGCTTGGCTCAAGCGATGGCCTGGCTCTGGAGTCTGGGCTTCGGAAGGACGCGGTGGCTTCTTTCCCTTTCCTTCTCGTTGGAAGGAAAGGGGCAGGGCAGACTTACTTCCGGGTCTGCCGTTCGAACCCCCTCTCTCCGGTTCGCTAAATTTCACCATCCGGTTCTTGCAAGGGGGTGCGAGCCGGTAGAAACCCACCCCTGATGTATAGCATGTATAAAGTTCTTGCAAAAGTTCATTTGTTCCAATTGCTGAAACATAAATTGCCAATTCACATTATCAAAAGCTTTCTGTGCATAAAGAAACAACAACGCCATTTGTTTTACAGAGTGGGCTTCGTAGTATTCCAAAGTATTCAAAATTATTCTTATATTATCTTTAATTTGTCTCTGGTAAGAAACCATTTTGATCTGAATGTATAAACCCATTTAAGTATTTTTAAGTCTCTCTGCCAATATTTTTTTATATTGAAAAAGTTTTATTGGTTTTACAATTTTTTCTATAGGGTAGGGTAAGGGATACAAAGAAATTTTGAGAGTATTCATGTCAAAGTCGTCGGCCCTTCCGGGGCCTCAAAATACATCAATAACAGTAAAAGAAAAAATTATTATCTTAACACTACAAAGTGAAAGCAAGTACATATACCTAAGTTCTCAGTTCTATACTGTCAGACATTTACAAAAAATCCAAATACAAATATTATGCAAAATTAATCAGAAAAAATCAAGGCAAAGTTATTTTTTTTTGATCTAAGTCTCTTGGCAATTGTATCTTCTTTTTCTCCTCCCAGGCCCCCAGTGGGCGGGGCCGTGGCCCCCTCCGTCCCCCCTGAGTCCTCCCCCAGGATAGAGGAATGTTTTTTAAGAAAGGCTTCCGCCTCAGCAACTGTTTTAATCCTCACTCTTCCTCCTTCCCAGAACACCAGCATCCCTTCAGGTGTCACCCACTTGAACCAAATCCCATGATCAAACAATGTTTTAGACAAGAAGGAAAATTTCCTTCTTGCATCTCTAATCTTTCTAGGGATCTGCTTCAAGATGGCAACCGTTTTTTGTTGGTAAATTAACGGACTCCCTCTCTGCACTTTCAGGATTTCCTCTCTGGTTGACCTTCTAACAAATTTCACATGTATCTCTCTAGGCACTTCATTTATCCTGGCATATGCTGAATTTATTCTATAAGCTAGGTCAATGTCCCCCCTGATCTCATCCTTAGGTTTTTGTAAATAGTCTGCTATAATCGTGCTCATAAGATCAGGGAGGCATTCACCAGGTTGCTCAAAAACATTCTGAAATCTCAAAAAATATGTCATTCTTTCCATATCAATCCTAGACACATGCCCATTTATTTCCACAACCTCATTAGTAACATTTTTAATCTCTCCCTTAGCCCCCACCAGCCCCCCTTCCAGTTCTTCATTCTTCTGTGTATTTTCCAGCACCTGCTTCCGTGTATCCAATAGCTCCTTCTTGAAGTTGATATTTTCTGCCCTCTGGGCTTTAATCTCTTGTACCAAAGTTTGTATAACAGTTTCAAGAGAAGCCATCCTTTGTTCTAAGCTTGCCAGTGCTGTTTCTTGTGCCATGATTAATTGTTAAAGTCAGTGCCACTAAAATGGCGTTTTTGGGGTGGGGCTGTTGAGGCAAACCAGGAGCCAAAAGTTCAGTTCAGAGTTGTAAAGTTGTGAAATTCAGGAACCAAGAGAGAGACAGTTTTCCAAATCAATAAGTATAATAACGAAGATACTCCAGAGAAGAGATCACAAATCCAAAGAAAAAAAAATTCTTCCTTAATATCCAGAGGGAGTCCAAGTTGCAAAGAGACGCTGGAAATTTTCCATAAGTAAAATAGTCAGTCAGGAACAAAGAGAGGCCATCTTCCACCGCCCAAACTCAGAGCCCAGAGGAGAGAGTGGTAAAAGAAATTGTTTCAGCCAGACCTAGAGACATTGTTGCAAACAACCACAGACAACTTTCCCTTGCTGCAAACAGTCAGGATTAGAGATTTCCGCTTTCTCTCCACGAGAAGCCATTTCCAAGTGCCGCTTAAGTCCGAGGGGGGGGGGTTGAAAACAAACTCCCCCCTCCCAGTCCTTTCAGCCTGGCTGACAGCAGAAAAAAAAAGTTTTTTAAAAACTCACTCTCCCCTCGCAGCTGAAGCCTCGGGAAGCCTTCCGACTGAGCCGATTAACCCTCTTCATTGTTATGAATGGCGCTGTCTTCCTTAGGCGAAGGGAGAACCCCCCGCAGCATGTTCTCCCTCACCTAAGCCGCGCCGGGGGCCACTTCCTCCACCGCCATGGGGGGGGCGCCCCCCGACGAGCCGGCTTTACGGGAGACCCTCAAACAAGAGGAGTCTCGCCCCCGTGGGGGGGCAGAAAGAGAAACAAAGCAGCGAGCGAGCGCTAGGCTCGCCCGTCGCCGCAGGAGCCGGAACCGGAAGCCCCAATATTGATGCAAATAACTTTAGTCTGAATTTAACAAGGAGATTGGTCTGTAATTCTTAATTTGGGTAAGACCTGCTTCTTCTTTGGGTAACAATGTAATATATGCTTCTGACCACGAATTTGGCATTTTGCTTTCAACCATTACTTCATTCATAACTTCAAGTAAAGAGAGAGATTCAGACTCCTCTAGTGTTTTATAGAATTCCACTGGTCCCGGGGCCTTCCTGTTATTTTGTCTTTTAAGAGCTTCTGTTAGTTCCATAATCATTTTACCTTCTAATGTAGCTCTGATGTCATCTGGTATGGTAGGGAGGTTGGCCTCCTGTAAATATTGCTTAACATCTCGCTCTTCTATGTTCTCTTGTTCATACAACTTAGCATAATAATCTTGGATGATTTTCTTCTTCTCTTTATTTCCATAGTGTATTTGTCCTTGCTCATATTTTAGTTGTTGAATCTTCTTCATTTCTCTCTCCTTTCTCAATTTATATGCCAACCATCTACCTGCCTTATTTGTATTTTCAAAATAGTTCTGTTTCATGCCTCTAATTTCTTGTGCCAATTCCTTTTTCCAGTAAATCCATTTTGTGTTTAATTGTATCCATTTTTATTTTAGTATCTTTTCTTTTTGGGAATTTCTGTAGCTCTTTTTCCAGTATCTTATACTCATTCTCTAAACCTTTACATATTTGTCTTTTTTTGTGTGTGCTTCTCCTTGCATAGTCTATTATTAGACCTGTAGCCACTGCCTTCATTGCATCCCAAAGGTTCTGCATAGATGTATTTTCTTTTTTGTTTTCTTTAAAAAGTAAGCCAATTCTTTTTTCATTTTCAGTACAAAGTCTTTCTCTTTCAATATTGTATTGTTTAATGTCCATCTAGATCTAGTTCTTTGCCTTCTTCATTTAATTGTGATTGGATTGTGGCCCGCCCAGGTGCTGGTTTCAATCTCCACTTCTTGCACATAGCTGATTAGGTCCGATGAGGCCCAAATCATATCAATTCTTGATAGGTGCCTATTTGAGTAAAACGTATATTGTTTTTGGGTAGGGTTTCTTTCTCTCCAGATATCTTTTAAATTCATTTTATCTATCATCCTGAAGAAGGATTTTGGGAGTATTTTTCTGTTTAGTTTTGTTGTTTTATATGTTTTATAATCTATATTCTGGTTTGTAATTCTGTTGACATCTCCCATCATGCAAATATCAACATATTCCAAATCCGCAATTTTCTTGTGGAGTTTTTTTTTTAATTCATCTTTTTTCATTAGGTGCATACATTGCAATGAAAAATGTTTTCTTGGTATTGTCCATAATTTCCACCATCAAGATTCTTCCATCTTCATCTGTATAAACTTGTTTTGCTGGGATTTTATCTTTAATATAAAAAAACACTCCTCTTTTCTTACAATCTGCCAATGAAGTAAAGATTTTTCCAAGTTTTGGCTGTATTAATAAATGTCCATATCTTCTTTGAATATGTACTTCTTGCAAACAAATTATATCTGATTTTAGCTTTTCCAATTTATGAAATATTTTCCTTTTTTTAATTGCTGAATGGAGTCCGTTTATGTTAACTGTAAACATTTTTTTCTTCCATGGTTATACTTTATATGTAGGATTTATAGCTCTAGTTGATCTTGGTTCCCATTGTTCTCTGAATTCTACCCCCCTATTCAATAGCAATTCCACCTACTGTGCCCTCCAACTTCTCCATCTCAGCCACGGGTGTATCTAGTAGTAATAACGATATATCTTCTTTACCAGTCTTCTCCGCTTTCCCAGTCAGATGTTCTTTATAGAAGGCTTCTGCTTTTTCCATTGTGTCAATTCTGTACCTTTGTCCTTCTCATGAGAATATTAGACCTTCCGGTATAAGCCATCTGTACTGGACACCTTTCTTAAACAAGATTGTAGTCAAAAATTGGTATCTTCTTCTCTTCTCTCTCACTCTTCTTGGGATTTGTTTTAAAACTAAAATTTCCCTTCCTTTATATTCCAATTTTCTATCTCTTATTTTCTGCAATATTTGAAACTTCAGTTCTGTTTTGGTGAATTTTACGTGTACTTCTCTTGGGAGTGCGTTTCTCGTCGCATATCTTGTGTTTACTTGAAATGCATCATATATACCATCCATCACCTTCTCTTGGGGTATCTGTAACACCTCTGCCAGATTTTTGGGTATTATTAGTAGCAGGTTCTCTCCTTTTTCTTCTATTATGTTTTGAAATCTTAGGAAGTATTCTGATCGATCTATCTGCAATCCTATTGTTCCACTCATTCTTTCTCCATGTCACTCAATCTGCTGTCAAAATCTTCAGTTTTCCTCTCTCTTTCTTCATCTCTTTCCTCCATTTTCCGCATCCTATCTTCCTGTTTCATCATCCATTGTTGAATCATTTCTATTTTTCCCTCTGTCTGGGCCATTTTTTGTTCTATATTCTCTATTCTTTGTTCCATTGCATTTATCTTTTTTTCCATGTTTTCAAATCTCCTTACTAGTGCATCCAACTTTTCATCACTGTTATCCCCCCACTTCTGTATTGCTTGCATAATTGCCTCAAGCATTTTACCCTTCTCTTTTTCTTGTTTTTCTTGTTGAATCATTGCCTGCATTGCTCTTTGTTCTCCTGAAGCTGCAGGGGTCATTGTAACCAGCAACCTCATGTTAAAGCAAGTAAGTGGCATGCCAATCCATTTGACTGGGCTTGGGTTATAATACACCCGTGTTCTAGTAGAACAAATAGGTTTGATTTTCAACTCCTTGAAGAAAATATTTCTCTGTTACTTTCTTAACATTAGAATTATTGTAGTTGAGATATCCTTCCAATCATTGATTTCATTTAAATATAAAGTGAAGACATACAGTTATTAGCTTTATATAAATATAAAGTTGGCCTAGTCATACAGGATCTTCAGAGAAGTAGCTAGCTATTTTTTTAAGTGATTGAAATAATTAAAACTAAACATATCAGAAGAAAGCTTGATCCTTCCTGTTTTTAACCCATTTCTTGAATTAACTCACTAAAATATCATCCTTTCAAGTTTTATCACCTTGAATTCTTGCTCCTCCTTTCCCCAGAGGAGTCCCATATCACATTCAAATAAATATTCACATAACTATCAAGTTGGTAAAATATTAATAGAACTTATTTGCCAAAAATATATGTCAGCATATATTGGAAAGAGACTGTCTATTTTCAAACAAGTTTGTAGCTGATAATAAAAGATATACATATACATATTAATGTTCTTTTGTTTGTATTGTAATCTCACATCATAAAGAGAGGTATACATTTATCCCAAACATGGAATATAACTTTGTATTCAGTTGATAGCAATCATAGCATTTTACAGATATAAAATCCACAGTCCAAATTCTGTAGCCTAAATGTAACCCAAAAATCCAGCAAGATATTTTACAAATCACCTATTTTTTGTAGCAAGACTAACACTTAATGTATCAAACATCTTTTCACTAAATCATGCAGGGTCTCACTTTACCGATAAGGTGAAAAATACAGCTTTGTGCAACCAATTCCATTTCTTTCATTCTAATCTGACATGAATGAATAATAGGTTAAGGTGCATCTCCCCTCCCAAAGTGTCTAAATTGCATCACTGAAAATTATAATTGGTCTAGTTGTTTAAGGCAACTGCTAGAAGTGAGTTCTAGTCTCACTTTAAACATGAAAGCCAGCTAGGTGACTCTCAGCCCACAATATCATGCTCAAGTAAGAAGCCAGTTCCTATCACAAATAATGTATCAACACACAAAAAAGGAAATCCTGCACTTACAGGAAATTGCTAGGAAGAAATTGGGGGGAAATCAGCTATATCAACCTAAAGACCTCAAATTTTATCTGAAACAATGTTGATCTTTGACCATGATAAAGATTTGATTTGATTTGATTGGTCTGGAAGAATCCTATAGGTTAGGTTCCTCAGACTATGTCTGATACACTGCAATTAAAATGAGAGTATGTTTTATGAATATTATCCTCCAGAAAATTCATAGCAAGGATGAACTCCATAATACACTTAGACAATCTGAGATTCCTATCATTGTGGACATTCAAATACAAATAGTAACTTTCCAGCAAGATTTATTATTTATTTATTTATTTATTTATTATTTATTGTATTTGAGTCCCCAATGGGACTCAGAGCGGTGCACAGAAAGGATAAAAAGACAATACATACAATAACAATATAAAAGAGGATTAAATTTAGGGGTCTGTGCTAAAATTATGGTTAAAAACTTTGAAAATCACTAAGTTAAAAATATACCATTAAAAATATACCGTTAAAACTATGCCAGGCTGACCACATAAAATAGGTGTGTTTTTAGTGCCCGGCGGAAGAGGTGTAGGTCCATGATGGTGCGGAGGTCAGGGGACAGGTCGTGCCAGGGGACAGGGCCTGCCACGGAGAAGGCTCTCCCCCTGGGGATTGCCAGCCGGCATTGTCCAGCTGAGGGCACCCGCACACTCTCTGTGGGAGCGGACCGGTCGAAGGGAGGTATGTGGTAGGAGGCGGTCCCACAGGTAACCAGGACCCATGCCATGGAGCGCTTTAGAGATGGTTACTAGCACCTTGAAGTGCACCCGGAAGGCCAAAGGCAGCCAGTGCAGCTCGCGCAGGAGAGATGTTATATGGGAGTATCTTGAGACTCTCAAAATCCCCTGTGCGGCCTCATTCTGTACTAGCTGGAGCCTCCGGGCGCACCTCAAGGGGAGCCCCATGTAGAGAGCATTACAGTAGTCCAGGCGGGAAATGTTGAGGGCTTGAGTGACTGTGCGTAGGGCATCTCGATCTGGAAAGGGGCGCAACTGGTGTATCAGGTAAACCTGATAAAAAGCCCGCCTGGCCACAGCCATCACATGGTCATCCAAGGACAGCCGAGAATCCAGGAGGACGCCCAAGTTGCGGGCCCTTTCCAAGGGGGCTAATGACTCGCCCCCGATAGCCAGAGATGGAACCAGCTGGCTATATCATGACGCTGGAAACCACAGCCACTCAGTCTTGGACGGGTTGAGTCGAAGCTTATTCCTCCCCATCCAGACCCGCACAGCCTCCAGACACCGGGACATCATTTCCATGGCATCGTTGGGGTGGTCAGGGGTAGAGATGTACAGCTGAGTATCATCAGCGTACTGATGGAACTCTACCCCAAAACCATTCAGCGGCTTCATATAGATGTTGAATAGGAGGGGGAGAGGACCGATCCCTGAGGCACCCCACATGTGAGGGGCCTTGACGTCGACCTCTGCCCTCCTGCCAACACAAATTGCGACCGGTCAGAGAGGTAGGAGGAGAATCACCGCAAAACAGTGCCTCCCACCCCCAATCCCTCCAGCCGGTGCAATAAGATACCATGGTCGATGGTATCGAAAGCTGCTGAGAGGTCTAATAGGACCCTCCAAAGATCATCTACCAACGCGACCAATGTGCTGTACCCAGGTCAGAAGCCAGACTGGCACGGGTCTAGATAGACAGTTTCTTCCAGGTGCTGGGGGAGCTGTTGTGCCACCACACTCTCAACAACCTTCGCAAGGAAGCGAAGGTTGGAGGCCAGATGATAATTAGTCAACACCTCTGGGTCCAGGGAAAGCTTCTTGAGGAGGGGTTTCACCACCGCCTCTTTCAAGACGGCAGGTAGAAACCCCTCACTCAAGGAAGCGTTCACTATTTCCTGGAGCCAGCCTCGTGTAACCTCCCGGGAGGCCAGTACCAGCCAGGAGGGACAAGGGTCCAATAAACATGTGGTAGCATTCAGCTGCCCCATCGTCCTGTCGATGTCATCAGGAATCACAAGGTTGAACTCTTCCCAAAAACACGGTCTCAAGACCTGCCTCCACCCGCCCGCCCAGACTAACCTCGTTGGAGGCCACTTCGTCCCGGATCTGAGCGATTTCATCCTGCAGATAACCAAATTCCTCTGCACGACCCTGCAACGGAGCTTCCCGTGGCCTCTGTTGAAGGAGGGAGCGGGTCACTCTAAACAGGGTGGCAGGGCAGTTATCTGCGGATGCGATAAGAGCAGAGAGATAGTTACATTTCGCCGCTCTTATCGCCACGAGGTAGGTCCACAAATGCAACCTACCAAGGTAGATCAGCGCCTAGTGAGAGGCCGCAAAGGCACGACCCGATCCAAGGCCCCCATGGCCGCATTATTCCAGGCGGCCACTAGGTCCTCAGGCGAGTCGTGGGTCAGGGTCTCAGGTATTGGCCCAAGCTCCGTCTGGAACCTCTCCGGGTCCATCAGGCACCTGGGGCGGAACCATCAGATTCTAATGAGGTGCAGTTTGGGATTGTGTTATTTGAAAACAGCCCTTCTTCCTAATATTGTGTTCATCAGAGTTGACAACATAAGGATGTTACTAAAAGTAAACAAAGCTTCAAAATGAGGTCAGTGTCTGCTCAAGAAACACTGCCCTCTCCACATTCTGCATTAGCTCTATTTCTCTTGGTGATCTTTTAACTGAAGCTGTACTTAAACTACCTACTAACATAAATTGGGATTTATTTATTTATTTTAAAAAACCATTCTAGTGAAAGCAATATAAATGCCTAATTGGGGAGGGGGGGGGCTATTGGGTATAGGGAAATTATTTTAAAGTCAATTAATCAATTTGATGTATTTCTTGCTACCAAGTTTGTATCCAGGATGCATGTTTTATCATTATAATGCATAATAATTACCTTTTGGTAATTATTATCTTGTACATATTTTTTTCTTACAGTAGAATTGATATAATAGACTACTCATATGTTTTTTAAACTTTTATTTATTTATTTATCCCTGCTTTCAATTTCTGACAACTACCAGTTTTCTTGGCAAGATTTTTGAAGTGGCTGCCATTGTCTTCTTTCTAGAGCTGAGAGGGAGTTATGGACCCAAGGTCACCCTGTTGGGCATGGGAATCTAGCTTTTTATTGCTTTTCCTATCTTCTAGCACATATAATGGTATTGAGTATTTAATGATCCTTATTAATTATCCTTTATGATAATTAATAATGATGATAAATAAAAGAAAACAAAGACTGTAAAAAGATTTGGGACTTTAAAATTCAAACAGAAAAGCACCTGTCAAGCCCCCCAGAGTCAATATTGCACAGAATATTGCACAATATTGCCCAAGCCAAAAATTTTGAATTTTGGATGTTGCAGTTCAGGAAACAACAAAATAGAAGAGAAAGAATTTGAAGAGAAAAAAACAAAATATAAAGACCTGCAAACAGAAATAGAGCAGCTATGGCAAAAACAAGTAAGAATAGTAATATTAGTTACTATTACCAAGAGTAATAAACACATTGGGTGCAATTCCAAAACATCTGGAACATCACTGAATACCATTGGCAATGATAAATCCCATCATTCAACTGAAAAAAAATCATTTTTTTAATTTGGAACAGATTACATCTTTCAATGATAACTTTAACACTATCAAGCAACAACAATCTGCCTATCTCAGATCATTGGGAAATACTCAATAAGTGGATAAAAATGGCAAATCTTGTCTAAACAGCTGACTGACTAACCTTAATAGGGTGACAAAATTGCTAAAAGAAAAATTGAACAGTTCAAACACTGTCTAACCCATTAATATCTGGGTCATACCATGACATGATACACTGCAGGATTGTTTAACTGGACATAACTTGATTTGGATAGTTTGGACTGAATACCTGACCTACATAAATGGACGCAGACGGTTCCTTCAAGTCAAACAAACTATGAAGAAAAAAGGATATATTAGCTGATTTTGTAAAAGACAGTCAAGTTCAATTACTGAAGTACATTAAAAAGTGGAACTTACTGAATGTGCAGGAAATAAAACATGAATATCAAAATAATGTAATAAAAATAAGAACACAATGCTGGCAAAGAAAAGCATTAGATGATTTCTTTCTACAATTTTTTTTTTTTTGCAGAGGGCATATAAGGATAAGATTTCTTCCCAAAATCCTATCCTTTTCTAAGATCCTAAAGTCCTGGCTCTACCAGTTGACCTGGAGACTCAATATATAAATTTTACTGTGGAGGTGGCTGCACAGTAGAGAACAGCCTTCACCCCGCACTCCACCTCTCCATTCTCTGTTCCCCATTTGCCCATCTTTTTTTAACTAATCATATTAATATAATTTCTTGTATTTTTCCTTTTATTTTATTGTTCTATTACATTATTTTATCATTGTATTATTTTACTATCACTTTGTTCACATTTTCTTTTTATCTGTTCCGTTGTTATTGTTATAAGTTGCCTAGAGGAAACCCTATGGTGAGGCAAATAAATACAATAATAATAAGTGAAAATACAAAAATTCACTGACAACCCAAACTGCTGACTTTGCAATAACAAAGTCGAAACTGTTTCACATTTAATATGTGAATGCAGCAAAATCGCACAAACTGATTACAAAGCTGGACACGACCAAGTTGTTAAATTAATCCACTGGTCACTATGTAAAAAATATGATTTACCTGTATCCAGAAACTCATGGGAACATAAAGTGGAAAAAAATTATCAAAAATGAGAAGGTGAAGATCTTGTGGGACTTTCGAATACAAACAGATCATCATTTGAAGCACAACATACCAGATATCACGTTGCAGAGGGCCAAAGCGTACAGTTTATTGATATCACTGTTCCTGGAGATGCCAGAGTCAAAAAAAAAAAAAGAACTAGAAAAAATAATGAAATATCACCACCTGGCCATCGAAACTACACGGCTATGGATGAAGCATGTAACAGTGATACCCATTGTCATATGGGCACTTGGCACCATGTCCAAAAATTTTACAAGATACATCAACAAATTCCTGCAATAACACCAGCGAAACTGCAAAAAACTGTGCTACTCGGAACATCTTATATTTTAAGAAGGCATTTGGTTGATACCTAGGACGCTGGCAGCAAACCGTATCTACCATTAGCACCAGTCAATGGTATTTGTAATGCATTTTAAAATGTTCAGTAGGCTGAGTTTCATGTTTAATGAATAAAGTTAATAATAATAATAATAATAATAATAATAATAATAATAATAATAATAATAATGTTAATAATAATGTTAATAATAATGTTAATAATAATGTTAATAATAATGTTAATAATAATGTTAATAATAATGTTAATAATAATGTTAATAATAATGTTAATAATAATAATAATGTTAATAACAACAACAACAACAACCCCTCTGAGGAGCTTTACCTTGTTGTGGTGGAGGAGCTTGCACGATCTAGTGATCCTAAGGGCTATGTTGAACAGGTGCAACCATATCAGACAGGTCTTAGGTGAAGGGCCAGGCAAAATTTGAAATTCATGCCGGCTGAACCATCGCCCAGATTAACAAGGGTTCTGTTGGATGCTATGGCTCCTGGGCATTCTGTGCAAAATGAACTACAGGGTTCAGCTCCCTCTGCTAGGCAACCAGGGCATGGAGCTTACAAGCTACTGGAAGAAAAAGCAAAAAAGCAAAAAACCTGAACTAGGAAAGAAAACATCTCTATTATGGAAGCTTACTATCAGTCCAACCCAGCAAAACGTGGATTTCAAAAATGAATGTATCAGATTTGGAAGGTGAACCACACTGTGATATCAGTGAACAAAGGCTAATGGATCACCAACATGTAATTCTGAGCCACAAATTTTTCACTATAGCAGAATTAACAGGAATCAAAAAGAAAGCAACTAATGGCCTGAGTATGCAAACAAAAAAAGTAACATCAAGAATGATTTGCAGACTCAAAAGCAAACTGAGGAAGAAAGGGAGGAAGGGGATACTGAAATGGATGAAGATAAAGAACAAGGAAGCATTGAAGAACAAACACCAGCAGATAGTACTCAATTAACTGAGAAAATAAAGCATCAAATGGAAGATGGTGAACCAAAGCTGAACCAAGTGAACCAGAAAGAATTGAGAAATGTACTAAAAAAGGTCAATGAGGCTGTGCAAACCATTTGAACCACTACATTAGCTGAAACAAACCATCTGATGTATGCAGCAGCCTTCATAACCACCAAAGAATTGGGTTTGAAAATACAAAAGAACCAAAGAGGCAAGAAGAGGAAGCCTAAATGAAAAAATTGGTTGGAATTAAAGATCAAAAATTTTTGTGGAGACTTGATTAACTTGAAGAACCTAAGGCAAGGTCAGCTAAAGAACAAGCAGGTCAAAAGCAGCCTGGAAGCAAGATACAATTTGGAGAATAAGGAGATTGCGGCAGTAATTGAAGAGCTGAAGTAGAGGGTTGTTGCCATTGCTGATTAAACAGTATGAAAATCGAGTAACTCAGTTCAAGGAAAACTCACAGTTCAGAGCAAATCAGAATCAGTTTTATAAGAGCTTAGAAAGTAGAGGGAGTAATAACAAATGAAAAGCCTAATAAAAAGAAAGCTCTAAAATTCTGGAAGAATTTGTGGGAAAACAACAAGAAGCACAACAGAAATACAAAATGGATCAAGCAGGTTGAGGGTTCAATTAAAGTGCATAAAATGGAAGATGTGAAAATAACAAAAGAAATGGTGCAAAGGCAGTCAAGAAAAGTGAAGAATTGAAGTGCACCTGGACCAGATGAGCTACATGGTTTCTGGCTAAAGGCACTTACAAGTATGCAAGAAAGATTGGCAGCCCAAATGAACCAGATCTTAAAAACACCTGGAAATGATGAATGTATTTATTTATTTATTAAATTTATACCCCGCCCTTCTCCAAATGGACCCCGGGCGGCGCACAGGAATATTAAAAATACATAAATATATAAAATTTTAAAAAACTTATTCAATAAAATCCTGTGCTAAAACCAAATTAAAATCCCCAAATTTAAAACTATCTAAAAGTCAGTAATGGAGGTTACGCTAGGCCGGCTAGATGGAACAAATGTGTCCTTACACACTTGCGGAAGAGGCGGAGGTCGGAGATGGTGCGAAGTTCAGGGGGTAAGTCGTTCCAAAGGGCTGGACCCAACACAGAGAAGGCTCTTCCCCTGGGTGTCGCCAGTCAGCCCTGTCCAGCCGACGGCACCCTGAGGAGGCCCTCTCTGTGGGAGCGTATCGGTCTGAGGGATGTATGGGGCAGGGGGCGGTCTCACATATAACTAGGCCCCGAGCCATGGAGAGCTTTAAAGATGGTCGTCAGAACCTTGAAGCGCACCCAAAAGACCACAGGAAGCCAGTGCAGCTCGCGCAGGATTGGTGTTATGTGGGAGTGTCTGGGTGCTCCCATAATCACCCGCGCGGCTACATTCTGGACTAACTGCAGCTTTCGGGTGCACCTCAAGGGGAGCCCCATGTAGAGAGCATTACAGTAGTCGAGTCGAGAGGTGACGAGTGCTTGAGTGACTGTGCGTAGGGCACCCCGGTCCAGTAAGGGGCGCAATTGGCGCATCAGGCGTACCTGATGGAATGCCCCCCTGGCCACGGCTGCCACATGATCTTCCATAGACAGCCGGGAATCCAGGAGGACACCCAAATTGCGCGCCCTCTCCATGGGGGGCGGTGTTTCGCCCCCAATGGCCAGAGTTGGAATAATCTGGCTGAACCGGGGTGCCGGAAGCCACAGCCACTCAGTCTTGGACGGGTTGAGCTTGAGTTTGTTACTACCCATCCAGATCCGTACAGCCTCCAAACACCGGGACATAACCTTGATGGCATCGTTGGGGTGGTCTGGGGTGGATATGTACAGCTGAGTATCATCAGCGTACAGATGATATCCCACCCCAAAACCACAGATGATCTCACCCAGCGGCTTCATATATGTGTTGAACAGTAGGGGCGAGAGGACCGACCACTGAGGTACCACACTTATGAGGGGCCTCGAGGCCGACCTCTGCCCCCTGCCAACACATATTGCGACTGAGAGAGGTAGGATGAGAACCACCGCAGAACGGTGCCTCCCAGCCCCAACCCCCCCAGTCGGCACAATAGGATACCATGGTCGATGGTATCAAAAGCCACTGAGAGAACCTTACCGGGTCCATCAGGTGCCTGGGGCGGAACCATATAGGAATGTCTGGCTCCGCCTCCCCACGGTGAGGTGCGGCAATCGGAAAGTTGAGCCGAAGGAGAGCGTGATCTGTCCATGACAGGGGTGTGATGACTAGATCCCCTATTCCCACATCACTACTCCACTGTCCCGAGATGAAGATTAAGTCCAGGGTGTGTCCGCCCTTGTGAGTAGGGCCTACAACTACTTGGGTCAGGTCCATGGCTGTCATGGAAGCCATGAACTCCCGCGCTACACCAGAGGTTTCGCCTGCTGACGGCAGGTTAAAGTTCCCCATGACCAAAAGTCTGGGGGTCTCAACCGCCGCCTCGGCTATCACCTCTAGGAGCTCGGGCAGGGCTGTTGTTGCATAGCGAGGAGCCAGGTATACAACTAACACGCCCAACTTCTCCCTAGGCCCCACTTCACAAGGAGGGACTCACACCCGGTCGTCTGAGGGATCATGGTCTCCTTTGGCTCAAGACCTTCCCTAACCATAATCGTCACCCCCCACCCCTCCCTAGGGCCCTAGGCTGATGGAAGGCTCGGTATCCTGGTGGGCACATTTCTACGAGGGGATGTCCTCCCTCGTGGCCCAACCAGGTTTCCGTAATACCCACCAGAATGGATGACAACTGGAAAGACATTTTTGATCCAGAAGGATAAAGAAAAAGGAAAGGACCCTGGAAACTATAGGCCAATCACCTGTTTGCCAACAACATACAAGCTCCTTACTGGTATCATTGCAAACCAAATTTATGAATACTTGGGGAAAAATGACTTGTTTCCTGTAGAACAGAAATGATGCTACAAAAATTCAAGAGGAACAAAGGACCAACTGCTGATTGACAAGCTAATCCTAAAGAATTCAAAGAAAAGATGAACCAACCTGTTCATGGCTTGGATAGACTATAAGAAAGCGTTTGATTCAGTTTCCCACAGCTGGATCAAGAAATGCCTAAAAATCTTTGGCATCAGCAGCAACATATAAAAATTCATGAAACTTCAATGAACCTCTGGAAAACGAAGCTTATGGCTAATGGAGAAGAACTGGGTGAATTAAACGAGGCATTTTCCAGGGTGATTCCCTTTCACCCATATTTTTTATACTCTCAATGCTACCACTGACAATCATTTTGAAGAAGATGAATCGTCAATATGAACTTGCAAAGAAAGGACTAAAAATTTTGCACTTGGTGTACGTGGATGATTTGAAGCTGTTTGGTAAAACAAAAGCTGAACTGAATTTATTAATTGAAAGCACAAAAGTATTTAGCCAAGACATTGGTATGCAGTTTGGAATTGACAATGGCAACCAAAGCAGGCAAGGTCATAGAAGATGATGGAATAGAACTTGAGAATGAAGAAATAATAAAGGCAGTAAAACCAGAAGAAGGCTACAAGTACTTGTGGATTTCAGAGGCCCCTGACTTAATGCATAATAAAATCAAGGAATTAATCTCAGCCAAGTACATTTGATGAATTTACAAGATATTAAAGTCCAAACTGAGTGGAAGAAACATCGTAAAAGCCATAAATACCTGGGCTATACCTGTGATTCGATACTCTGCAGGAATAATTGGAGTTGGACAATTTGGACAGAAAAATAAGGAAGCTTATGACAATGAATCATGCTTTGCACCCTAAAAGTGATGTTGACCGATTATATCTACCAAGAGCGGAGGGTGGTTGAGTACTCCTACAAGTAAAGCAGACTATGGAAGAAGAAAGACACAGCTTGAATGATTACATCCAGAAAAGTGAAGAACCAATGATTAAAGAAATAAATAAAGGAGGACTTTTGAAGACAACTAAGTTAAAAGCTGAATATTATAAAGAAGTAATTGAGAAGCAAGCTGAAAATTGTAAAAGCAAACCTATGCATGGCCAATACTTGAAAAGTATTAAGGCAAAGCTGACCAAAACTAACTTGGAACTGGTTAAGATCAGGAGTACTGAAAAAAGAAACAGGTTTATTTTGGCAGCTCAAGAGCAAACTGCATGAAGGCAAAAATTCAACATGTTACCACCAACAGCAAATGTCGCCTCTGCAATGAGAAAGATGAGACAGTCAACCACTTGATCAGTGGGTGCAGCAAAATTTCACAAACTGACTACCTACAATGCCATGACCACGTTGCTAAGATCATTCACTGGAAATTGTGCCTAAAATTTGGATTTGAGTACAGCAAAAACCATTGGGTCCATCAGGTTCAGAAGGTTTTAGAGAATGAAAAAGTCAAGATCTTTTTTTTATTATTTTTTTAATTTTATTTTTAAACAAAACACAAAAATCCTCCATCTTACATGCTATAGAAAGTGTATCTGCTGATTACAAAATATTTTTATACATCTCTTCAATATTCATCCAAGTCTCATATTATTTCATATTATTTCAAGTACATCACATCAAATATATTTATAGACGTTATCCTTTTCATGCCTCCATTCTTGCTTAATTACAATTGTATTGCACATCCTTCATTTTAAAACATACCAAAACTTAAAACATAGCCACATATTGGCATTATATTTATTAATTCTACTATCCTCCAAAATCATTATTTCCTGTAACCTATTCTAACCAAACATCAATAATATTTAGTATCCAAAAAATTTCTAATCCTCCTTTTCAAATCCCTGTTTAAAATTTATATCCACTTTTCCCATGTAATACCCATACCTATATAGGTCTTGTTATCCTTATCTCTCCTTTATTTAACTATATTTATTATCATAATTTCTTTTTTTATTAATCTTTGTATATGACCAAACTCTTACTCATCTCCTTTAATAAGTGCCATTCAATATTCATGTCCATTTACTACTTATTATAACTATGCATTTAGATATATTATTAGCATTTTCAAAATTTAAAAATCACACATAGTAATGAAAACGAAGAAGTTTAGTCCATAGGTTATAAGCAAAGAAAAAGAAGAAGAAGAAGAAAACTTACTCCGTTCCTTTTAAAAATTCTTCATAGGTTCCATTTAAAATATCAATATCAATTATCACAATTAAATTGTGATAACACACTGACCAGGGTCCTCCAAAGCTTAGTTCCGCTGCTTATTTCTATTTTTAAAAGTTTCAACTTAGTTTAACATTTTTATGGGCAATTTATGGGCAATTTCTTTTAGAACAGTCTCTTTTAAAGCAGTAAAAATCTCACTAGCTGGAATCCACTTTCTCTCACTTTTCTCTTTCCGGAGCTGTCAGCAACTTTACCAGCCTGGGGGATGTCTGTTTACCACATAGTAGATGCACTTCCTTTGGATCAATCAGGAACTTTGTGATGTCCCTGAGATCGGCAAAGATTCAGCTTCCTCTTCGCTGTCCCTACAGGACAGTTTAGGTCCGATTGGACCGTCCCGCTGCAAAAGAATCAACGATGTTCTCGCAGCGGTGAGTTCAAGCGTCGTATCGTCGTGACGCAGGCTCCTCCTCAGAAAGTCAAGATTTTGTGGGATTTCAGAATTCAGACTGATAGGCACTTGGCCTACAACACACCTGACATAACAATAGTTGAAAAGAAAAAAGTATGGTTCATTGACATTGCAATACCTGGTGATGCACGAATTGAAGATAAACAGCAAGAAAAAATCACAAACTGCTGGGACGTGCAAATTGAAGTTGAGCGACTGTGGAAAAAGAACTAGTGTGTTGTCCCGATTGTAATTGGGAGCAATACCTAAAGGGCTACCGCTATTTGGGAATACTAAATTTACCTGACTTGAACATTCTGATTCTACAAAAAACTACCCTACTTGGAACAGCTTATATCCTCCAACATTACCTTAACAGTTCCTAGGTCCTTGGTTAGGACTCAAGCTGTTGAGCTACCAATAAGCCCCAAAGGCTGTGAATCTCACCAAAGATTAACCACATAATAATAATAATATAACATGGTTCATTTAAAAAAGAAACTGAAGATTTTGACTACTCAATAGCAAGCTATTTGGACTAATATAGTCAAGGCAAGAATTGAAAAATCATTATTCAATTCAAAGTGCAGATTTTGCAAAGAAGCAGAAAAAACAGATCATATACTCAGCTTTGTGCAAGAAGGTTGCACAAGCTGATTATAAACCATGATACAATTGCCAAAATGATTCACTTTTTTATCTGTAAAAATTATCATATCCCAGTAATTAAAAATTGGTGAAAATATATAATTGAAAAAGTAGTTAAAATAAATTTCTAAATACAAACTGATAAAATCTTGGTGCCAAACATACCACTTTTAACAATGGTTTTAAAATGTAGTTAATTTTTGTGGCAATACCAGAAGGTATTAGACAAAGAATTTGAGAAAATAACTATCAAAATCTGACATAAACAGGCTATGCTGGTCTTAATGTGTACATACCAAAATCTCTTGGACAGTATTTTGAAAATTGGTCTCTTGTCAAAATTTCCATCTTACAATTATATTGTTTGGATCTGCACATATGCTATATGACATTTTAGGTTCTTGGGAAGAACCTGATGTGCTTGAAGGTAAACACCAGTTAAAGAATTGCCAGTTGTAATATGTATTTAGTAGTAAATTCCCAGGTCCCTGAGAATCACTTGAAAGGTGGACAAAAATGCTACATCCATTCTAAACATTTAGATAACTTATGTGACCAATCATAATCTTAGAAATGTATAAAGCTGGGTGGTACGCAACAAAAGCAATAATAACAATAGCAATTACGAATCTAAATGTCAGAAGAAAAAACAGTCAAACAAAATCTGCCATATGCTTTAATCAGAAGTAGGTTCCTACTGGTTCACACCAGTTTGGTTGAACCGGTAATTTAATTTAATTTAATTTAATATTAGACTTATAAACCGCCCCCTCTCCCCGAAGGGACTCGGGGCGGTGTACAGGGGGGGAAATTAAAAACCATATAAACAGACAATATATAACAAAGCTAAAAACGAATTAAATTACCTGTACTAGAATTTAAAAATATTAAAATAGGAACCCTCCTAAGCTAAAATTCCCTAAATCTAAAATCCATTTATGTCCTTGACAGAAGTTATGTTATAAAATCAATACCATTTACGCAAGACCATCTTGTTGAAATAAATATGTTTTAAGTGAGCGGCGGAAGAGGGAAAGGTCCGTGATTGTGCAAAGTTAAGGGGGTAGGTCGTTCCAGAGGGCCCAGCTACAGAGAAGGCCCTACCCCTGGGCACCGCTAGCCGGCATTGCCCGGCGGTTGGTACCCTCAGTAGGCCCACTCTGTGGGAGCGTATCGGATGTAGGGAGGTATGTGGCAGGAGACGGTCCCGTAAGTAACTAGGCCCCGAGCCATGGAGCGATTTGAAGATGGTAACAAGCACCTTGAAGCGCACCCGAAAGGCCACCGGTAGCCAGTGCAGCTCGCGCAGGAGAGGTGTTATGTGGGAGTAGCGAGAAGCTCCCAGAATCCCCCGCGTGGCCGCATTCTGAACCAACTGGAGCCTCCGGGTGCACCTCAAGGGGAGCCCCATGTAGAGAGCGTTGCAATAGTCTAGGCGAGACGTCACGAATGCCTGAGTGACAGTGCAGAGGACGTCTCTGTCCAGAAAGGGCGTACCAGGTGAACCTGGTAGAATGCCCCCCTGGTCACGACCATCACATGATCGTCTAGGGACAGCCGGGAATCCAGGAGGACGCCCAAGTTGCGAACCCTTTCCGCAGGGGCCAATGACTCACCCCCGATAACCAGCGATGGAATAAGCTGACTATGTCGAGACGCCGAAAACCACAGCCACTCGGTCTTGGACGGGTTGAGTCAGAGTTTGTTACTTCCCATCCAGAGCCGCACGGCTTCCAGGCACTGGGACATCACTTCGACGGCATCATTGGGGTGGTTGGGGGAGATATGTACAGCTGAGTATCATCAGCGTACAGTTGTTACTCTACCCCACAACCACGGATGATCTTACCCAGCGGCTTCGTGTAGATGTTAAACAGGAGGGGTGAGAAGAGCGACCCCTGAGGCACCCCATAAGTGAGTGGTCTCGAGGTCGACCTCTGCCCTCCTGCCAATACAAATTGCGACCGGCCGGAGAGGTAGGAGGAGAACAACTGTAGGACAGTGCCCCTCAATCCCAACCTCTCCAGTCGGTGCAATAGGATACCATGGTCGATAGTATCGAAAGCCGTTGAGAGATCTAATAGGACCAGGATAGAAGAAAAACCCCTATCTCTGGTCCTCCAGAGATCATCCACCAACGCGACCAATGCCGTCTCGGTGCTGTGCCCAGGTCGGAAGCCGGACTGGCGCGGGTCTAGATAAACAGTTTCCTCCAGGTGTCGAGAGAACTGCTGTACCACCACACTCTCTACAACCTTCGCCAAAAAGCGAAGGGTGGAGACCCGACGATAGTTAGTTAGCAATGCTGGGTCCAGGGAGGGCTTCTTGAGAAGGGGTCTCACCATTGCCTCTTTAAGGGAGGTTGGCAAGAGCCCCTCACTAAGAGAAGCGTTCACAATTCCTTGGAGCCAGCCTCGTGTCACCTCCCAGGAGGCCAGTACTAGCCAGGAGAGACACAGGTCCAATAAACATGTGGTGGCATTCAGTCGTCTCGGCAACCTGTCCATGTCTTCGGAAGTAACAAAGTCGAACTCGTCCCATAAAACGGTCTCAAGACCTGCCTCGGACGGTCTGCCCAGATCTATCGGAATGGAGGCCAAGTCGTCCTGAATCCGAGCAATTTTGTCCTGCAGATAACCACCGAACTCCTCTGCTCTACCCTGCAGGGGAACTTCCCGCGACCCATGATGGAGAAGGGAGCGGGTCACCCTGAACAGGGCAGCAGGGCGGTTATCTGCGGACGCAATAAGGGTGGCAAGATGATTACGTTTTGCCACTCTTATTGCCTCTAGGTAGGTCTTTGTACAGGACCTCACCAGTGTTTGGTCGGATTCGGAACGAGTGGACCTCCATCTGCTCTCTAGGCGTCTCTTGCGGCACTTCATCACCCTTAGCTCCTCAGAAAACCAAGGAGCCAGGGTGGATCGGCGCCGCGTGAGAGGCCGCAAGGGCACGACCCGGTCCAAGGCCCCCATGGCCGCACTATTCCATGCGGCCACTAAGTCCTCGGTCAAGTCGTGGGTGAGGGTTAAGGCATGGGCCCAAGCTCGGTCAGGAACCTCTCTGGGTCCATCAGGCGCCTGGGGCGGAACCATCTAGGAATCTCGGGTTCCGCCTCCCCGCGGTGGGGTGCAGGGGTCAGAAAGTCCAGCTGCAGGAGCGAGTGATCTGACCATGACAGGGGTTTGATGACTAATTACCCTACTCCTAGATCACTCAACCACTGGCCAGAGGCAAAGATTAAGTCTAGCATGTTTCCCCCTGTATGTGTGGGGCCTTGAATTACTTGGGTCAGGTCCATGGCTGTCATGGAGGCCATGAACTCCCGAGCCACTTCGGACGAATCGCCTACCAATGGCATGTTGAAGTCCCCCATGACTAAAAGTCTGGGGGTTCCAACCGCCACCTCAGCGATCACCTCGAGGAGCTCGGGCAGGGCTGCTGACACATAGCGGGGAGCCAGGTACAAGACCAGCAAGCCCAGCTGCCTCCCAAGTCCCCATTTCACAAACAGAGATTCACACCCGACTACCTAAGGCACAGTGGCCTCCCTTGGCTGAAGACTTTCTTTAATAACAACCGCCACTCCCCCACCCCTGCCCTGGGCCCTTGGCCGATGAAGTGTTAGGTAACCTGGTGGGCACATCTCGACAAGGGGAACACCTCCCTTGTGCCCCAACCAGGTTTCCGTGATGCCCACCAGGTCCGGGTCCCCCTCCGAAATTAGATCATATATGAGGGGAGCTTTGTTCACCACGGACCTGGCATTACACAGCATCAGCCTCGGGCCCGGGCTCTGTAACTCATCACCTCCTAGATTACGGGAGGAGCCCAGGGGGTCGGGGCAGGCGACCACTCTTAAATAGCGGGTATGCACGCCCCCCAAAACTTGATATGACCCCCGGCTCCCGTCATACCTGCCCCTCCCCTGGACCGTGTGAATGGAGAGGCCCTCTGTGGGATCGAACTTCGCCCCCCTCTTTAAATCAGATCCTCTACCCTTACTTCCGCTGTTATCAGCTGGTCTCGTACTCTGCTCAGTGCTAACATAAATGGACCCAACCCCCACCCTGGAACCCCTTAAAACCCGAGCTAAAAAACTAACTAAAAAACTACGCAGCTTGCGTTTTTGCCACCTCTCTTGGCTGATAAGCCCATCCTTGAGGTGGGCCCTCGTTAACACTGAGGGCCAAACCTGTGCGGGAAAGGACTCCTGCAGAGAGAGGAGGGTAGTCCTTGAATACATGAGAAGCATAGTACATAAAGTGCGGGGAGGAGATCGAATCAAGGTAGCCCTGAGGGAAAAGTTCCATTGTAAATCTAATAAGGGAGGGGGGAGGGATCAACAGGAGAACTTAAATGATATCATTAATTCATAGTTCGAGTAATTCATAGTTCAAAGTTCATAGTTCATAGTTCCGGAGTTCACAGGATCAATAAATAAGAATGGGAGCGATAAATAGAAATAGGAGAAGAGTAGTATTAAAATTCTCGGGCAGGAGGGTGTGGCAGAGAGCTTAGCAATCAATCAATCGATAAGAGGTAAAGCCGGGGTAATGCCAGAAGGTCCATCTCCTAGAAGCCATTGGGTCCAAAGTCCACCATTAGGCCGAGATCAAAATTCAGGCCAGATGCTAATTAGACTATTTAGGCCGATGTTTGGGCCAGATATTGTTCTATGGGCGATGAATCCTGGATTACCATTCGCCCCTGCTCTGTTTGCTCATACTCCGTTCGTCCGCTTCAGCTCCCAGTTTTTTTTATCCTGAACGCTGCCCGCCCGCTGGCCACACGCTGCACCTACACCACACAGTGTCGGGTCGTTCGGCAGCCCTCGTTCGGCAGTTCTCCATGCTCTTCTATAGTCCTACACGCCGCGCCGCACCAGTCTGCCGTGCCACAGTCGTTCAGCAGTCCTACACCTTTCCATCCATTGTCAGTTCGACCATTCAACTGCTCAGTTGCTCCGGTTTCAGCTCCTGTTGCTGCACGCCTGCACCACCCCAGAAGTCAAAAAACCGCACCAACGTGTCACGAAGGAGGGGGTGGGCGGCATAGTGGAATGGCGGCTCTGCCATTCCAGCTCCGATTTCAACTCCGGCTCCCTGCTCGTCCATGCCCCTCCGAAGGACCGAAGATGCTCCAGCATGTTAATGGGGTGGGCAGCTTGCTGGGGCTGGCCATCAGGTGACAAAGTTGGCCGGCTATCATCCTCCTGGGCTCCAAGCCTTCCCTCGCCTTTCTCCCGGAATCAAAGATTAGTCTCCATCTTCTCAACGCATGCGCAGTAGTGGAAATGATGACTGGGTCTCCGAACTGGTAGGGATGGCATGCTTGCCACCCCCCTGAACTGGTTCCCTGGGCACCATCTTTTTTTGACCTTTAGATGGATGGATGGATGGATGGATGGATGGATGGATGTAAAGGTTTTAACTGTTCTGCGCATCCGCAGACCTATTTATAGTCAACTACACACATGTGCATATGCAAAATCACATGCACACCGAACTGGCAGCAATGCTGGCAGAAACCCACCCTTGACTCTAACCCGAGAATTGGGAAAGAGCCTGGGTTTTTGGGTGAGGTGGCTCTTAAACACAGTCAGGGTAGGCGCTAGACTACATCTTGTGGGATATATTCTAGATTAAGCCATTGTCATTGAATCAGCATGCTTCCTAATTTCCCTTGGAGGAAACTGTTTAAAGATCATCATGCCAATTCAGGGCAAGCTGGGGAGAAGCCCTGTAAAACCAATAATACTTTAGATAGTCAGACCCTATGCCATGAAAGCATATTACCATATTTGTATGTCTGAAGACGTCTCCGTGGTCATGTGGCCAGCATGACTAAATGGCAAAGGTGCACAGAACACTGTTACCTTTCCACCAAACGTGCTTTCTATTTTTCTACTTGCATTTTTACATGCTTTCGAACTGCTAGGTTGGCAGAAGCTGGGACAACAAAGCTCACTCTGTTACGCAGCACTAGGGATTTGAACCGCTAAACTGCTGACCTTTCTGATCTACAAGCTCAGTGTTTTAGCCACTGAGCCACCACGTCCCTATAGATATATAGGAACGTGTCCCTATAGATAGATATAGTGTTTTGTAATAACTAGCACTCATCCAGAAACCTACTGAAAACCACTGCAACTCATCAAAGATCAAAGATGTTACATGGGTTTGACAATGTATGATCTTTATTGGCCATATCACTGCATTTTGAACCAGCTGCACCTCCATGCAGAATGCACTGGAATGCACTGGAATAATCTATTTTTTCAATTCTTCTCATAGCAAGCCCTTAGCTTCCTATGCCCAAAAGATGCAGGTAAGAACTAAGAAAGTTGATAAAGTTTAAACAAAAAAGAGAAATATTATATATCAAAAAGCATATTCATTTGTTTTCTATAACATTGAACTATCATTATTCAGCAGTATCCAGATTTTCAATGGTAATGCTATACAGCTTTAAGGGCTAAATAAAAACATTTGCTAGGGTCATATTCAATTGTACTGTGTGAGTGATGTCCCTGCCTCCCATGACATTAACATACTATGAACATCATTTGTCTCACCTTTATTTACACATTATTATTAAAAGAAATTAATGTATTCAAATAATTTCCAACTTTAAGGGTTCATAATATTGTCACACTGGAAATTCACTGCTTTTTTTCACCAGTTTAGAAGTTTTCATCTTTAACAATCTTCATATTTCAGAAGTAAAAGGGCCAGTTTCATCACTGTATAGCAGTTGTGCCATTTGTTGATACAATTGCAGAGTTCAAAAGCTCTATTTCTAATAAAACATTTATGATTATTGAAAATGCTTTTAGCCTGTGGATGTGTTGGTTCATCAGGTAAACAGACGTAAGACACTCATCACAATTTTCAGAATACATATTATTAATCCAGTAATAGCTGATGAAGCCATTACAGTCTGCCATGGAAATCCTCCTTTGCTCATTAATCAGCAGGCCTATAAATAACATCAACATGCATCAGCTTTCTATGCAGTTTTTAGTCTCTCAAGGTAAAAGCTGTAATAGCCATTGCAATGCCTGTAATACTATATTACCTATAAGGAAGCTGAATCAAAGAAGGTATTTTCCAAATTTATATTTTAAAATCTGAAAATTTACAATAGATCAAATGCTTTTTAAGCTATTAAGTTTAACAAACCCATCTAAAACATTTTAAAGTATTATTGGATGCTGACATTTGTGAAAACATTGATTGGACAGCTAAAATAAGATATAATTAGAGAATCTGATTGTAAATAACAATCATTCAGTCATAAATAAAATATTTTTCCAATTGTGTTTGCTAGTGCAAATATTGCTAATGCAACATTTACATCTATCCAATTATCACTACAACTCCTTCTGTACATATTACGTACATGGCAACTGAAATATACAATTGCAACTATATCACAAGCATATGTATATTTTCAATGAAAATACTTCACAGACATATACACAATACATGAACCTGCTTCGTATATATCATATTTAATGTACTTACGTAACTCTTTGAGGTTGATGTAGAAAAGCATATACTAAAAATAGTTCTCCTTCTGGTATGTATTAATCTATCTTAGATGGGCAAAAATTATAAGATCGACTTTACTAAGTGAAAATCAGCATGGTTTTCTGCAAAACTATATCCTGATTTATTAACTTTTTAGAATACCAACAACATGCATGTGGATCAGAGTGATAGGATATTCAAAGTTTTTTTGACCAAATGTTTATGGTGCAAAGCCATCATAGGAAAAGAAGAAAACTCCTCTTATGGATCAAATATTTCTGTCCTGCCTGGTTTTTCTAAAAAAGCAATAATGCAAGCAATATGCCAAAGGACTTTGTAGTACAAGACATAAACAATGTAAAACAGATAAAAATTCCTCAGGTTTATATCAAATCCATCCATCCTTTGTAAATAAGGATAGAGTTCGTTAGAGAAAACAAGTATTATTGCAAAGGAAGGCAGACGCCAGGCCAATGTCCAAAAGGTTTCAGTTGAATTCAAACTCAAGACATGTTTCCAAACAATAAAAAGGAAAAGAGATCAATAGAAAAGGAAGTACAGAAAACTTTAAAAATCATTACTTCAAATACAGACTTCCTGTTGATACTGTTAGCCATTCAAACAAAAGATGAGATCCATGTGTAAGCTTGGTTGCTGCCATTTTAATAAATTCCTATTCCACAACCTAAAATTAGCTTGTCTGCAGCAAAGAGTCTTTTAGTAAAGTTCTTGTATCCAGTTATCTTACTAAAAAGATAATTCTTGCAGCTATGATTAGGCAGGTAATTATTAAATGAACTATAGGGACTGGAAAAAAACTTATAACCTGGAGGTTTTTAATTCTGGTGCTTCAATTGTACTGTGTACTAAATTACTGTACTTGTGGTAGTTTAAATGAAAAGATATTATTTCAGGCTCAAGGACGATTTCAATAAAATTGATATTGAAATTTCGATTCAGAGTAAACAATGCAGAGTGAAGTACAATGGAGCAAACAATATTTCTCATAATGATGTGGGGTTATTTTCCACTTATAAGAGACTGGGAGTATTTATTTATTTATTTATTTTTCGAATTTATATACCACCCTATTCTCCCGGGTGGGACTCAGGGCGGTGCGCAGAAAAGATAAAAACCCACAAGTAAAAACAATGTAAAATGGAATTAAATAAAAGTAGAAATGATATTGAGACTTAATGTTATGAAAATCAGTTTCTAGAATCTAAATCTAAAATAAAGCCTGCTCTTTTGCACATGGAGTTCTTGTATATGGTTCATCTATTGAGATATATAAAATATTTCTGGAATCCATTAATACAATATGAATTAGCTTTGGAATTTTAATGAAACCAATATATTTTGAAGCATATTTCTTCAAAGATTATTCTTTTTGCAATTATATGTAAAAAACAGTACTAATTTGTATTTGTATACATTATTTGTATCAATGTGGACATTTTTATAGATTTTTTCCTAATCCACTTTTTCATGTAGATTGCAACATTTGAAGAACTTTTCTAAATCAAAAAGTGTAAATGTGAGACTCCTCCCTAAGATAGCTGCTGAATGATAAGAGTCTTTTTCTCTCCTACTGATGATCTGCTATTTTTGCTGCCAACGCTGGTAGTCTGGCAATTCTGCTTTCTGGTATTGAATGGCAGCATTCGGCAATGACTCAAGATAAGTTTTGGATGGTCGTGAATCTATTTGGGAAGGGGAGTCTTGAAGATTCTGGTTTTCTCTGGAAGTGGTCAAAAAGTCACTGGTCGAAATGATCTTCCTGTTAGTAGTTTCTTTTTCTTAAGCATGTCTGGATTTTTAACTAACTTTTTGAATTTATTGTTTTACTTTGTTTTTTGCATTTAAAAGTTGACCAACGATTGAATGCTGATTATGCTGAGTATTGCAGGCACATTCTGCTGACTGCCAGGGGTTTGATCCTCACCAGCTCAAGGTTGACTCAGCCTTCCATCCTTCTGAAATCAGTAAAATAAGGACCCAGATTGTTGAGAGCAATATGATGACTCTGCAAATAGTTTAGAGAGGGCTATAAAGCACTATGAAGTGGTATATAAATTTAAGTGCTATTGCTATTTATTTCAACCCTTTGCTGGAGTCTAACTGTTTTTTCCCCTTTCGTTTTGATTTATGTTGTTCTGAATAAACCTTTTTCTCTCCATAAGGAAGTGCAGAACGTTTCTGGGTGCTGAACTGCTTTCGTTTGACTTACATTAATATTAGATTTTTACCACAGATTTTTTGTACTTTTTGAATTTGCAAAATATTTGGAGTTTATCTATTTTGATTTTTTCTTTTAATATGGAAAACCCCATATAATATACTTCAATGTTTTTTTGTTCCGTGATCAATTTACACAGAGTAACAATTTATCAGATTACAGGCAAGTGATAGCTGAAATGTAAGAAAAGATTGTTGGGTAGTATGCAGCTTTAGGTTGATAGTTATTTTTCTAAAAATAGTTTGATTAGATGATAATAGCCATGGAAAATATGCAGAGGCATTTAGTTTTGAATAAAAATTCACAAGACGACTCTGATGTGAAAGTTGCAGACCAAAAAGATATCCCCACAGCTGGAAAACTGAGTTGATCTCTTTGAAGTTCAAGCCTGCATATTGTTACAATTCTAAAAATCTGACTGAATGGGAAGTGACACACTCTTTTTTCCTACGAACATTGAGGAACAATGGAGGATGGATTTATTACACCTAACTGGTAACCACTCTCGACTTTGCTGGGAAAATAGAATCACTGTGGAGACTGAATCTATTATATTTAAGCAGGCAAAAATTGATAAGAGATGACATTAAAAAACAAACATGGATGTTTTATCCAGGACAAATTACTTTTAACTTTGGGGATAATTTGGAATAGATAATAAACTGTGGAAAACTTTATGTGAGTGGATTATAATAATAGTTTATTAACAGGACGTTTAACCTTGTCATTATTAATGATCATTGGCCAGTCAGTCAGATGTTCAGACTGGATTAGCATTTTTGTCTACCTAGTCCAATCCTTTCCGAGGATCTGGGATAGGCAGATGTGGATATTTTATGGTGTTACGAATATCATTGCAGGATGGAATCTGTTCCCAGTAAAGCTGTCTTTTGCAATTGACTGATAGCAAATTTGTCAATACCAATAGTGTTCAAATAGTGCTCCAGTTGTTTTGGGATTGGATCCAAGACACCTTTTACTATTGGCACTATCCTTGCTTGCCTTTGCCACATCATTCTATTTCTATTTGTAGGTCTTTGCATTTTGTTATCTTCTCCAGTTCTTTCTCTTCTATTCTTCTGTTTCCAGGCACTGCCATTTCCACTATCCAGACTTTTTTGCCTTTCTTATCAACAATTGTTAAGTCCTGGGTGTTATGTGGCAGGTGCCTATCTGTTGGAATTCTAAAGTAGCAGAGCAATTTAACTTTTTCAGTTTCTCTATATTTTATAATCCCACCAGGTGTTGTTTTTTTTGCTTATGATATTTCTTGCACATCTTCCAATGCACTATTGTTGGTACATTGTCATGCTGCTGCTTGTAGTCAGTCTGTGTGATCTTATTGCAGCACCTTACCAGGTGATCCACTGTTTCTTCAGTTTCTTTGCATAGGTGGCACTTACTATCTGTGGCTGTCTTCTCAATTCTGGCTTTGCATGCATTGGTCCTGAAGGTTTGTTTTTGTGTAACCCAAATTAGTCCATCTTTATCATAATCATTATCATCATTCCTGTTAACTATTTTATCCTTAATATAATATATAGAAGACATGTCAATAATTGCAAATAGATTACTAATTCAACAATTTGGGAGAGCTGTTTTGTAAGGGATAGGAATCAAAATTATAATAATATATTAATTATTATTCAATGGGGAAGGTAACGTGTATATGTTGGTATTTGTCTTTTATTTTTGATCCACTTTTTAATATCTTGATTGTTTTGTGTCTTCCTTTCTGTTTTGTCTGTTTTGCTTGTTTTGGAGTTTTGTATTTTAGCTTTCTTTTGAATATAAAAATTGAATAAAAAAAGAAGTGAAAATGGTAGCTAAGTTTGATTTATGATATATTTCAAAATAATTAGATTAGTATACAGTCAAAGGCAAAAAAATAACTTTTCCCCCCAATATTATTATAAACTTTTTTTTATCATTCTAATGTATGACAAGGACTTTATGGCATCATCAGTAATATCCAGTTCCTTGCCTTCATCAAATATTGAAACGGAACATGGAGATGGTAATTTATCTGTTATTTCAGATAACAACATGTTTTGTGGTGGTCCTAACTTTATTCAATTGCTTAGTCACTGTAACATCACTACCACTACTATATAGTTTGCCAAAGCATTTCCCATAGCAGCCTGCTGCATTGTCTCTGTCATTAGATATATCACAGGTTTTTTTTTTCATTTTTAATTAGGCTATCAGTGGCAAACTGGTGAGTAGGATTTAACTTGAACCTTTCAAGAGTTGAAAAAAAGGTGTTTAAACAGAAGAGGTGGTGAACAGTTAGCTGGATTCCAAGCACAACCTTGATAAGCAATGATGCATTAAAACAACAAACAGGCTGCCCTTTATAACACTCTCATCACCACTGGCTTCCTTCTACTGCACTTTAGTTTCAATGAAGCATGCACCGAAACAGCAGTGGAACTTTAGAGTCAAAAACTTGTTGTTGTCAATTATTTAGCATTCCCATAAACCATTAGCGGTCGTCAAAAATATCTTTAATTGATTCCATCTCTACCTACACTACTTATTATTTATTACTATAACAAACTTCTCCATGGGAACAGCTAATTGTGCCTCCCCAGTGGCCACTTTCAGTAGAATAAGCATTGTACTATGATGCCTAAGACGCTGTTGAAAGGTCTACAGTATTTGGGCTTTGATTAAAACTGTATTACATGTGCACATCATCAGGCACCGAGAAAACAAAACACTATATATATTAAAGCCCCTGGTGCTAGAGAGCTTAATGTATTTTTTTTTTTGGTGGGGAGATGAGAGGGAGGGAGGGAGGGAGGGAGGGAGGGAGAGAGGGAGGGAGGGAGGGAGGGAGAGAGGGAGATTTTCAGTATCAAAAAAGCAAGATAATATTTTCATGTCCTCTAGGGAACATATTTGTAATAGGAATAATACTGTATTCTCGTGCACAATAAGCAGACAAAGTGCACCAGCTGCAATAAGAAAACATTTTCCCCTCTGATACACAAGTAGCGATTGTGGTTTTAGTTGCACTTTTTTTTAAAAAAATGGCTTGATATTATTTTTTAAAGGAATTGTTAATCTGGTCTATAATAGAAAAGACAGATGTTAAGTAAATAATAGACTACACTTGAAGTGAATTATTTTGTAAAAAAAAGATTCCATCGGAAATGCCTCATAATAACAACAACAACAAAAAAAGGATGATCGGAACAATAAAACATCCATGTTTATGTTTTCAAGCATGCAGTTGAGCAAGATGTGAAATAAAATCAGCTGAATTATTATTTCACTGAATATTTTCACAACAGTTGTAAACACTCTAAACAAAGGTGATTGTTTTAACATCTGTAAGCAATGAAAATGGTTTATTGTATATGTGTGTGTGCCAATGGATATCCTTGAATATTTTGTTATTAAAATATGGTATTTAAATGAGGCAAAATATTGAAAATTATTTCTGAAGTATGAAATAATTGCTTATTAATGTAGATAAATGGGTGGTAATTACAGTAATAATATTGTAATAATAAAATACAATTTATTTAAGGTTTCATTTCCCCCCAAAGATTGGGCTTGACCTTTCAGCACTTAGAAGTAGTTCAGAACCATTGAAATGACAGAGACTGAACTCTGAAAAATAGATAGGTACAAATAAAAAATATTTTTATATATATTGTCATTTAATTAACTGTAATTGCATGCATTTAAAATTATCTTTGAGATATTAATTTTTTAAGAGCCTTAGTGGTCATACCACTATGTACCATTATGTACATAGATGCTCACATAAATGGAGAAAAATGTCAGAATATATTTTTTGGGGGGGAAAAACCTTGGGAAATGCAGTTCATTTGTAGGCAAAAAGTATCCTCCCTGATGTCACAAAGGGAAGACTTTCAAAGACTATCTTGTCCATCTTCTCAGATTTCAATAATTGAAATTCCCTCAAGTGTCTCCATTACTCAAACTAGACAAATTGTGTAGACCAAATCTTGATAGATATGAGTATATCTGTCCTCAAAATGTCTTTCAAATTCATCTCAGCAAGTTACCTACAGGCCAAATTGCAAAAACCCATGCCCAGCATTCAGAAACAATTCATCAGATGGCACTGAGAAGATCACTCATTAAAGACTCAGTGACAAGTTCTAATATGTTCAATTGGATTCACTCTGATTTTAAGTCAAGGAACATTCCAGCCAACTTTGTCCTCCTCAGCTGCATTCCAGGAATAAAATGAATTCACCAGACATTAGAAAAGAAACTCCAAATGATGCCATTTTTCTACATTCAAAGAGTAATTTGGGTAGCATTCACGAATCTCTTGAAATTGATCAGTCTTCTAAAATAGGGTTGTTTGGCTTGCATGAACTTAGAAATATCCTTTGGGATGTTATTATCTAGTATATTTAAAGGAGAAGTGATTTCACAATCATTTTTACAAACTACTTTAAGATATCTTTGATATGCTCTGACATTTTTGTTTTGAAAATTTTCATTGTGAAAGCAGTCATTGAGCCAATTACTGTAGCATGTGCAAAAAATTGCCCTTATTGAATTAATATGATGGTCAGATCTCGATTGCAACAGTAGCATACAGGTGTGTGTGTGTGTGTGTGTGTGTGTGTGTGTGTGTGTGTGTGTGTGTAAGTTATTATAACTATGGGGTGACAGGAAGGGGAAGAGAACGACAACATAGTAATTTGAAAAATACAACAGCAAAGGGAAATAGTGCCATAACGCAACTGTGAACAAGTCCCTTGAAGAGTAAATGTTAACGCTTTTTGAAGAAAACATTTTATTCTTCTTCCCCAAAAGTTCTATTTTAGTCTGAAAATTGAAATCAGTGAACATTTGGCACAGCCCTATTATTAGGATATGTCATAAATAAAGTATGAAGCGCATATTCCAAAACAATTCTCCATTACAAAGCATTTTAAAAATAAATGTATAGTATGTATTTCTTCAATTGTATAATAGATTTTTTAACAGCGCTCTATTAGGAAATGCTCATTAACTTTTTTTGCCCTTGCTCTGCAATGTTGTGATAACATCATGGGGTCAATTTTGCCTTGAATCTCGTATCTTTAATTTAAACTATCCCTAGCCCAAGATGATACATTGCCACAAAACAGATAAAGTAATATCAAATCTGTGGCCATTATATCAGTTTTAGTAAGAAACACAACCAAATAAATTTTGCTGGCTGAAAAGTTGGGATGATAGGGAGGTGAAAAATTATCCTCTGGCATTTTCCAGGTACTTCGCATGGATCATGAGAAAAAATATTCATACAGATGTTGTGATGTGAAAAAAAGTTTGAGCTGAGAAGATCTAGCAAGTAAAGAAATAATTTAAGTAATAATGTCAAAATAATTCAATCATGTTGAAAGCTGAAGTCTTTAATATTATTGTATTTAATGATTATGACACACTATAATAGAACCTAGCTATATAAAAGAAACCTATTTCTACACTAAAATATATACAGCCAAACACAAGCAGTTAAATCGAATGGAATCAAATCAAAATCTGCCGAAAACAGGAATGTTTCTATAAAATTTGTATATAAACTGAGAATAATTTTACAATTTTAAGGAAAGGTATGGAAGATCTATAGAGCTGTGATGGCGCAGTGATTAGAATTGCAGGCTAACTCTGCCTACTGCCAAAAGTTTGATCCTGACCAGATCAAGATTGACTCAGCCTTCTATTCTTTTGAGGTTGATAAAAGGAGAACCCAGATTGTTAGGGGCAATATCTATTGCTATTATGGAATATGTTTTAAAAAGAAATATTCTTTTCAAACTGAGAAGTATATTAGGATTGTATTCTGATACAGATGGACCCAAACCCTGTACAATGAAAACTAGTTTGGATTATTTAGAAAGCAAAATATCCAGCCCAAAGGAATGAAGGCAGTCCTTGAGTAAACTATTTCTAAGTAAGAATAAGAAAATAATAAAATGTGCTAAAAATTCTGAATGGACTTAATGCTAGCCACTATATACACTTAGGGACGTATATGACAGACTAAAATTCAGTGCTATTGAAATAGAAGGTACTAGCTTTCATCTGTATATGTATCTAACTAGGAAGTGCAATAGACTTTATTTGCTGAAGTACATACTTTATCCTATGAAGATGATTAGCTAACAAATCGCATGACCTTGAATTGCATTACACAATACATAATTATCTATATAAATAAAAATGTAAAATAGTTTGTACGAATCCACTAATCTCAAAAACTCTCTGCGGGATCGGATCCTGCCCCATACATCCTCATGGCCGATTCGCTCCCACAGAGAGGGACTTCTCCGGGTGCCGTCCACTAGACTTTGTCAGCGGGCGACGCCCAGGGGAAGGGCCTTCTCTGTGGCGGGCCCAGCCCTCTGGAACGACCTTCCCCCCGACATTAGAACAACCACGGACCTCCGCTCCTTCGGTCAGAAATTAAAAACATACTTTTTCTGCTTGGCCGGCCTAGGTTAGTCTCTACCTTTAGGGTTTAGGGAACATTAGTTTTAATATGGGGATTTTAGTGCAGGGACAATTAAGTTTAATTTGTTTTTACTCTCTTGTATTTATTTTTGTATATATATTTTATGTGTTTTAATTTTTCCCTGTGCACCGCTCCGAGTCCCCTTGGGGAGAGGACGCGGTATATAATAATAATAATAATAATAATAATAATAATAATAATAATAATAATAATAATAATAATAATAATAACAATAACAATAATAATAATAATAATAATAATAATAATAATAATAATAATAATAATAATAATAATAATAATTATTATTATTATTATTATTATTATTATTATTATTATTATTATTATTATTATTATTATTATTATTATTATTATTATTATTATTATTATTATTATTACTGGGCCGATTTACACCAAACTTTCAGACAATGTAGCCAAGGACTTCCGATAATAGAATAGCTACTCATTTTGTGCCTAGCACGCATGTGTTGTGTACAAATTACACACAAAAAATGTACCCACTGAAATGTGATTTAACATCCCTGTAGCCACGCCCATCAAACTGCTTTTCAACTGTCCGTGTTGGAAGAGGCTTCATACGGTGGCCTCTTGGGGCCAAAAAGGCACAGATGATAGCAAACTCCCAGGTGGCCCATAGAGAGGGAGGGAGAAATTCTGCTCAGAACTGTTCTCTGAGGTAAAAAAACGGAGGCAGGCAGCTGCTTTAAACTGTTTAATACGAACTGAACCAAACTGTAACAAAGAATCACCCATCTGACAGCAAATACAGTTTAATAAAAGAGGGACTAGGGAAGACATGATAGCAGCCTTCCAATATCTCAGGGGTTGCCCCAAAGAACAGGGAGTCAAGCTATTCACCAAGGCACCTGAGGGCAGAACAAGAAGCAATGGGTGGAAACTAATCAAGGAGAGAAGCAACCTAGAACTGAGGGGAAATTTCCTGGCAGTGAGAACTATTAACCAGTGGAACATCTTGCCACCAGAAGTTATGGATGCCCCAACACTGGATGTGTTTTTAAGAAGAGACTGGAAAACCATTTGTCTGAAACGGCATAGGGTCTCCTGCTTGAGCAGCGGGGTTGGAATAGATGACCTCCAAGGTCCCTTCCAACTCTGCTATTGTATTATTGTATTACAGTAGGTAGGTAGATAGGGGAATAGAGAGACAGGGAGAAATACAGTTTAATAAAAGAGGGACTAGGGGAGACAGGATAGCAGCCTTCCAATATCTCAGGGGTTGCCACAAAGAAGAGGGAGTCAAGCTATTCTCCAAAGCACCTGAGGGCAGAACAAGAAGCAATGGGTGGAAAGTAATCAAGGAGAGAAGCAACTTAGAACTGAGGAGAAATTTCCTGACAGTTAGAACAATTAATCAGTGGAACAACTTGCCTCCAGAAGTTGTGAATGCCCCAACACTGGAAGTCTTCAAGAAGATGTTGGATAGCCATTAGTCTGAAATGGTATAGGGCAGTGATGGCTAACCTTTTTTGGCTCACGTGTCAATAGCAGGGGGAGTGCAGGGGCGATGTGCACAGGTGTGCCACATCCATAATGCTATGTGCATGACCCCCTGCATTTGGCATGCTTTTTACCTCCTCCCCAGGCTCCAGAGGTTTTATAGGAGCCTGGGGAGGGTGAAAACAGCCTTCCCCCACCTCCAGAGGGCAAAAAATGGCCTCAAAAGAAGGCCTAAATCAGCTGGCCAGGGCACACATACAAACTGAAGCTGACAGGGCAATGCCTCGAGTGGCCTAAGAAATGGTTCCGTGTGCCACCTGTGGCACCCGTGCCATAGGTTCGCCATCATGGGTATAGGGCTTCCTGCCTAGCAGGGAATTGGACTAGATGACCCCCAAGGGATAGATAGAGAGGCAGAAATAAGGTAGGTAGGTAGGTAGGTAGGTAGGTAGGTAGGTAGGTAGGTAGGTAGATGGATAGATAGATTTATAAATAGATAGATAGATAGATAGATAGATAGGTAGGTAGGTAGGTAGGTAGGTAGGTAGGTAGGTAGGTAGGTAGGTAGATAGATAGATAGATAGATAGATAGATAGATAGATAGATAGATAGATAGATAGATAGATAGATAGATAGATAGATAGATAGATAGATAGATAGATAGATAGATAGATACAAAGAAAGAAAGAAAGAAAGAAAGAAAGAAAGAAAGAAAGAAAGAAAGAAAGAAGGAAAGAAAGAGACAGTAGGTAGGTAGGTAGGTAGGTAGGTAGGTAGGTAGGTAGGTAGGTAGAGGGAGAAAGGAAGAAATATAGTAGGTAGGTAGGTAGGTAGGTAGGTAGGTAGGTAGGTACATAGGTAGGGGGATGGATAGATAGATAGAGAGAAATACAGTAGATAGGTAGGTAGAGGGATAGACAGAGAGGAAGAAATACAGTAGGTAGGCAGGTAGGGGGATAGGGGGATAGATAGAGAGGGAGAAATACAGTAGGTAGGTAGGTAGGTAGGTGGAGGGAGAAAGCAAGAAATACAATAGGTAGGTAAGTAGAGGGATAGACAGAGAGGGAGAAATACCGTAGGTAGGTAGATAGGTAGGTGTATAGACAACGAGAAATACGGTAGGTAGATAGGTAGAGGGATAGAGGGGGGGAAATACAGTAGGTAGGTAGATAGAGGGGAAAAAGAAAGAAATACAGTAGGTAGGTAGGTAGAGGGATAGACAGAGAGGGAGAAATACAGTAGGTAGGTAGGTAGAGGGATAGAGGGGGGGAAATACAGTAGGTAGGTAGGTAGATAGAGGGAAAAAGAAAGAAATACAGTAGGTAGGTAGGTAGAAGGATAGACAGAGAGGGAGAAATACAGTAGGTAGGCAGGTAGGTAGATAGGGGGATAGATAGAGAGGGAGAAATATAGTAGGTAGGTAGGTAGGTAAGTAGGTAGGTAGGTAGAGGGATAGAGAGGGGGAAATACAATAGGTAGGTAGGTAGGTAGGTAGGTAGGTAGGTAGGTAGGTAGGTAGGTAGAGGGAGAAAGAAAGAAATACAGTAGGTAGGTAGGTAGAGGGATAGATAGATAGATAGATAGATAGATAGATAGATAGATAGATAGATAGATAGATAGATAGATAGATAGATAGATAGATAGATAGATAGATAGATAGATAGATAAAAATACAGTAAGTAGGTAGGTTGGGGCTTATATGGTGGTTGGGTGTATGTGTGCAGGTGTAGATCTACACACAGATTGGTTGGCCATTTAACCAGACTGGGCCACAGCAACGCGTGGCCGGGTATAGCTAGTATTATTATACAAAAGTAAACTATGTATTGTGTGATGTTATACATAATACAATACTATCTATCGATTGATCGAGCAATCGAGAGAAAGAAAAAATGTATACTGTAATATATTTATATATAGAACATGTGGAATCCATTGTTGTCTCTACATATGGTTCCTATTTTTGAGGTTACTCAAAACGTTCAATAACACAAGTGTGGACATCTTAAGTGATTTAGAATTTGCCAAGGGGCATACAGTGTTGGTTAATTAGATTACTGTAATGGGAATAAAAAGAAGCCAGATAAATATTTCATTCTGCCATCTCAACTATAACATATCATCGTTGAAAAATGTTTAGCAGTTTAACACACTTGTATTAATACATAATACAGTACTTATTTTATACATTTGATCAGAATAAAAATAGAAGATTCAATAACATGCTAGTTTCCACAATGTCAATTACCGCATGGAAAACCATCTAACATCAAAGGCCTTTCCTTTTCTGCTAGCAAGTGACCCCCATTAAATGGAGGTCAGGGAGGTGGACAAAGAAATGAACCAAAAGAAGCCTTGGATATATTATTTTTCTTCATTGTTTGATGCAAAGCATTTTCTTCTAGACTCAATTCAATGTTAGCTTCAAGCATAATCACTGTTTATTAGTATCAAATAAGGTATGCTCAATCAGAAACTCTTATGCTTACAAACTCCACAGATATTGGTGCTACTGATTGGTGCAACTGCTTGGTGCTCATCTCAATGGATTAGCAGGATCAATATAAACTCCTGAAGCTAAAATAGACAGAAAGAAATAAAAGTTTTGATTAACTATTTTTTCCCAGGTCTCCCATCCTGTTTAGTCATAATTTTTGCCACTGCTACTGATGGATTCATTCTATACTTCTGGTGCCCCTTTCATTATTCTTTTTGTTCCCAACAATTCTTAAAGACAGTGATCATAAAAAGAATGCAGGATGGTGGGTGAATCTGAAATGGAGATTAAAGGAAGATAACAAATATTGATTATGCTGTATGAAGCATAAATGCAGAGAAATGGAGCTAAGATAGGTACTTTAGTGCCAATTATTCTATAACAATTGAAATAGTGAATTGTATTAACATAAATTCCTTTTATAAGGAAGAATTCTTGTAAATTGTAGAAATGCTGTGAAATGGTTACATTAATCTTAGAAAAGAGAAAAGGATACTGATTCTACTTTGAAATATCTAATGATTTGGGTTTTCCAAATCTATTAATCTATTGAATGGAAATAGTTATAGGTAATTCTTGGGTTACAATCTTTCATTCAATGTCTGTTCAAAGTTATGACAGAGTTGAATAAAGAGGAATTATGATGTGTCTGTAGGGATACAACCATTACATAGTGTCCCTGTTATGATGTGATTGCTAGTGATTATGTCATAGCAAGTCACAATCACATGATCATGATTTCCAATATTCCCTGCCAATTTCTTAATAGCAAAGTCAATGGGAAAGACAACAGGAAGTTGGAAGTTGTGATCACATCACAAGAGGTCTTTTAATGACCTGTGCAGTCCTCTTTTAATGACAAGAAGCCATGTTTTATCACATCATTTAGTGACAGAGTTCCCAGTCCCACTGGCCATCATTACCATCATTATACTACCATATATTACAGGATAATCAGAGATGTGATTACTTCTCATTACCTCACTTCTCAGAAGAGACATTTATCAATGTTTTGCTGCTGGATAACAGTCCAATAGTCATAGAATTGTAATCAAATTAATTTAGAAAATCAGTATTAAAATAATTTCTTTGATATTAACTTTTCTGCAATTTGTTTCAACATAATTTTAGGCAGCCTGTACGTAACACCATCCATGCTACTTAAGTATGGAATCTAACCTAGAAAATCTGAAACCTTATTCACTGGCCTTGAGTCAAAATCATATTATTTGCCTCAAATGTTTTTAAAAGCATCTTTAACTTAGATTTTTTTTTGAGACCCAGATGGGACTAGAAAACAATGTATTACATTGGTTTGCTTATCACAGTTATCAATGTACTTGCCTCTCTGAAATTTCCTGTGCTAACAGAAAGGAAATGTACTATTAATAGACAGGAAATGCATGTTTTGACTTTGCTTGTTGCTCTGAACAATGAATCACTGAATCATAGAATGTAGGAACTGAAAGGACATCTAGTCCAGCCCATATTTGTTAACAGTTCTTAAAGTCAGGAAATTTCATTTAATATTTAGCCTGATTCTTCTTTTTGATTTTCTTTTGGTTCTTGCTATGGTAGTTCTCCTGTGATTCTGCACCTAGTTGTTCTATGTACCTTTTAAAGCATTCCTAGAATAGAATAGAATAGAATAGAATAGAATAGAATGACCAGGAGTGAATTATATTTTGGACAAATAATGCACATACCTATCTCTCTGGAGAAGGCTCAAATGCTGGAAAGAGGAAAGGAAAAATGGCCAATAGGTGGATTGACTGATTTACACAGGTGAAGAGTGCACAGTTAAGAGGCCTGAAGAACTAGATCACTATGGAGAGACTTTTCGAGTTTGTAAAGAGTTAACATTGACTTGATGGGATATAATTAATCCATCAATAAATAAATAAATTGAACACCCAGTCCTTTCCTACATAAATGTTGGGTGAATGGTTCTATTTTTCTTTCACCCAGCCACAATTTTTGGAGAGAACTGGCTGAATACCACCTCGGGATGGGATGGGATGGGATTTAATAGAATAGAATAGAATAGAATAGAATAATTTTTTTATTGGCTAAGTCTGATTGGACAGGAATTTGTCTCCAGTACATAAGTTCTCAGTATACCTACAAGCAACGTGATAAATCATGGTCATAATCATAAAATATATTGTTCATAAATCATAAGATATAACATTCAGTGATAGCCATAGGATACTAAATAAAGCAATCAACATAAATCATAAGATATAGATAACAACGTGCATAACATAAGATGCTAAAGGAATAGATAATAGGAAACATGATAAATAAGTATGATAATACAGCCCTACTACATGGTTTGATATCCTAGGACATAAGATTCAATGTTGTGGGAATTACTTGTTTAGCAAAATGATGGAATGGGAGAAAATCCTGTTTTCATATCTAGTTATTTTGGTGTGCAATGCCCTATAATGTCAACTTGAGGAAAGAAATTTAAGATGTCCAGGTCTGAGATAGGTAGAGTAAGAGAGGTAGGGGAGGGAGAGTGAGGGGAAACCGAGGCAGAGAAGGAAGGGGGTCGGTGAGAGGGTCTATGAGGGGGAAACTTTTTCATTTAACCAAACTTCGCCACAGCAATGCGTGGCGGGTACAGCTAGTCTTTCATATAACCTTTTAGCCAGACTTTAATAAAAATTACAATTACAAAGAAAAACAGTCTAAAGTAAAATAAAAAATACAAAGTACAAAAATGAAATGAAAACATATAAAAATAGAAAAGAAAATAATAATATAATAAAGAAAAATATATAAACGTATTTAGTAACTTACCATCTTCTCTTAAAAGACAACAAATGAACTTTTCTTTCCATATCCCATCTCTTATCTTCAAATCAATTCTTACAGCCTTCCTGTTCAGTTCTGATAGTAAAAATCCATAAAGGGCTACCAGAAATAATGGCATATCTACTTTAAACCTCATCAAATAAACTCTTTATATTGCTTCGTTTTACTTTTAATAGGCTTAATTTTTAATCTCTTCAAATAATGTTCTAGAACTTGGTTTCATATTTTTTTATCTTTTTAATATATTTTTTAAGTTTAAAACTACAATGTTAAAAAAAGAATACAAATTATTTTTTTATCCTTTCTCACAAATTTCTTCAAAAATATAACCAATCTTTTTTATTTTTTATTTATTTTTTAACATAAAAAGCAAATAAAACATTCAGTCATTTTCAACTTTGTACAGCATGTCATTTGGTCATAAGTTTTTGTGCATCAATCTTTACAATTACAAATGTAATTATTGATTATCCATCAAATGTAGCCAAATATATCATCATTATTAAGCTTAGATATGTGTGTGTGTGTGTGTGTGTGTGTGTGTGTGTGTGTGTGTGTGTGTATGGAATTAAAACTATTTTTCTTCATTTCATACCACCTTATTTTCTTAAATAGTTAATTATCTGTATGGTAACAAGTATTATTTATCAAAAACTAATCTTTTTCTGTAGTTATTCAACAAGTAAGGAAGAAAAGTTATCTGTAAATTCCTGTTGTATGACATTGTTCTCAATTGTCATTAACAAATACAGTACTAGTATATCACTTAATCAAACACTCATCATATTTTCTCTATTTAGAACCAAAAGGTTTGCCAGATTTTTCAGTATATATGTATCTTGTTAATAGCCTAATTAATATACAAAATATCTTTCTAAGATAGCATAGTTTCTACATACTACAATATCTAACATTCATAGCAATTGACTTTTACTCCTTAGAATTCTTTTATGTATTATATCTCCAGATTTCTTTTGTCTAGCCATTGATAAAACAAATTCCATACTTTATAAAATTGTTCATCCTCTTGTTCTCTAATTTCAAATGTCAGTTTACTCATTTCTGCACAGTCCATAATCTTTTGGATAATTTCCTCCTGAGTAGGTAATTTCTCATTTCTCCAATTTTTTGCAAATACAATTCTAGCTGCTGTTAAAACATTCACAATCAAATATTTCAAGTCTTTATCAAATGTTTCTGGTATAATTCCAAGTAGAAAAAGTTCAGGTTTGAGGTCTATATGCTTATGTATCATTTTCTCCAACCATATATGGATTATAGTCCAATATCTCTTAGCTTCAGAGCAAGTCCACCACATATGGTAATAAGAGTCAGGCGTCTGATAGCATTTCCAATATTTTTCAGATTTGTTTATGGACATTCTTGCAATTCTCACTGGTAATAAGTGCCACCTGTAAAACATCTTATACAAATTGTCTTTATAAGCAATTGACATTGTCATTTTATAGTTTTGCGTCCACAATTTTTGCCACTTATCTAGCTCAATCCCATGCCCAAAGTTCCCCCCCCCAAGCTATCATAGTTTCTTTTACTTGTTCTTCCTGAAGCTTAATATCTAGCAAATAAGCATAAAGTTTTTTAATTACTTTTTCATCAGCACCTGTTTAAATTTTGTCCAATTCTGTCATTTTATCATAAACACCCTCCTTTTTTTGATCTTCCTTATGTCTAGAGTATATTTGTGTATAGGTATACCAATTCATTTCTATTCCTTCCTGTTTTAGCTCCTGAATAGATTTGAGCTCACCCTCTGAGTTTAACAAGGAGATTGGTCTATAATTCTTAATTTGGGTAAGGTCTGCTTCTTCCTTTGGTATCAATGAAATATATGCTTCTGACCAGGAGTTTGGCATTTTACCTCCAATCATAACTTCATTCATCACTTCGAGTAAGGAGAGGGATACTGATTCTTCCAACATTTTATAAAATTCCACTGGTAAACCGTCTGGGCCCAGGGCCTTCCCGTTATTTTGTCTTTTAAGAGCTTCCGTTAACTCCATCATCATTATTTTGCCATTTAGCAAATATCTATGTCACTCTCATGTCATCAGGTATAGTAGAAGGTTTGGCCTCCTGTAGGTATTGCTTAACATCTTGCTCTACTATATTTTCTTGTTCATACAACTTAGTATAATAGTCTTAAATGATTTTCTTCTTTTCTTTATTTGCATATTGTACTTGTCCTTGTTCATCTTTTAATTGTTGAATCTTCCTTTTCTCTCTCCTTCCTCAGTTTGTACACCAACCATCTACCTGGCTTATTTGCATTTTCGAAATAGTTATGTTTTGCACCTCTAATCTTTCATGCCAGTTCCTCCTTTTCCAGTAGATCCATTTTGTGTTTAATTGTGTCCATTTTCATTTTAATATCTTTTCTCTGTGGAAATTTCTGTAGCTCTTTTTCCAATATCTTATATTCATTCTCTAAACCTTTACCTATATATCTTTTCTTTGTGTTTCTTCTTCTTGTATAGTCTATTATGAAGCCTCTAGCAACTGCCTTCATTGCATCCCATAGGTTTCATATTTTTTTATCTTTTAAATAATTTTTTTAAGTTTAAAACTACAAAGTTAAAAAAAGAATACAAATTATTTTTTTATCCTTTCTCACAAATTTCTTCAAAAATATAACCAATCTTGAAGAGCACTCAGAGACTTTACTGGTCCAGAATACAGTGGCATATATACTATTGGGCATGTATGTGTTTAACAATAAAATATAAAAGGTTTCCCCAATTTGGTAGATAGAATAATGAATCAAATTACCCCTTGGTAATTGGCCAACAAGCTTATTGAATGAGTTGTAAACTAAGAGAGCTAGAGGATTAGTTGAGAAATATTAAGTATAATTTTTGTTGCTATTGTACTTGTTTACAATGAAATTGGTTTTAACCTCACTGGTGCAAAATTATAACAGAAACGAAAAAAGAAAGAAAAGGAAAAAACTAGCATGTGCATGGATTGTGGTTGCATTTAAAAGTCTCACAGCTTAAGGATAGAAACTATTTTTAAACCTGTTTGTTTAGGTGGCTATACTTTGATATCTTCTGCCTGATGGTAGAAGTGGTAAGAGACACTGACCAGGGTGTGAATCATCTCTGAGAATCATCTCTGCTAAAGCTGCGAGATCTGGTAATGTCATCCAGTGTTGTCAGAAGGCAACCAATGGTTTCTTGTGCCAAATGGATCACTCTGTAGTGCCTTCCTGTCCGCAGCAGTTAAACCAGCATACTGTACTGTAATACAATATGTGAGGACACTTTCTATGGTGGACCAATAGAAAGAGATCATCAGCCATTGTTCCACCTGATTTTTTTCGCAGGACTCTAAGGAAATGAAGTCTCTGTTGGGCCTTTCCAATCACCAGGGACATATTTTTCCAGGTGAGATCTTGACTTATAATAAGCTGTTCCAAGAATTTAAAAGAGGAAACCGGCTCCACATAGACCCCCTCAATATACAGTTCCTCTCTGTGCTTCCAGAAATCTAGTACCATCTCCTTTGTCTTACTAGTATTTAGATGTAAATTGTTTCTTTTTTTTTATATTGAAAAAGTTTTATTGAGTTTACATTTTTTGTGGGGTAGGGTAAGGGTTACATAGAAATTTTGAGAGTGGTCACGTCAAAGTCGTCGGCTCCTCCGGAACCTCAAATTACATTATTAAAAAGAAAAAAAAGAAACATTTCACATAACACTACAAGCTGGGAGCAAGTACATATTCCTAAATTTTTCAGTTATATACTGTCAGTCAATTGCAAAAATCCAGATTACAAATATCATACAATATTACTCAAAAGAAAAACAAGGGCAAAGTTATTTTTTAGATCTAAGTCTCTTGGCAATTGTATCTTCCCCCTTCTCCCCCGGGCCCCCCGCGGGCGGGACCACGGCTCCCCCTGCCCCTCCTGGATCTTCTCCCAGGACAGAGGAATGTTTTTTAAGAAAGGCTTCCGCCTCAGCAACTGTTTTAATCTTTATTCTACCTCCTTCCCAGAACACCAGCATCCCTTCGGGTATCACCCACTTGAACCAGATCCCATGATCAAACAATGTTTTAGACAAGAAGGAAAATTTCCTTCTGGCTTCTCTAATTTTTCTTGGAATCTGCTTCAAGATGGTAATCTCCTTTTGTTGGTAAATCATAGGACTCCCTCTTTGCGCCTTCAAGATTTCCTCTCTGGTTGACCTTCTAACAAATTTTACATGTATCTCTCTGGGTACTTCATTCATCCTAGCATATGCAGAATTTATTCTGTAGACTAGGTCAATGTCCCCTCTGATCTCATCTTTGGGTTTATGTAAATAGTCTGCAATAATTGTACTCATAAGATCAGGGAGACATTCACCATCCATCTCAGAAACATTCTGGAATCTCAAAAAATATGTCATCCTTTCCAAATCAATCCTAGTCACATGCGCATTTATTTCCACAACCTCATTAGAAACATTTTTAATCTCTCCCTTAGCCCCCTCCAGCCCCCCTTTCAATTCTTCATTCTTCTGTGTATTCTCAAGCACTTGTTTTCGAGTGTCCAATAGTTCCTTTTTAAAGTTGACATTTTCTGCCCTCTGAGCCTTAATTTCTGATACCAAATTTTGTATAACAGTTTCAAGGGCAGTCATTCTTTGTTCAAGGCTTGCGAGCGTTGCTTCTTGTGCCATGTTTAGCTGTTAATATCCGTGCCAGTAAAATGGCGTTTTTAGGGTGGGGCTGGTAAGGCAGATCAGGAGTCCAAAGTCCTCAAAGTTGTACAGCTGCAAAATTCAGAAGCCAACAGAGAAACACTTTTCCAACTCCATAGGTATAATAACGAAGGCAATCCAGAAAGGAAAACACAAATCCAAAAAAAGAAAATTCTTCATCAATAATTAGAGGAAGTCCAAATCGCAAAGAGACACTGGTAATTTTCCATAGGTCATAGTCAGTCGGGGACAAAGAGAAGCCATTTTCCGCCCAAACTCAGAGCCCGAGGGAGAAAGCGGTTAAAAAGCAAAAAAGAAACTGTTTCAGCCAGACCTCGAGACATAATTGCAAACAAGCCGCAAAGTACTTTCCCTTGTTAGAGACCATCCAGATTTAAAGTTTCCGATTCCTCGCAACGAGGCATTTCCGAGTGCCGCTTTTAGTCCAAGGGGGGGTTTTTGGAAACAAACACCCCCCTCCAGTCCCTTTCAGCCCGGCTGACAGTACACAAAAAGAAAAGTTTTAAACGCTCACTCTCCGCTCGCAGCTGAGGTCCCGAAAAGCCTCCCGACTCTTCCGATCTTCTCTCTTCATAGAATTAAATGGTGCCGCCAACCTTTGGCGAAGGGAAGACCCCCCGCAGTAAATTGTTTCTTGAGCACCACCATGTGGATACCTTCTGGACTTCTTCCCTGTGTGCTAATTAGTCCCCTCCAGTTATGAGACCCACCATTGTTGTGTCATCTGCAAACTTTATTATGATGTTGGATGGATCAGAGTATACACAGTCATATGCATACAGCAAGTACAGATAGGGTCTGAGCACACAGCCCTGAGGAAAGCCTGTGCTGAGCTTCAGCGTGGAAGATGTAAAGGATCCAACCCTTACTGTTTGTGGATGATCCGTCAGGAAGTCTTTGATCCATTCACAAGTGAGGGGAGGGAAATTCAAGTCAGCCAACTTTTCAATGACAATGCCTGGTAAGATGGTGTTAAAGGCTGAGCTATGGTCTATTAAAAGCATTCTGACATAATTCCCAGATTTCTCAAGGTGGTTCAGTGCGATATGTAGAGCAGTGGTGATGGTGTCCCCTGTCGACCTATTGCTTCTATAAGCAAACTGGTGTTGATCAAAATTTGGTGGAAGACAGGACCTGAGGTGTTGTAGGACCAGTCAAAGCACTTCATCACTATAGACATCAATGCAATGGGTCTATAGTCATTCAAACTTTTTACGAATGCTTTCTTCAGAACTGGGATAATTGTGGCTGCTTTCAAACCTGATGGGACTCTAGCCTGTTGCAGGGAGAGGTTAAAAATTCTTGTCAGGACCCCAGTTAATTGGTCGGCACAGGTTTTTACCACTTTCCCCAACACCCTGTCTGGACCTGCAGCTTTGTTGGGATTTACAGCATTCAGCTCAGCTCGATGTTCATCCAGGGTGAGTGGCTGGAGGTTAGAGGGCCTTTTGGCTAAAGCCACAGAGACTGATCTTTTGACCTCAAAGCAGGCGAAGAAGCTATTTAGCTCCTCTACTAGCAAGGCATCAGTATTGGCTATTTTTATCATATTGCCCTTATACAGTAGTTGATTACATGTTGTAGCCCTTGCCACACCTGTCTTGAGTTATAATCTTCCAGATTCTTCTCTAACTTTTGTTTGTATTTCTGTTTAGTTGCCATAATACCTCTTCTCAAGTTTGCCCTGGCTTCATTGTATTTGTCTTCATTTCCTGCCTTGAAGGTGGAGTTTCGGGCTCTCAGAAGTGATTGTATCTCTGCTGACATCCAGAGTTTAGTATTACTGTAAACTCTGTTGCGCTTATTCACTGTTTTAATGTATGAGAGTACAGTGTCAGTGAATTCTTGCAGCTCTAATTGTTCAAATATACTCCACTCGGTAGTCTCAAAGCAGTCCTGCAACTGACAGAGTGCTCCCTCTGGCCAGATTTTGACAGTTTTCAAGGCTGGTCATATCCTTTTCCTAAGGGGGATACACTTTGGGCACAGTAACAGAGAGATGTGGTCAGACGTACCCAGATGGGAGAGGGGGATTTTTCTATAGGCCTGTCTTAAGTTTAAGTTTAAGGTCTAGAGCAGTGGTGGGCAAACTCATTAGTCAACAGAGCCAAATATCAACAATAAAATGATTGAAATTTCTTTTGAGAGCCAGAAGGTGTGGCCTATTTTGTGGGAGTGGCTCAGTGGTCATGTGACTGGTTGGGTGTGGCCAACTTGGAAAATGTGGTGAAACTCAGTTAACAACGGTCTTGCTTAGCAACTAAAATTTTGGGCTCAACTGTGGTCATACGTTTTTTCTTTCTTTCTATCTCTCTCTCTCCCACTTTCTTTTTCTTTTTTCTTTCTCTTTCTCTCTTTTTCTTTCTGTCTCTCTCTCTGTGTCTGTCTCTCTCTCTTGCTCTCTCTGTATCTCTGTCTTTCCTCCCTCCACCCATTTGTCACTGTGTGTGTGTGTCTATCTGACTCTTATTCACTCACTTAATCACTCATTCTGTGTCTCTGTCTATCTTTCTCTCCCTCCCTCTCTCTGTCTCTCCCTGTCTCTCTCTGTCTGTCTGTCTCTCCCTCTCTCCCCCTGTCTGTCTCCAATTCAATCCTTCCCTCTGTCATTCTCTCTCTGTGCCTCTCTCTGTCTCTCTCCCTCCCTCGCCATCTCTTTCTCTCTCTCTGTACTCTGTGTGTCTGTCAGTCTCTCTGATTCCCTCCCTCCCTCTCTCTGTCTCTGTGTGACTGTCAGTCTCTCTGATTCCCTCCCTCCTTCTCTCTGTCTCTCTGTGTGTCTGTCAGTCTCTATGTGATTCCTTCCCTCCCTCTCTCTGTCTCCCTCTGTCTGTCTGTCTCTGTCTCTCTCTCTCCCTCCCTCCCTCTGTCTCTGTATGTCTCTCTGTCTGTCTGTCTCTCCCCCCACCCCTGCAGAGCCTCTTCAGCCCCTGGGAAGCAGCCGAGTGGCCAGCATGCTGGCCGGGGAGGCTACGGCTGCCTCTTTGGCCTTGGGGCCTTCTCAGTGGCTGGGCCATCCGTCTGGAACGACCTACCCCCCGAACTTCGGACCATCACAGACCTTCTCCTCTTTCGCCGCTCACTTAAGACTTATCTGTTCCATCAAGCCGGCCTAGCTTAGCCAATGAGTAAATGTATTTTAGAATTTTAATTGGGATTTTTAGCACAGGCTTTTAGTTTAATTTATTCTTAATTCTTCTGTATTTATTGTTATTTATCGATTTATCAATTTATTGATTGTTATTTATCGATTTATCAATTTTAATTTCCTGTGCACTGCCCTGAGTCCATTTCGATGGAGAAGGGTGGTTCTATAAATCTAAATAAATTAAATTAAATTAAATTGGAGCAGCCAGAGCACTTCCTAGGGGCTGAAGAGGCTCTGCTAGAGGGGGAGGAAGGGAACTGGCAGCTGGTGGGTGAGCCAGTGGGGTGGGCGGGCATACAGGGCATTGCAGAAGCACCCAGCAACCCTTCCTGCCCACCCACCCTGCTGGCTCACCCACCGGCTGCCAGTCTCCGCAGGGGGAGGGAGGGAACTGGCAGCCGGTGGGTGAGCCAGCAGGGTGGGTGGGCAGGGAGGGTTGCTGGGTGCTTCCGCAATGCCCTGCATGCCCGCCCACCCCACTGGCTTACCCACCAGCCACCAGTTCCCTCCCTCCCCCCGTGGAGACTCTTCAGCCCCTGGAAGCAGATGAGATGCTGGCATGCCAGCTGGGGAGGCTACGGCTGCCTCTTTGGCCTTGGGGCAACCAGAGTGTGTCCCCGGAGCCCAAGGAGTCCCGCCATTGATGAGGGTTGGGGAAGAGGGGCCAAAGAGCTGCTTGTGGCTCACGAGCCGCGGTTTGCCGACCACTGGTCTAGAGTATTCTTACCTCTGGTGGTACACAGCACATACTGCACAAATATAGGGAGAACAGGCTTGATTAAAATCCCCAGCAATGATAAAAGCTCCCTCAGGGTAAGTTTGCTGCTGCCTCTCGATGACATCATTTAACTTAGAGGGTGCCGTGCTAACATTTGCATTAGGTGGAATATAGACAACAGTGATAACTATAACAGACTCTTATTTACTCTCTAGGTAAATAAAATGGCCAACAAATGACAGTTACGAATTCCATATCTGCAGAACTGTGTGTGTAAGCAACTCTACTGTTGGTACACCAGTTATTATGTGTGTAAATACAAAGTCCTCCATCTTTGCTTTTACCAGAGTTGTTGTTTCTGTCAAAGCGGTGCGTGGTGCAATTAGTTAGCTCCACTGGTGCATCTGGTACAAGTGAATGAAGCCAGGTCTCTGTGATGATCATCACACAGCAGTCACGAATGAGCTTATTTGCTGCCATCCATAGCTCTAGTTCATCAGTTTTGTAGACAAAGGATCTAGAGTTGGTTAGAAAAATGCTTGGTAATGCTGGTCTGTGAGGCTGCTTCCGTAACTGAACTAACAAACCCGCTCTGCATCCCTGCTTCTGCTTCCGCTCTCTTCACCGCCTCCTAGACCCAACAACGATCCATGGAGAGCCTGGCAGTCTCACTATGTCACTTGGTATATTATGAGACTGCTGGAAGTCACTGGTAATATCTAGTCAACTAGAAGATCCAATCTTTAGTATACTAATCTATACCCTGCAGGTATAGATTAGTTTTTGCCTAACTCTACTGTGACATCAGGAGCTTAAAGGCGTAGCATCTAAGTGCACTGCCATCTTGGGGGAAAATATAGATATATTGTGCTGAATTTTTTTTTTTTTATATTGAAAAAGTTTTATTGGTTTTACAATTTTTCAATAGGGTAGGGTAAGGGATACAAAGAAATTTTGAGAGCATTCACGTCAAAGTCGTCGGCCCTACCGGGACATCAAAATAGATCATTAACAAAAAACATTTTCCGTACACTACAAAGTGAAAGCAAGTACATATTTCTAAGTTCTCAGTTCTATGCTGTCAGTCATTTACAAAAATCCAGATGCACATGTTATACAATATTATTCAAAAAATCAAGGCAAAGTTATTTTTTAGATCTAAATCTCTTGGCAATTGTATCTTCTATCTCTCCTTCCAGGCCCCCAGCGGGCGGGGCCGTGGCCCCCCCTGCCCCCCCTGGATCTTCCCCCAGGACAGAGGAATGTTTTTTAAGAAAGGCTTCCGCCTCAGCAACTGTTTTAATCCTCACTCTTCCTCCTTCCCAGAACACCAGCATCCCTTCGGGCGTCACCCACCTGAACCAGATCCCGTGGTCAAACAATTTTTTGGAGAAGAAGGAAAATTTCCTTCTTGCTTCTCTAATCTTTCTTGGGATCTGCTTCAGGATGGCAACCTCCTTTTGTTGGTAAATTAACGGACCTCCTCTTTGCACTTTCAAGATTTCCTCTCTGATTGACCTTCTAACAAATTTAACATGTATCTCTCTGGGTACTTCATTTATCCTGGCATATGCAGAGTTTATTCTGTAGGCTAGGTCAATGTCCCCCCTGATCTCATCCTTAGGTTTATGTAAATAGTCTGCTATAATTGTGCTCATGAGTTCAGGGAGACATTCACCAGATTCCTCAGAAACATTCTGAAATCTCAAAAAATATGTCATTCTTTCCATATCAATCCTAGACACATGCCCATCTATTTCCACAACCTCATTAGTAACATTTTAAATCTCTCCCTTAGCCCCCGCCAGCCCCCCTTCCAGTTCTTCATTCTTCTGTGTGTTCTCCAGCACTTGTTTCCGTGTGTCCAATAATTCCTTTTTAAAGTTGATATTTTCTGCCCTCTGGGCCTTGATTTCTTGTACCAAAGTTTGTAGTGCTGAAATTTTTATGATAGAGACTAAATTCATATCTTCATTCAATTAACCCTAAAGCAGAAATGAGCCGCCAAGCTTTTATTAGACGCAGACTTCACTTATCTGTGCTGTTGAAGGATGTTGTGGTAGGCAGAGTACCAAGTAAGTAAAAGTAGCTAGAATTGTCTTCATTTACATGGCTTTTTGGTTGTTAGGGTTAGTACTAAAGTTTTTCAAGTATTTCTCACCAGAAAATGCTGAGAAACTAAGTTGCCAGTTTCTGGTGGTAATTTTACTAGCGGTCAGTAGTGTAAGTGAAAGCAGGAGGAGCCAAAATAAGAGTTGTGCCTCTAAACAACAATCTAAAAGCTGTTAAAAGTTGGTGGGGAAAGCCCAAATTCACTACCCTGAATAGATTGAATATTTTTTATTTAAAAATTGAGATTACAGTGTGATATCCACTACTACAGTCATAATTGAATTATTAGTAAACTTATCTAGGAGCAGTAGTTGACATAATAAAAGACAAGTTGAAAATTTAAGAGGCTGGGCTAGAACACAGTATGAGAACCAAACAAAATATAGAAACCATCATTATTCTCTTCCTTAAAGCTGGGTTATTAAAGAAAACACTCAGTTTTTAGGTTTATATGTGACAATTACCTGCACTACTTTTTAAAAGTTACATCAGAATGCATATTAGCATGCTCATTTCCCAGTTTCCAGGCAAAGCTAATTCTCCTATGGGACGGTATTGATTTTTACATCAAAGAACACTTGCTTGCTTATTAGAATGAAAGGGGGGTTCAATTCCCAAGAGGCTAGAGCTGGCTCCAAAGGAACATATTGATGAATGTTACTGGGCTGTGTGCCAGAACTGATGTATATCTTCCCCCGCCCTTTCTTTGTAACACTTTGACTCTCTCATTCTTGTATATCAGTGAGCACAAATCACTGAACATCCAAAGGAACTGAATTACCTGAAAAGATAACTTTCCATTGTATCACACAAGGATGCAATCATGCAAATGATGTTTTCACAGGTTCTTTTACAGGAAGTCTAAAACAGGAAATAGCTTCAGGTAATCATGTCATCACTGTACAAAAATACAGTGAAAGCAGATAATATTTAAAGAAATGTCTTTTAAATTATTGCAACCTGAAGGATTTTTACAATGACAATAAAGATGATGATGATGATGATGATGATGATTATTATTATTATTATTATTATTATTATTATTATTATTATTATTATTATTATTTCAATACTCATATAAATGCCTTTCTGACTGAGGTTCTTTCAAATCAGTGGAAACACCGGTTTGGTCTTTGCATTTCAACCCCCATCCCATTTTTTTTGGTACTGATTGTGTTGTTTATATGCGTGAATATCTTACTATTAATATGACTGTATGTTTAATTCTGAACATCCAGCAGATATTCATATGGATCTGTTGTACACACTGTAAAACGTGGTTGCTATTCCTATTCCTTTTCTAATCTTGAGTTGTATTCTAGAAACTGGCTTTGCACATTCTCCAAGGACAAATCAACTTTTTTCTGAAATATAAGATTAGTTCCCTCCCTTGAAATGGGGCAATTGATTACTAGTTGCCATGCTTCTTGAGTAAACAATTACTAGCTGAAAAAAATGTAACAGATTCATAGAAAGTAGCATTATTCACAGCATTCATTGTTCCCATAGGTTTAATTTATTTATTAAACTCTGCATTTTTATGTCTTCGTTTGCTACAAACCTGATTTATCAAAATGCAGTTTAAACAAACAAAACTAAAGCTTGTGCAAATATGCATTGCTTTTTTCTTTGGTTTCTCTCAAAACATATATTTTTAAACATAATGATATTCAGATTTTTAAAGCAAAGAACTCCAATACTTAAAATAGTATGCACTTCCATTTAACTTTTTCAATCCTTATACTGTATTGCTTTGAGAGGGTAATTTGATTGAGTCTCTTCAAAAATAGGATAAACCAAATTCTCTGTCACTTCTATTATTTTGGGATATTATAGGACATCTATTTTGCATTAACTTTTGGTATTCAATTGGAAAACCTGAGTGCCATTAAAATAAGATTATGCAATTTGTTTTTAACCAGGACCCATATTTCTATTTCTTCAATCAAAGTTATTATCAAAAATAATAACAGCAAAACAGACATCAATAGTAATCATGTTTATTAACTTTTTAATGTGACAAAAGGAACAATATTAAACTTGTATCAACTTATTTTGCATCAATTTCTTCTGAGACAAATGTCTTGAGTCTCACATTAAAAATGCAGAGTTTTTTTTAAAGTAGACTAGCATTCACAAGAAAATCTAGTGGTGATGGTGTTGAATCAAATCTAAAAGGCTTTCAAAAAAGTTTTTATTATTACTAATACAGGTAGAGCATGATTAGTGTGAGTTCTAATAGTGCAGTATCTGATCTAGTGTAGTTTACAAACTGATGCCAATTTAGGCAAGCCACTGTTCAGGGAGTGCAAGACTAGCACATGCACAGTTGACACTAGAACATGGACAATCGGGATTTTAGATATTAATTGTTTTATGTGAAAAATGGAGAAGAAGCTTCCATTCAAGCAAAGCTAAAAAAAAAGAGAGAGAGAGAGAGAGAGGCTGATTTTGAAGAACAGTTGTACAGAGTACAGCATATATGCTTTGGACATGTGTTTATCCTTTTTTCTGTTACAGAGTGATTCATTAATAAACATGCAAAATTTTATGTTTAAACATTTTAATTGCACATTTCTACTGAGTCGGAACCAATTATTCTATTTTCCATAGAAATATCATTTCAAATATTGCATATTTGTATAATGCAACCATTTTGTGGGATTCATTAACCCCATTAATCGAGACCTACCTTATTATGAAATCAAATCAAACTGCTGTCAGCTATTTTTTGTTTAGCATAACTTCAGCTTTTTCAATTGCCTGCTATAATGCTGTGAATTGAAGGTCCTGCCACATACCTAAAGAGCTGCAACTCTGCCCCAGTAGTGAGAGAGAAATTTCAACCTTGATTTGCTGCATTACCTTTTTTTATATAGAAATTCAGACAGGTCAGAGGCTGATTACCATGGTGGAAGATGTAAAGATTTGTATTCCTTGCAATCATTTGGTCATTGGCAGCACTCTCTCTGAGATTTGTTGAGGCTACTTGGAGGTTTATATGTGCCTTGGGGGCGGGATGTCGCCTGAAGAGTGAAAATGAATGAGGAACCATCTTGGAACTGCTGAAACATGGATGGATGGATGGATGGATGGATGGATGGATGGATGGATGGATGGATGGATGGATGGATGGATGGATGGATATATTTCCAAACCAAATTTCTGAAATGTAACTTCAGCTTCAATTATAGAAAAAAATGCTAACAATGAAAGCATAGGCAATGTATGAACCTGAATGCCAGGTATAGCTTGCTTTCTTTTTTTAAAAAAAAAATAAAGAACATTCTTTGATCTCCTACCAATCTGAATGTGAGATGAGATGACTCACCAAAATTTAATAATAACTAAAACAAAAACTAGTAATTTTTCTCACATTTCAAAGCTATTTGATTAAGATATATCATCTTTTCCAAATATTTACTTTACTGCAAATTGGAAATACATAGAGGATGCGAAATAGGACCTGAATTCTAATCTTCACCTTCCTTTCTGGTTCAGGTCCCTCAATAAGGTCTAGAGTTTGCTGCAGACAAAATGACTGAATTCTATCCTTAAAATTCAATTATATCGTGATTAAAAAGGGGGGGTATCTTCCATTCAAGGGCTCATTATGTGCACAAAAAGGGGATGTTCACAGAGGCCATAGAGAATTTAAAAGATTTAGTTATGATGTATTACTGTAATTTTTAATTTAGACATGCAAATTTTTTAATTTGCAGTGACTGCTTTGCCTTAATGGTTTTGATTAATACTTGGAGGTAGTGTTTGTGAAAGAGATTTATACTGTGATTCATCTGCAAAATAATCAAATCATTACCAGCTAATGACAAAGCTGTGAAAAATGATGCAGATATTGTGTAACTCGCAGCTAATGCAGTTCATATGAATGTACCCCAATCCTTCCAGCAAACACAGACATGTGTTAATAACTGCTGGGAAGTTCGCTTTAGGTCCACTCTAATTTGGCAACAAAAACATTGATCTTAATAAAGCTGTCAGATAAAAGGAGTCATGATTAACATCCCTGAACTCTTTATTCAACTCGGATTGTCAAAAATACTTTTTCTATATGCTCTCTTTAAGAAACAGGATTTAACCACATTTTTCACTTCTGTTCCTATCTCACTTAACTCTTTGTAAAAAAAAAAAAAAGAAGAAGAATGTGTTCTGCATTAGAAGCTTCAATTCTATTTTCATTGAGGTGGAGGTGGGAAACTTCTTACAACAGTCTTGCATAATTTTTGTACCACCATTACCAGATCAATTTTCCCTAACTTTTTTGAGTATGTTCTTTTAACAGATTCTTTTACTATGGTGTCATCTTTAGTTAAGATAAGAGTAGATGACTATAGATCTTTTTAATTTTATGGATTGCTAAGTAGATGAACACTGGAGCTCCTTGTTTGGTTTTTATAGATCAAAAACATTTAGAATTAATCTGCACCCATTTTCCCATCCTACTGAATTTTCATCTAGGATTTATCTTTATTTTTGCCATTTTCATAAAAAAGTATAAATGTAATTATCTTATTTTGCAGACCTATTTCAGAAATACATTTCTTTTAGATACATCTCCTACAAATGAATTGTCTCTCCATGTCTGTTTGAATACAGAGAGTAGTTGTGCTATGCAATGTTGCCACCCATAATAGAAGAAGTTGCATAAGGAGGCATTATTCCAGATGCAAATAGCATTTCTTGGAAAGAAGGAAGATGAAAGGGATAAATTCAACAATGGGGTAGTATTTTAATACTATGATTATAAATTACATTTACACAATTAACATCATATCTACTTTTAAAAATTGCATTATATCTTATCTGTATTTTATTCTGGAATAGCTATGATATACCATTCAATTGTTCACGTTTATATATTCTGGAAAACATATGCTGATGCAACAAACATGTAGAATCATCTAAATCTGGAAAAATCTGTCCAAAATAAATTAAATTATTACTGTCATCACAGAACAACTCCCTTTGAATCACAAATCTATGTAATTTTTATATGTAATATACATACTGTAGATTTTTTGTTTGATATATATAGAAAGCTACCATAAATAAAAATAATTATCCATATGATATCCAAAGGAAATTAAGACAAAATAGGACAATAACAATTTTATCATTATAAATAGCTAAGATCTTAGCTAAGAACAGTTTCTTTAGGAATATCCAATATTTTAGAAAGGCCTGTGGAATGAAGAACTTTTTTGATAGACAAGCTCTATGCCATTCATTTCTTTATAAAAGTTTTTTTTCACTCACTCTCTTTGTTTTAGATTAACTTCAAGCTGCTATTCTATGTGATCCATGTTTCTTGTATTGCCATTCTAATGGCAATCACAAATATAATTATAACAAAGGTGTTTCACTTCTGTTTTGACCTGAAATTTGCAAAGGAAATTCTTACTGACCAACTAACTTTTAATTATTCCTATTTCTGTTATGATTGAAAATAATATTCCATCAAGAATCCTTATTAAATGTTGGCACCCTTGGAATTCAGCTTCTTTCCTATGTTTCTTTTAACCAGTTCCTTTACATTGTAAACATTGGCAATGGAAATTGTGAAACTAACCACTCTAAATTCCATCTTTGGGCTTGTCTACAAATCAGATGTACACTGCATAGTCAGAACCTTTGGATTATGTAATAATTTTTACAACGACAATAAAGATTATTATTATTATTATTATTATGAATGTCTATTGATTTCCATTCAACCTATCCATGGTAAACCTCAAACTGGAAGTTCTTAGCTTGTGATTCACAATGTTGGCAACAAAGAGGAATCCAATATTAAATTCCCTTTCCTAAGCTGAATTCTTGGAGAATACATGTTTCTGTCGTCTTGGGTTACTAAGAATGTTCCCAATCTACTTAATTATTATCGGGCGTATAATATTCGAACCGTGATAAAAATACTTAAATGTGGAGATGGTCATTGGGGTGATCTGGAGCTAAAAGATATTAAGAGATTTGGGTCTATATGGTTTCTAGATAGAGCAAAAATAAAGGCAATTAATAGTTATTGGTTAAAGGGGCTGAGCAAAATTTGGAATAAATTTGTTAAAAAATTGATCCCGGATATAGCTTTCCTGGGGAAGACAACTGAAAGTTGGCCAATTAAAACTAATATAAGTCGGGATAAAGTAATTGAGGATGAAAATATAGGAAATATAGTAAATTGGTTAAGAGCTCTAGGAATTGAGAGTAGGAAAAAAAAAGTAATCCAAAGATTGGAGTTGAATTGGTTCGAAAAAATACAGGTAGAAAAATGGACTATGAAAGTAAAGGGAATATGTAAAATAGATAGAAATAAAACTAAAATTGAAAGTTTAGTATCTCAAATTATTAAAGATGAAATTGGGTTAAAAGGACTCGTTAGTAAGATATATAAGATTATAAATTTTGATGGAAATCCACAAATGGTAATGAAAAGGAACTGGGAGGAAGACCTTAAGATTAAAATATTGGATTTGGATTGGAATGAGAACTGGAAGAGTCGAATCATGAGAACTTTGTCTATAAGGATTAAAGAGCATAATTTTAAGGTTGTTTGGAAATGGTATTGGACCCCATTAAGATTATCATTGATAGATAAAAAAATGAGCGATAAATGTTGGAGATGTAATATGGAAGTGGGAACTTATGAACATATGTGGTATAAATGTGTGAAAATTAAAAAGTTTTGGCAGCAATTAGAAAAAATGATGGGTGAAATGATGAAAAGAATAATAATATTGAGATCAGAAAATATATTGTTATTGATAATTAATGAACCTGAGTTAACAAAACAGGAGAAAGAATTGATTAGAATTATGATTATAATGGGTAGGATTGTAATAGCAAGATATTGGAAAATAGAGGTAAATATTAAAATAGAAGAATGGTTCTGTGAAATTTGGAAATTAGCCTTAAATGATAAAATGACGTGTGATATTAAATTTAGAGAGGGGGTCTATAAAAAAGACATTTTCTGGAAGACTTGGAACCCATTTGTGGACTATGCACTTGGAACTTTGGATGCCTCGACACCTGTACCCAGGGAACGCGGATTTTGGAGATCTTAAAGACAATTGAAGATATCCAAAGAACCAACTCTTCCTTTCGTTTTGTATAGCACCGGGTGGATTATTGATTATTGTTAAAAAAAAAAAAAGTAAATTTTATGTGTAGATGTATAATTTGTTGAAAATTATAATAAAAATAATAATTAAAAAAAAATGTTCCCTAAGTTTGTTCCACCTTCCAGGGAAACCCCAAACTATATTTGCAAGCATTATTGATTTTGCTTTTTATCTACAACTCAGCTATTCTTCAAGAAGCATATAATTTCTAATTTTGAAAGTACATCATATAGTAACTGTTACATAAAGTTGGATAAGATAATTTTCCCTAATTGTGTGCTTACATTTAATTTGTATTAACTTTATTAGCATGAATAGAATGGCATCACCTTAGAAAATACTTGGAAACCAAAATATTGGAACAATACAAACCCAACACATTTTTACACAATGAAGGTCAGGATTATCTTTTCCTAAACTAAGAAGAGAGCTCATCAGCATTTTATACATATACTGATCTATGAGGTCACAACAGTAAAGCTGACAGGATATCAGTTAGATAGACTGCCAAGTAGCTAGATGCTAGTGTCAGAGGAACATGCTCCATAGCATTGCTTTTGGCATCTGGATTATCTAATTGCCCTCCAAGATGGAAGAGAAGGAAGAGTGATAAGCTACCTAATATGGTAAATGATAAGGTAAATCTTTTCTGTCTTCAATTCCAGGACTCTCTCTTACACATAAAACATTCTCAATATTCCTAACTTTGAAAATATTCAGATATTCAACAAAATAATTCTAAAAGAAAGAGGGGTAGGGGAGTAAATGATTTTATCTTAATCTTATTAAAATATTTAATATTTTATAAGCCAAGATTGCAGCTTTCACTAGAAAATTCTAATATTGTGCGATGTGATTTATTATTAAATACATTCTGATCCAATGCCCCCTGTATACATATTTATTATTTTTTCCATAAAATTACTAATCAACTTCATAGTTAGATCTTCCTATTTTACTGTAAAATAAACATCTGGGTGTAACTTTTGTTGTCCAGACATCATTCTTTCAAGCACCTAGCCTAAGTTCGTGGGACCTTCAGTATTTGGACTATATTTATTCAGGAATGATCAAACTATCACTTCTCTTGAAATAAAGCTGAGATGTAATGAAGTACTTAAATTGATCTAGGCAGACATTTTCCCTAAATTTAATAATTCATGACAGGGTTCTATTAATGAAAAGCACTCAACATACAATGTTTTAAACATTTGTATTAGCCATTTTTGCCATTAAAGTTTACTTGAAAAAAAATTCTGGGTGAGGGAAAGGAATACTTCCTCACTTCTATCATTGCACAATAATTAGAATATGCCTACTGAATAGGGGAACAAAACTATTATAATTTTAATTATTAAGACTTTGGCTATCAAGGGCTATCTCTCTGTAAGCAGAGACAGCACAGCAGTGGAATTGCCAGCCAGGTTAAATGAGTGGATCACCTACTTGTGTTCCAGAAGAACTGCTTCTCATAAGAAGATCACAGGAATTTAATTATTGCAGTTGCTAATGAGTCAAGGGGTTTGGGAGCCAAAGGATTTATAACATGCCCTCAACCTTCACAGACAAAGGTTGTTGTGAAAACTGACAAAAGCCTCAGTTGCTTAAACATCTTAAACATTTAATTAATTTACAACATAAGAGAGATATTCAAAATGGCTGGGAAGATTAAAATTTTGGTGCGTTCAGGAACAATAATTTTAAAAATCTGAAGAGATGACAACTATTATTCAACAAATTAAGTTTTAACAGAGGAAACAATGAGAGAGATGGAAATAAAGATATACAAAAAATAAAAATGTTAAATTTGCAAATAAACTGGGAAGGCATAGAAATTGTAAAAAGAAAAAAAACCTTATTAAAGTTAGAAGGAAGGAATATTGTAATAACTGTTAATGCAAATATTGAAAAAAGGTTTCATCAGTATTATACTACTTTATACAAAGGTGAATGAGTTTCTTTAGGAAAAGTGAGTGAATATTTACCTAAACAGAATTTATCAAAGATTACATTCAGAGACAAATTTTGAATTGACCTATAATAATAAGGGAGCTGTGAAACTACAAAAAGACTAAAACAGGAATGTACCTGATCCAGATCAGTTGCTGGCCTCCTACTATAAATGTTTTGAATATGAGCATTTACAATCTTTAGAACAAATGGTAAAAAGATTCATGATGGAAAGAAGAAATATTAATATAACATTAATACCTAAACAACGACAAAATGCAAAGGAAAGAGGAGGTTTTAAAATTGTATTTTGCTTGGGTTTTTTTTAAAATAAATTTTATTTACAAACATGTAAAATCCACTTACACAAAACTTAGACATACACTACATTTACACCATACAATACAAACAGGAACTTCCTGTTCTTTCTAATATAAGGTGACCAGATTTTAACATTGGTAAAGCGGGACACCATTGCCAGGGGGAGCAGTGGCCTTTCCTGGCCCCGCAGCCACCGCAGATGCTGCCTTGCCCCAGCCCCCAGTCACCATGCGCTATTCCCATAGCGGCCGGGGCACAACTGGGGGCGGCAAAGTGAGGCTGGGTGGGCAGCGGGCGCTCTGCACACGCTTAGAGGTAGCCTGCAGCCAGGGCAGTGGCACAGGGCATGGGCAGGAAGTGACGGCCGGAGCAGGCTGGAAGGCAGGTGGAAGGGGAGGGCCAGCGAGGGAGGAGCAAGCGAGCAGCGAGGTAGACAACAGGCAGAGGAGGAGAGCTGTGTGCGGCGGGGCTACAGCCGGAGCCGTGCAACCCTGAACTTTGCGCTGCTGCTGCCGCAATGTGCTGAAAGCAGCTGGCCAGCAGCCCCACCATCGCCTGCCCGTCCCGCCATGGGAATAGCGCATGGTGACCGGGGGCTGGGGCGAGGCGGCCTCTGTGGCGGGACAGGCGGGCTCCCGGCCGGCCACTCTCAGTGCATTGTGGTGGCAGCAGTGGCGGCACAAAGTTCAGGACCGCGTGGGCTCCGGCTGCAGCCCTGCCATGCACAGCTCTCCTCCTCCGCCTGCTGCCTGCCTGCCTGGCTGCTCGCTTGCTCCTCCCTCGCCAGCCCTCCCCTTCTGCCTGCCCGCCAGCCCGTTCCGGCTGCTGCTTCCTGCCTGCGCCCTGTGCCGCTGCCCTGGCCACAGGCTGCCTCTGAACACGTGCAGAGGGCCCGCCGCCTGCCCACCCCCCACCGCCGCCCCAGGCAAAAATCCAAAAATCGGGACTTTTTTAAAATGCCGCGGGACATGGGACAAATTGTTCAAAAGTGGGTCTGTGCCGCCAAAAGCGGGATGTCTGGTCACCTTATTCTAATAGCAATTGTCAATCGGAGCCGCTCATCTAATATTGTTTCCCCTTCTGTTATATTTCATTTGGATTTCACCATTCTAAACCCTCTTATTTTACTCATAGATACTATTTTTAAGTTTTGCTGTATTCCTTCATTAGTTCTTGTTTCTTTCCTCCATCCACCTATACCATTCATCCCATATTTGGTAGAATTCTGATTCTTCTTTTCCCTGGATTTCTTTAGTTAATTTGTCCATTTCAGCACAATCCATAACCTTTCTTATTATTTCATCTTCACTTGGAATTAGTTTATTTTTCCATTTCTGGGCAAAGGCAATCCTTGCCGCTGTAATTATATGTATGATTAAATAATGGATTTCTTTTTTATATTTTGCAGACACTATTCCTAATAGGAAGACTACAGGTTTCCATTCTAATTTAACTCCTGTTATTGTCTCCAGCCAATTTTTGATCCTTTTCCAAATTTTAGCCTCCTTACAGGTCTACCATAGATGGTAATATGTTTCATGTATTGATTTACTTTTCCAGCATTTTGAGGAGGTATTTGTTGAAATTTTTGCTAACCTTGTTGGTGCCAGATGCCGTCTGTAAAACATTTTGTACTGATTTTCCTTGTATGCAACTGATAATGTCATTTTTAAGTTTGTTCCCCAAAATTTTTCCCATTTGTCTAATTCTATATTATAGCCAAAATTCTGCGCCCATTTTATCATTTGTTCTTTCACAATTTCCTCTTCCATTTTATACTTCAGAAGAAATTTATATATTCTCCCTGTCATCTTTCTATCTGGGCTTTGAATAATTTTGTCCAATTCATGTGATTCTGTTTTAATGTCGTATAATTTAGCATCATTATTGTATTTAGTTTTTATTTGGAAGTACGTTAGCCAGTCAACTTTCATGTTTTGTTCTGCTAATTCTTCAATTGTTTTCAAATTTCCCTATCTGTCAATTAGATCTCTGTATCTTAGCATTTTGTTCATATCTATAAAATTTGGATGAATTGTCCTTTCTGTCGGTGATAGCCAATTCGGGATTTTCACATAGTGGATTTTTTTTTTCATTTTGAGCCAATTTTGCAATAACACTCTTCTAATTAAATGTTTTTGGAAATATTTGTGCGTTTTGTTTTTATCATCCTAAAGGAATGTGTGCCAGCCTGCTTGCAAGTCATGGCCTTCTAAAGTCAAAATTCTTTTATTCCTTAGCTCTATCCAATCCTTCACCCATGTTATTGTTACTGCTAATGCATATAATTCCCAATTGCATATAATTCCTAAACCTCCCTTCTCCTTGCTATCTTGCATTGACTTTAATGTAATCCTCGGTTATTGCTCTGGATGCAAAAAAAATGGCTTTTACAGTTAAAAGACCACATGACCAGAGGTTTGGATGGAATGGGTATTTATGGTAAAATAAAATTAAAATTAATGTGTACCGTATTTTTCGGACTATAAGACGCACCGGAGTATATGATGCACCAAGGTTTTGAAGGGGCAAATTACAAAAAAAAAAAGTAGGTAGGCAGATAGAGGGAGAGAGTAGGTAGGTAGGTAAATAAAGGGATAGAAAGAGAAAGAGAGAGAGAGAAATACAAGTAGGTAGGTAGGGAGAGTGTGTGTGTGTGTGTGGGTAGATAGGTAGGTAGAAGGATAGAGAGAAATAGAGAGAGAGAGAGAAATACAGTAGGTAGGTAGGTAGAAGGATAGAGAGAGAGAAATACAGTAGGTAGGGAGAGAGAGAGAGAGAGAGAGAGAGAGAGAGAGAGAGAGAGAGAGAGAGAGAGAGAGAGAGAGAGAGAGAGAGAGAGAAGGTAGATAGGTTGATGTTTCCAGGTATATTTATCCATGTCCTGGAGAAGGAAATCGCTGACAAACCTTAAAACTTTGTTTCTCCTGGCACAGAAACAGTTAAAGAGCCTTCCAAAAGAGCCTTCGGAAAGTGTTCTAACTCAGGGGTTCCCAAACGTGGCAACTTTAAAACTTGTGGACTTTCCCAGAATTCTCCAGCCAGCTATGTCCACAAGCTATGCTGACTGGATAATTCTGGGAGTTGAAGTCCAAAGTCTTAAAGTTGCCAAGTAACCAAACAGCCTTCCGAAAGGAGAGGGGGGAAAGGTTTTTTTTTCACTTTGCATATCTCACCCAAACTGCTCTTTCTCTGCAAAAACGTGGCTGTTTTTCTTCAAATAAAAAGCATGTCTAGCTTTGGGTGGGGGAGGGGCTTGCAGAGTGCTCCTGGGGGTGGAGGGGTGAAAAATGAGCAAAAAACCTGCCCATTTATCACGAAAACGGGGCATTTTTGTGTCAAATAAATTGAATGTATAGCCCTATGTAGGCGTATAGTGTGCTGCTGGGGGCTGGGGGGGGCATAAAACAACACAATTTAGGCTACTTTCTGTCCTCCCCAGCCCCCAGGAGCTCTCTGGAAGCCTCCATGAGGCTACACACAGCCATTTTGGTGAAGGGGGATGGGTTTCTGGAGGCAAAAAATGCTGTATTCGATGTATAAGAGGCACCCAGATTTTCAGTCTCTTTTTAGAAGAAAAAAGGGCATCTTATACTCCGGAAAATACGGTACTTTAAAAATCCTATTAGAAATGCAACATTGAGGCTTCTGGTTCCGGCTCCAGCAGTGACGGGCGAGCCTGGGGCTCGCTCGCCGCTTTGTTGCCTTTTCTGCCCCCCCACGGGGGCGAGACATCCGGTTACCGGAGGTCTCCCGTAGGGTCGGCTCGGAGGAGACGTTTCTCCTCACGGCGGTGGGGAGAGCGATCCCCTCCGCGACCTAGGTGAGGAGGAACATGCTGCGGGGGGTTCTCCCTTCGCCAACGGCTGTCGGCGCCATTCACTTTAATGTAGAGGGCTGAGCGGAAGAGATTGGAAGGCTCGCCGAGGCTTCAGCTGCGAGGGAGAGTGAGTTTTAAAAAGACTTTTTTTTCCTTGCTGCCAGCCAGGCTGAACGGACTGGGAGGGGGGTGTTTGTTTTCAAAAAAAACCCCTCGGACTTAAGCGGCACTTAAAAATGGCTTCTCTGGAAGAGAAAGCGGAAATCTTAAATCCGGACTGTCTCTAACAAGGGAAAGTGGTATGCGGCTACTTGCAACATTGTTTCTAGGTCTGGCTGGTTAAAAATTTTTTATTTTTCTACTCTCTCCTCTGGGCTCTGAGATGGGCGGTGGAAAGTGGCTTTTCTTTGTCCCTGCCTGACTATTTTAACTATGGAAAATTCCCAGCGTCTCTTTACAAGTGGGACTCTCTCTGGATATTAATGAAGAATTTTTTTCTTGTTGGATTTGTGATTCCTTTCTGGATTACCTTCGTTATTATAACTATTGAGCTGGAAAATTGTCTCTCTCTTGGTTCCTGAATTTTACAACGTTTCAACCTTGATCTGAACTTTTGGCTCCCGGTTAGTCTCACCAGCCCCACCCTGAAAACGCCATTTTGGCTGGCACTGACTTTAACAGTTAATCATGGCTCAAGAAACAGCACTGGCAAGTTTAGAACAACGGATGGCTTCTCTTGAAACTGTTATACAAACTTTGGTAAACGAAATTCAGGCCCAGAGGGCTGAAAACATCAATTTCAAGAAGGAGCTATTGGACACAAGGAAGCAGGTGCTGGAAAACACACAGAAGACTGAAGAATTGGAAGGGGGGTTGGTGGGGGTTAAGGGAGAGATTAAAAATGTTACTAAAGAGGTTGGGGAAGTAGATGGGCATGTGTCTAGGATTGATATGGAAAGAATGACATATTTTTTGAGATTTCAGAACGTTCTTGAGGAATCTGGTGAATGCCTCCCTGATCTAATGAGCACAATTTTAGCAGACTATTTACAAAAACCTAAAGATGAGATCAGGGGGGACATTGACCTAGCCTATAGAATTAACTCAGCATATGCCAGGATAAATGAAGTGCCTAGAGAGATACATGTGAAATTTGTTAGAAGGTCAACCAGAGAGGAAATCCTGAGGGCGCAGAGAGAGAACCCATTAATTTACCAACAAAAAACGGTCACTATCTTGAAGCAGATTCCTAGAAAGATTCGAGAAGCAAGGAGGAAATTTTCCTTCTTGTCTAAAACATTGTTTGATCATGGGATTTGGTTCAAGTGGGTGACACCCGAAGGGATGCTGGTGTTCTGGGAAGGAGGAAGAGTGAGGATTAAAACAGTTGCTGAGGCGGAAGCCTTTCTTAAAAAACATTCCTCTGCCCTGGGGGAAGATCCAGGGGGGACGGAGGGGGCCACGGCCCCGCCCGCTGGGGGCCAGGGAGGAGAAAAAGAAGATACAATAGCCATGAGACTTAGATCGAAAAAATAACTTTGCCTTGATTTTTTTGAACAATCTTGCATAACATTTGTATCTGGATTTTTTGTAAATGTCTGACAGCATGGAACTGAGAATTTAGGTATATGTACTTGCTTTTACCTTGTAGTGTTATGAAAAATGTTTTTTTTTTGTTATCTTTTTATTGTGTATTTTGAGGTCTCGGAAGGGCCGACGACTCTGACGTGAATGCTCTCAAAATTTCTTTGTATCCCTTACCCTACCCTATAGAAAATTGTAAAACCAATAAAACTTTTTCAATATAAAAAAAGAAAAGAAATGCAACATTGAGAATATGGAATAAATATAAACCCAGGTTGTGCCCGAACACAACTTTATGATCTCAGCTCAACAAGCATATTGTGATAGAGAACTGGCAGACAAAAATAAATGATTGATGTACTATGGCAGTGATGGTGAACCTATGGCACGGGTGCCACAGGTGGCACACGGAATCATTTCTTAGGGCATGCGAGGCGCTGCCCTGTCAGCACTAGCATCCATATGTGCACTGGCCAGCTGATTTAGGCCTTCTTTTGAGGCCGTTTTTCACACTCTGGAGGCTTCAGGGAAGCTCCTGAAGCCTCTGGAGGTGGGGAGGGGAGGCTGTTTTGACCCTCCCCAGGCTCCTAGAAAGCCTCTGGAGCGTGGGGAGGGCAAAAAAAAGCATGCCAAAAGCAGGGGGTCATGCACATAGTATTAAGGGTGTGGCACGCCCACGCATGACCCCCCTGTTCTCCCCCCACTTTTGGCACGCGAGCCAAAAAAGGTTAGCCATCACTGTACAATGGCCTTATTAGAAAACTACCAAGGGGAATTTGAAATTAAATCAAGAAAACAATTACTAGCAAAAGGATGTAGCTTTCAATGGTTCTACTATTTGCAGTTATCTGAAAGATTCAAAATGGATTTAAAGTATATGGTATGAAGCAAAATAAGTCAGAATTTGAAGTATGATTACGTACGCTCACATTTTCAGTTCTGGGCAAACCAGTTGTTACATTATGTCACACCCACCTCTGCTTATATAGCCTCATTCTATGCCATGAAGGATTTTAAAGATCAGCATCTTGAATTGGGCCCTGATGCAAATGGAATTGCAGGACAGACATGTGACATGCGTTCTTCTATGAGGTCACATAATTGCCCCATTGCATTCTATACCAACTGAAGCTGCCAGATACTCTTCAAAAGTATTCAATTGAAAACAGAACTTTTTTTAGGACTAGTGAATAAATAGAAAAAAATGTCATAATAATAATAATCTTTATTGTCATTGTACTAAAATTACAATGAAATTGGTCATGGAAGATTATTTCAATATATGAGTATTGAGGTATGATTACTACAGTATAAGCATAGAGAGGAGAAGATTCAACACTGTGGAAAGATAACTGGTGTCTGATTTTGCTGAAATGGATAAAATGACTTCTTTGATTAGAAAAAAGACACTATCTACATTCACTGGTGACTGGAAGTTCTGAGGAAATTTTTTGCATAAAATGAAAAAAGTAAACTTGTTATTTATTATTTTGATGCTAGGTAGCATAGTTTATAGAAAGAAGAGAAGTAGAATTAAAATATATTAGTACTTATAACTGCTATGAAGACGATCAAACACTTTTTCTTTTCTATTTTTGTTCTACTTTTTTTCTTTTCTTGCACTTTTTTGTTTTGTTTTTATTTTTCATTTTTTCCTTATTTTATATTAATTGTAATTATTTTATATTGTTTAAAAGGAGATACTGTAGATAGATAGATAGATAGATAGATAGATAGATAGATAGATAGATAGATAGATAGATAGATAGATAGATAGATAGATAGACAGACAGAAATCAAAGGCAATATATCATATATTCATATGCCTTTGTCCACCTGCCATCAGTTCTTTAAGTTATGTGACCAGTCCATTTCTATCTCAATTCTTTTACTCTCTTGATATTATCATATACTTTTGTTTGTTCTCTAATCCATGTGCAAGTCTTTCTATGTTGTCTTGTAATGCTGAGCATGTATCTTTCCATGGCTCTTTGCGCAACTCTTAGCTTTTGTATCGATTGTATCGATTGTGAGATTAGTCTCCATGTTTCACTGGCATATGTTAGAGCAGGTAGCACACACACACACACTATATATATATGTATGTATGTATGTATGTATGTATGTATGTATGTATGTATGTATGTATGTAATGATATATATATACATCATTAAACCTTTTAAACAAGATAAAAACCTTTACGGGGCGCAGTGATTAAAATGAAGTACTGCAGCCTACTTCTGCTAATTGTTAGCAGTTCGGCAGTTCAAGTCTCACTGGCTAAAGGTTGAATCAGCCTTCCAGCCTTCTGAGATCAGTAAAATGGGGACCCAGGTTGTTGGGGACTATATGCTGATTCTGTAAAACTGCTTAGAGAGGGCTATAAAGCACTGTGAAGCAGTATGTAAATCTAAGTTCTATTGCTATAATGAAGAAATGAAAAAGAAAGAAAGAAAAAATAGATAGATAGATAGATAGATAGATAGATAGATAGATGGATGGATGGATGGATGGATGGATGGATGGATGGATGGATGGATGGATGGATGGGGATGGGGATGGGGATGGGGATGTAGATGTAGATATTCTGGTCTTATTGTATCCGTGTAAGATTGAGATTGTCTTTGCAATGTTTCGGTGAGGTGTCACTTGCCATCTTCAGGCTTATGTCAGGGGCTTCGCAGCTGCCATCTTCCTATAAATCTTGGGGGGGTGGAGTGCTGGCTTTGTTGCTGTGAGTGAGTTGATTGGTTGTGTAGTTGTATCATGATTGGTAGATTGGTGCTGATTGGTGCTATCTCTCTGTTCATTGTTCTTTTGTAGTGTAACGGTGTAGGTGGTGGGTGGGGTTCGTCTGTTGGCCAGTGCTGGTTTTCAGATGTCTGATAGGTGGAAGGTATTGTCATGTTTGTTCATGTTGTGGGGGTGTTTCTCTATTTCGATGGCTTCCCTGATTATTCTCTTGTTGAGCTGTTCATGAACAGCTCAGCAAGAGAATAATCAGGGAAGCCATCGAAATAGAGAAACACCCCCACAACATGAACAAAATAGAGGAACACCCCCACAACATGAGAAACACCTTTATTTATTTATCAGCACAAACGTAACACAAATATAACAAAGACAATGGGGAAAAAAGCTTTGTGCCTGGATGGCTCCTACGGTGAGCCAAAAGATAGCTAAGGGAAGCAGCATGCTCCCCACCCCATATTTGGGCATACCAGGGTGTTGTGACTATATATATGTGTGTGTGTGTGTGTATGTGTGTGTGTTAGTTTTATGAGCTGATCAATAAATTACCTGACTTGTGAAACAATTACATATATATGTAGGTCTTTCGTTGTTCGGGTTTTCTCCCGCGTAGAATTGGAAGTATCTTCACGAAGTAACACACCTCCACCCAATCAGAATGCAGCCAAGCTCCCACCCAATCAGGTCACACCTCCACTGGCAGTTAAAAAGAGGAACCAGCTGAGATCTCACATTGCTCCTGGAAGCACCAAGCCGGAAGCACCAGCCTGAAGATGATGAATGAGACTTCATCGAAACGTCGTGAAGATACTTCCAATTCTACGTGGGAGAAAACCCGAACAACCAAAGACTTACATACAAACACCCGCGAAAACCTCAGAATATATGTGTGTGTGTGTGTGTGTGTGTGTGTGTGTCTGTGTGTCTGTGTGTGTGTGTCTTTGTGTGTGTGTGTGTGTGTTAGTTTTATGAGCTGATCAATAAATTAAATTAGAAGAGACCAGGATAGATCTATTTCGAGCTTATTAGCTCTCATCAGCTGGCCATACCCCTTACTGGGATTCGAACCGGGGCTATGTTGCATGTAAGGCGAGAGGCCTCACACTTAAGCCAAACCAGTTCCCCTATTACATCAGCTTAGACAGGGTATATTAGTATAGGTAATTGTTTCACAACAACCTGTTATTATTAGGCCCCAATTCAGGGAGGAGACACACTGTTTCTCTTACTGCCCATCGGCTCATCGCTAGAGACCATCCAAACAGCAAGCCAAGAATTACGTTGTATAATATTTTAGATATGTGTGTTAGTTTTATGAGCTGATCAATAAATTAAATTAGAAGAGACCAGGATAGATCTATTTCGAGCTTATTAGCTCTCATCAGCTGGCCATACCCCTTACTGGGATTCGAACCGGGGCTATGTTGCATGTAAGGCGAGAGGCCTCACACTTAAGCCAAGAATTACGTTGTATAATATTTTAGATATGTGTGTTAGTTTTATTGATCAGCTCATAAAACTAACATGCATATATATGCTCCTGGAAGCACCTGGAAACACCAAGCCGGAAGCACCAGCCTGAAGATGATGAATGAGATTTCATCGAAACGTCGTGAAGATACTTCCAATTCTACGCGGGAGAAAACCCGAACAACCAAAGACCTACATACAAACACCCTGGCCAGGGGAATATATATTCCCCTGGCTCAGCTGATATAGGAGGAGAACCTGTGGCTCAGTGGCTAATACAACTGCCTGATATGTAATACTGCCCTGGTTCAAATCCCAGTAAAGTTATGGCTAGCTGATGAGAGCTAAATAACTTGAAATGGATCTATACTAGTCTCCCTTTATTTATCAGCACAAAGGTAACACAAATATAACAAAGGCAATGGAAAAAAATAGCTTTCTGCCTGGATGGCTCCTAGAGTGAGCAGAAAGACAGATAAGGGAAGAAGCATGATCCCCCCATATTTGGGCATACCAGAGTGTTGTACAAAATGTGTGTGTGTGTGTTTGTGTGTAGAAATATATATATTTCTCCCTATGTTTCATCCTAGAATGGTTTTGTATAGTGGTAAGTCATCAGCTAGAAACTGTGAGTTCTAGTCCTTACTTAGAGGTATAGCTAGCTGGTTGACGTTGGACAAGCCACTTTCTCTCAATCTAGGAAAAGGTTAATGCAAAATCTTCTGAAAATGGCCAAGAAAAGTGCATGGACATGTCCAGGCAGTCTCCAAGAATCCAAGAAAAACAAAATATTCCATTCAGCTGGATTGAACTGCATACTGTATATTTATTTTTGTAAGTAAATTATGAAGGCTAATATCACATTTACTCACGAATCATACATACATAATTCAGTGGAATACAGTTCTTGGAGACCATTATGTTAACTGTCAGTTACCCCTTCATCTGGGATAGCTACACAGTTCTCAATAGCATTCTTGTCCAAACTAATCAAAAACTATTTAGTTCATCGCAATCTGTTAGTCTTTAAAAAACCTGTCTTGCAGAGGGATAAAATCATAATAAATGATGGCTATTTTTGAGATGCAAACATGAAAGATACTTGAATAATATTTGAATTTGCTATTAATTAACCAATATATGGGTGGTAGTGTTTCTTGTCATGGCTTTTAGCTAGGTCAAATAAAATTTTACATGATAGATTTTCTAATTATATATTTTTTATTTTTAAAAACACTGATTGGAGCTCAAATTGAAATGATACTTTAGTTTTCAAAGTTGTTACTAGAATCCCAATTAAAAATTATGAAAAAATTCACTTCTTAATATTTCCCTTGAACCTCCTGACTAGTGTAAATGCAATTATTTTCCAATATTATTCAATTATTTTCAATTCCTTTTTAAGATAAGAGATAAGATAAGATAATTTAATTTCTAGACCGCTCCCTCTCCCCAAGGGGACTCGGAGCGGTGCACAGGGAAGTTAAAACAATAAATACACATAGAAATACACATAATTCAATAAAAACAAATTAAACATCAAACCCTGCACTAAAATTCCCCAATATACTAAAATCATATAACCCTATAAAACTATAGAAGAGAGGCTACCCTAGGCCGGCCAAGCAGAAAAAGTGCGTTTTCAATTTCAGACGGAAGGAACGGAGGTCCGTGGTTGTTCTAATATCGGGGGGGAGGTCGTTCCAGAGGGCAGGGCCCGCCACAGAGAGCGCCCTTCCCCTGGGCGTCGTCCGCTGACAAAGTCTAGTGGACGGCACCCGGAGAAGACCCTCTCTGTGGGAGCGAATCGGCCATGAGGAAGTATGTGGCAGGATCCGATCCCGCAGATAGCTAGGTCCTGAGCCATGGAGCGCTTTGAAGATGATAACTAACACCTTGAAGCGCACCCGAAAGACGACAGGTAGCCAGTGCAGCTCGCGCAAGAGCGGCGTTACATGGGCAAACCTAGCGGTTCCCATTATTGCTCGCGCGGCTGCATTCTGGACCAATTGCAGTCTCCGGGTGCACCTCAAGGGGAGCCCCATGTAGAGAGAGTTACAATAGTCCAGTCGGGATGTCACGAGAGCATGAGTGACTGTGCGAAGGGCATCCCGGTCCAATAGGGGGCGCAACTGGCGTACCAGGCAAACCTGGTAAAACGCCCTCCTGGCCACGGCTGTCACTTGATCTTCCATGGACAGCCGGGTATCCAGGAAGACACCCAAGTTGCGCGCCCCATCCACAGGGGCAAGATGTTCGCCCCCTATGGCCAGCGATGGAGTCAGCTGGTTGAACCGGGCAGCCGGAAACCACAGCCACTCGGTCTTGGTCGGGTTGAGCCTGAGTCCGTTACTTCCCATCCAGATCCGCACGGTTTCCAGGCACTGGCACATCACCGCTATGGCATCGTTGGGGTGGTTTGGGGTAGATATATACAGCTGAGTATCATCAGCGTAGAGATGATACTCTACCCCAAAACCACGGATGATCTCACCCAGCGGCTTCATATATGTGTTGAACAGGAGAGGCGAGAGGACCGACCCCTGAGGCACCCCACATGTGAGGGGTCTCGAGGTCGACCTCTGCTCTCCTGCCAACACAAATTGCGATCGGCCAGAGAGGTAGGAGGGGAACCACCGTAAAACGGTGCCTCCCACCCCCAACCCCCCCAGCCGATGCAATAGGATACCATGGTCGATGATATCGAAAGCCGCCGAGAGGTCTAATAGGACCAGGATGGAGGAACAACCCCCATCTCTGGCCCTCCAGAGATCATTGACCAACGCGACCAATGCCGTCTTGGTGCTATGCCCGGGCCGAAAGCCGGACTGGCGCGGGTCTAGATAATCAACTTCCTCCAGGTGACGGGGAAACTGTTGTGCCACCACACTCTCAACAACCTTCACCAAAAAGGGAAGGTTGGAGACTGGACGATAGTTGTTTAATAGAGCTGGATCCAAAGAGGGCTTCTTAAGGAGGGGCCTCACCATAGCCTCTTTTAGGGAAGCAGGCAAGGAACCCTCACTTAAGGAAGCGTTGACAACCTCTTGGAGCCAGCCTCGTGTCACCTCCCAGGATGCCAGTACAAGCCAGGAGGGACACGGGTCCAATAAACATGTGGTGGCTCGCAGTCGCCCACGTAACCTGTCCATATCCTCGGAAGCAACGGAGTCAAACTCCTCCCAAACAAGATCTGTCTCGTGGCATCCCACTGGGCCATCAATGGGGGCTAGCTCGTTCTGTATCTGAGCGGTTTTCTCCTGCAGAAAAATCACAAATTCCTCTGCTCTACCCTGTAACGGGGCTTCCCGCACCCTCTGTTGAAGGAGGGAGTGGGTCACCCTGAACAGGGCGGCAGGGCGGTTTTCTGCGGATGCTATGAGAGTAGCACAATGATGACGTTTGGCCACTCTCAGCGCCACAATGTAAGTCCGTAACTGGGCTCTTACCTGTGTCCGGTCAGATTCAGAACGGGTAGCCCTCCATCTTCTCTCTAGGCATCTCTTGCGGCATTTCATCACCCTCAGCTCCTCGGTAAACCAAGGAGCCAGGGTGTTTCGCCGCCGCAAGAGAGGCCGCAAGGGCGCGACCCGATCCAAGGCTCCCACGGTCGCAGTATTCCATGCGGCCACGAGGTCCTCCATCGGGGCACGGGTCAGAGGTACAGGAACTGGCCAAAGCGCCGTTTGGAACCCATCAGGGTCCATCAGGCGCCTGGGGCGGAACCAGATTGGTAACTCAGGTTCCGCCTCCCCGCGGAGGGGAGCAGCTAGTACAGAAGAGAAATAAGTCATGTATCCTATTAAGACTTTCACCTGCATTTGAAATATTTTTCCAGCAGTTATGAATATATCCCTTTAAGGAGATAGGGCGCCAAATAAATAAATAAATAAATAAATAAATAAATAAATAAATAAATAAATAAATAAATAAATAAATAAATAAATAAATAAATAAATAAATAAATAACCTTGATGTCATAATCCCATATGAACCAATATATATTTACACATAATTTGTGCTAGAATGCATGGGAATAAATAACTGATTGTCCATTAAAATGCTCAGCTGACAGAAAACCAAACAAAATGCTAAAAAAATAAATACACCGTCAGAGTTGCCATACACTTGAATTCACTCCTAGAAATTTTATCGATGTATGGCTGCAGTCTTGTGTAGAGACAGGCAAGTTACTGATCAATAGTTGACCTGAGGCAGATTCATCAGAGATGTAAAGCAGTCTTTCCCCAATTCATGTCCTTCAAAGATTCATGATTACAAACATCTATAAGACCAACCAGCCTCCTAGAGAAGGCTGAGAAATTAAAGACAGGTAATATATCCCTTTGGCATACATGCATGATAAACAAGAGCTAAAGTAATAATATTAAATTTGGATCATATCTATGGATATTTAATTATCCAATGCACTGCAATATAGAGTTATCTCAAACCAGCATTGATAATCTGCATAACTTCCTCCTGTCTGACAAGTCATAATTTTAATGTTTCTATTTACAGTCGTTCACATGTAAGGAACTCAACTACAGTAATCAGGTAATATTATGAATGGAAATTCAAAGAAGAAGACAAAGAAGCCACAAAGTCAAATTAAAACCCAAACCTTCCAAATAGCAATTATAGTTGAACAAAGTTTTGCTGCTTCCATGGAGATAGCAGTAAATTGATCTACTAATTTAAAAAAAGTACACTCCTTTTCAGGCCAGCCCAATTTCTTAGAAGGAAGAACAAAGGGTCAACCAGTATATAAAGGACAACATAACAACCTGTAGATCATGGGTCCCCAATTCCCAGTCCGTGGACCAGCACTGGTCTGTGGCATGCCAGCAACTGGTCAATGCAAACAAGCAAATGCCTGACCACGGGATGCAGGCAGCACACAAAACCATGCCCTTTTGATTCCACAGAAAGACCTTTATCCATGAAACTGGTCCCTGGTGTCTAAAAGCTTGGCAGCCAAAGCTGTAAGGTAAAGGTAAAGGTTCCCCTCACACATACAGTATGTGCTAGTCATTCCTGACTCTAGGGGGTGGTGCTCATCTTTTTTTCAAAGCCAAAGAGCCAGCACTGTCTAAGACAACTCTATGGTCATGTGGCCCACATGACTAAATGTCGAAGGCACACAGAACCCTGTTACCTTCCCTCCAATTTGCATTTTTATATGCTTTCAAACTGCAAGTTTGGCAGAAGCTGGGACAAGTAACAGGACCACACTCTATTATGTGGTGCTAGGAATTCAAATTGCTGACCTTTCTGATCAATAAGCTCAGTGTTTTAGCCACTGAACCACCGTTCCATACCAAGGCTGTAGACAACTATTTTGATAGATTAATCCAAGCATAGACATGGACTTCAAAACTAGGATATTACTGTATTCTAATATTCCAGACCTAAGTTGTGAAACTTTATTAGAGTGAAGGATTACTTTTACTAGAATGAAGATCAGATGGCTTCTATATTAATGAGTCTTTCTCCTTTTAAATCCAGATCACATTTTCCCTTGAAACTCTTCAAATGACTGGGAATGAATGAATGAAATGATGCATTGTTGAATTTATTTTGAAAAAGCACAGAGAAAAATAACCTAGGGAAAGAAAAGAAATAATTTTAAAAATCTACTTGGTTTCAAACCAACATCCTTAGCATTTTATTTAAAGGCTAAGTGTTATAATCACTGTGCTGTTACAGCATTCCTGGCAAAGGTAGCCCTAAAAGAAATTAGAGACCATGATAACCATTGATTCAATTGTCAGACTGATCCTACCTCTGTAAAAGATGAACTTCTGGAATGGGCCTATAATGAAGTAAAATACACCAGCCAAAATGGATAGATTCACTTTGGATGACACAGAGAGAAAACTGAATTTTAACATTACAGCAGGAAGACACAACCAGAGATTGCTTTTGGGATAAGAAGAGGGTTACTACAGAGCAATGTTATCCTTGACTGTTTTTCAGAATATTGCTAGCCCATTCTGTCATCAAGCAGTGTGGATGAAACCTAAGTATAACATCTTGCCTGCTTTAACTGAGTCTATCATGCAAATTCCATAAAAAGACCTTATAATGTGTAATGGAGAAAATGAAACTATTAAAAGAAATTCAAGAATTAGCTTTCATTATCATGCATTGTTTTACAATCAAAATGGAATTATTAACCCTAGTAGATGAATCTCAACATTTCTCACCTATTTGCATTGGCTGAAAAGTGCTGATTTGTAATTCACCATGTTACAACTTTCTGGTCTGAGTTCATTTGATGATGATATTGCATCATACTCATCCTTTGTTGTTTTGGAAGAATAGCCTCAAACTTTTCTTTATTACAAGTGAGATATTCTTATGAACAAAATTATTAAAACGGCCTCATGTTTGCTACTGGATACACCTGTCTAAAATAAATGTATCCAAGAGTAATAAGCACACCACAGATGTTAACTGCACCACACCCTAATTCAAGGTTCTGAGTCAAGCTCTTTGGTGTTGAATTCTCACTTCAGATTGCCAGCTAGCTTATCTGCAGCTATCATACTTTCTCATAAGCACAAAGTACTGTGGTGCAGGGCCCTATCTATGTTGACTCAGAAGCCACATTTAGCTTAAAAGGTTATGCCTCTAAAAAAAAATCAGCTTAAAATAACAAAGTTACAAAGGCAGAACGAGGAACACATTGTCTGTGTGTATCATTTTTGCAGATAGTCATTCCCAGGTTTACTATCAGGCAACTTTTACTGGACCTCCAATCTGAGACAGCCCCTTCCTGAAACCCAACACTTTCCACATGGTGAGTTGAATTTGATGGCAGAACTTGTATTTTCTTTCTCTCTTCTGTGACTTTGTCTGAAGACTTGAGATAAATCCATCCAGTATTGTTACTGTTCAGCAGGTTCAATATATTTTATTTTATGTTTATTTATTTATTTAAAAGATTCGTATGCCCCCCCCATCATAAACAACTCAGTTAAAGAATTGTTGACAGATCCTGAATGCCAACTTCAACTGAAGGTGACTTCAAACAAAATACTTCTTCATTAAAAACAGCAGCATAATTATAATAATAAAAGTAGCAGTGCTGTTGCATGTTCTATTAATTATGTTAGTTATCAAGACAATCATTTGTTCACAAGGAATAATGAAGCACCAAAATATGTTTGTTAAAGTTCTCCATTTTGTAACCACTGCAATCAGCAAAAGCAGTGCTTCTGTTCCACATAAAATTGATTTAAGCTTAATACTGATCTTATGTCATACTTAGTGTTACTTATTCCCTTAAGCATAAGATTAACCAGTGATTAGGTCAATAGACTTTTTAATAATATTGTTTTGAATAAAGTGCCCTATAGATTCACTTCCCATCAAAACATGTAATTCATAAAGAAATCAATAAATGCCAATAATAAATATTGGTATGCAATCAAAATGGAATGTGTAAGGAACACCATGAAATTGCTTCAATTCATTCTTTCCATTCTATCTTATTAACATTCCTATCATTGAAAGGTAAGAAATGAAAGAAAACCAATTGCCTCACTTTGCACAAGGTGGGAAGATCAAGGGGCTTTGATAAAAGTTCTACTTCCTTTTAGTCTCTATTGATTTTATAGAGATTCCTGTGTCTAAACTCAAACTCATATTTAGCCAAGTCACATGATAATCAGATCAATGAAACTAAGGGGTGGGGGGATGGGGTGGAGATATAGCTCAAAAGAAAGTCAAAAGAAAAAGAGTCAAGTCAAAAGAAAATTACTAAATGAAACAAGCTGTATTTCCTGTAAATGCCTACAGATATTAAGTGTAATTTTAGAATAATGTTTCCGCTTCAATGTCTTTTTTTTGTGAAATATTGCACATTTACAGAAAGCTGTGTTTATCTTTCATGAATTGATGTACGTATTTAGTCATTTCAGAATTGAGCTGGCAACTCCATTTTGGGATTTTCTGTCATGGGAACTCATCGTCTACCTCTTTCTCAAATTCAGTTTTTTTAATGGTAGTGTAGTTTATTTCCATTAAATCTATCACTTACTAGCTATCCTATGGAATAGTTAAACAGGTAGGTTAATAATAGTTATAGTGGTAATAGTTTTTCTAGTAATACTTTTCTTTCTACTCATTTCTTTGTGCTCCAGATTCAATGAACCAATTCATTTCAGGTTATGTAATCTGAAATGTCTATTTCATCTTTAAAAATTCTTTTACTAGATTATTTATTTATTTATTTTATTGGCTGCCCATCTTAACACAGGGTAACTCTCGACAGCTTACAGTCATGAAAAATGTATCTATACCTGTAAATTAAAATATAAATAAATTAAAACTAAACCTTAAAATCTAACAACATGTGGTTTGGGTGGAGGGGTGGGATCTATTGTTTCTTGATTAATCACTTCCACTGCACTGTTCCCCCATTGGAGTCCTAAGTCAACTGGTTAAGCCAAGTCTTTGGGTTTTACAAAAGGATAGGAATTTGGGGCCAACCTGTGGAGCAAGATATTTCAGAGGTCAGGAGATAGAACACCCTCTTCCTGGACCCTGACAACCAGAATAATTGGCCTGACAGGACCCATAGCATGCCTTCTCTGCTGGCACAAGTGGGATGGACCATTCCCAGTGGAGTGAGATAGTCCCTCAAGCAGCCTGAACTCCTGCCATGAAGAAGTTTAAAGGTGATTACCAGAACCTTGAATTGCACCTGGAAGCAGATTGGCGGCCAATGCAGCTGCAAGAGCAGTGTTCTTACAGGGGCCATTCTTGAAACCTCCAAAACAGCCTGCTCCACTGCACTCTGCACCAGTTGTAGCCTCTAAATACTCTTCAAAAGTAGCTCCATGTAGAGCACATTGCAATAGTCCAACTATGAGATTTATTAAGAACTGAACAACTGATTGCAGTGAATCCTTATCCAAGAAAGGCTGCAACTGTTATAACACAAAGTCATGCAAAGACTCTACTAGCCATGACTGTCACCTGCTCCTCAAGCAGAACTTATGAATCCAAGAGAACCCACAAGTTGCAAACTGGATCTGTCTGGGGCAGTGCCTACCATCCAGAGTCAAAGATGCAAAGTCACAGGTCCTAGAGCACCATGTACCCAAAACTATTTGGTCTTGCCAGGATTCAGTTGAAGCCTGTTGCCCCCATCAAGGCCCCCACAGACTACAGGCACTGCAAGAGGGCAGCCACAACATCACTTGGATCACCAAGAGTGGAAACATAGAGGGGTGGGGTTTTTTTTTGCCTTTGCCTTATTTGTAATTATCACTATGTATGTTATTTATTTTTTCTCAAATTCTATCTCATCTTTTCTTCTAGGAACCCCAAAGGGCTCAGATGTATATCACCCCTTTAATGTTTACAACTTTAAGCCTGTAGGATAAGTTCTACTGATAGTGAGTATCTGGTCCAAAATTACATTCAAAGCTTCTCCCTAGGCATGGTAATGAAACTCTTTCTCAGAATGAAATTGACAAGGGCAAGGCTCAGGTAAATAAATCACTTAATTTTGATAAAATATTTTTTTACAATACTTTTTAAGAAAAAGGTTAGCTAGTGAGCAATATAGGAATCTATATGTGTGTTTTAAACTCTTCCTTTTCTTACCCCATATTCGCGGACTAAGAGATGGTTTATTGTTCGTTATATCTGAAAGCACCTACATCATTTTTAGGTAATAGTTTTTCTGCTCTCAAACTCTTTACTTACTGGCTTTAGTCCTCATATTTACACTTCAGGTTGGAAAGGGAACTTGAACTGGGTCTCCCTGGTTCTAATCCAAATCCTTAATGGTTTTCTCACAATGTTTTTCTCTCTGAGGCTCTCTGCTAATTTGGTCGATTCTGAGGCTGGCTTGTTTTGGTTGGGAAGAGACAAAGAACTATAGTTGATGGAAGCTTAAAAGTCTGAGGCTCAGTAAATACTTTTCCTTTAAGTCACTGATTTCCTATGTGCAACTTTGGTATCAGAGTTTGGCTTGGCAATTCAGTTCAGAATCTGGAGTTGGTCCATGGAGGATGTACCTACCGTATTTTTCGGAGTATAAGACGCACCAAGGTTTTGAAGAGGCAAAATAAAAAAAAGTTTTTGCACTCTGCAAATCTCCCAAAAATGGCCCATTTTTTTGTGAAATTGGGCCTGTTTTCCCCCCAAAAAAAGTGCGTGAATAGTCCTTAGGAGGCTTGTAGAGTGTTCCTGGAGGGTCCAAAAACGAGCAAAAAATGGCCCGTTTTTCATGAAGGGCATTAGGAAGCTTATAGAGCAGGGGTCCCCAACCCCCGGTCCGCGGACCGGTGCCGGTCCGCAGCTTCATAGGAACTGGGCCGCAGGGCTGGCAAGGAGGAGGGAGCAGCCCCCTGGCAGAGGATGGCCGAGCGCGCCTCCACCAGCTCGTTCCGATGGCCACCGCGGCGCACTGCACTTTCCGGGGCTTTCTGGAGAGGCTGGCATGTCGGCTGGGAAGGTTATCCCTCAGCGGGCGGCCGAAGGACCCAAGCTGCGGCTATCTTAAGCGCCCGGACGGCTTCAGCGGCGCACACGGAGCTGGAAGGGAGCTGGGCGTGCAGCGCCCGGATGGCTTTGGCGGCACTTAAGAATAGCCACAGCTCGGGTCCTTCGCCCGCCCGCTGCGGGATAACCTCTGCAACCAACATGCCGACCCCTCTGCTGCTTCCCCAGGGGGAGGGAGGGAGAGAATGGCAGACACACAGAGAGGCAGACTTAAAGAGACAGAAATAGAGAGAGAGGGAAACAGACACACATACACACATACACACACACAGTGATAGAGATGGGTGGAGGGAGGAGAGACAGAGAGAGAGAGACAAAAAACAAAGAAAGAGAAAGAAAGAAAAATAGAAAAAGAAAAAGATAAATGGAGGGTGGGAGGGAGTGGAAAGAAGGGGGAGGGAGGAGGAAGGGAGAGGTGAAAGAAGGAAGGAAGGAAAGGAAGGAAAGAAAAAGAAAAAGGTATGGAGGGTAGGAGGGAGGGAAGGAAAGAAGGGAGGCAATGGAAGGAAGGAAAGGAAAGGAAGAAATCTATTTTCCTATTTCCTTTATAAATTTAATAAATTGAAATTGAAATTCCACCTCAAGCTACCTGTTTGGTTAACCAGGTTAAAGATCTATTTTTCTCCCAGTGGTCATTTCAAAGGAATCACATCCTCTGAGTCATTTCCTGGATTCAAACCAGCATCCCAAAGAGTCATGGGCTGCCTTTATAATAATAATAATAATAAATTTTATTTCTAACCCGCTCTCTCTCCCCAAAGGGACTCGAGGTGGGGCACAGGTAAATTAAGAACAGTAACATAGAACAAAGTACAAAATTAAAATCACATTAAATCATATCCTGCGCTAAAACAACTATAAAATACCAACTTTATATATAACGAGTGCCCATAAATCCATTTTTACCATCTTCAGAAGACCAAAGACCAGCCAGAAATGGAAGAAAGAAAGAAAGAAAGAAAGAAAGAAAGAAAGAAAGAAAGAAAGAAAGAAAGAAAGAAAGAAAGAAAGAAAGAAAGAAAGAAAGAAAGAGAAAGAACTAACTTATGACCACAATTGAGCCCAAAATTTTGGTTGCTAAGCAAGACTGTTAAGTGATTTTCACCACATTTTCCAAGTTGGCCACGCCCACTGGTCATGACAACTGAGCCACTCCCACAAAACAGGCCACACCTTTTGGCTCTCAAAAGAAATTTCAGTTGTGGTACTGTTGATATTTGGCTCTATTGACTAATAAGTTTGCTTACCACTGCCCTAGACGGCCAAGTGAACCGACTCCCTCCCCCCCCCCGGCATGCGCATGCGCTGCCTGTTCCCCCTGCCCCCCTCCTCCTCTAGGCCAGCCGGTCTGCAGAATTTTCTTTAAAATGAAACCGGTCCCTGGTGCAAAAAAGGTTGGGGACCCCTGCTCTAGGCCAGCCGGTCCGCAGAATTTTCTTTAAAATGAAACCGGTCCCTGGTGCAAAAAAGGTTGGGGACCCCTGTTATAGAGTGCTCCTGAGGGCTGGGGGGGTCAAAATTGAGGGGGGAAACGGCCCATTTGTTGCTCATTTCTGCCCTCCCCAGCCTCCAGGAGCTCTCTGAAAGCCGCCTACAAGCTATGTACGGCCATTTTGGTGAAGGGGGCAGGGTTTCAGGGGGCAAAAAAATGCTGTACTCAGTGTATAAGACCCAGGTTTTCAGCCTCTTTTTTGAGTCCGAAAAATATGGTATTTCTCCAAATTTACATCCATGCTTCTTGCCTTTTTTTTCTTTTTTGAGAATCTATTTAATTCTTTCAGTCAGAACTTTTATCTTCCTCTTCTCAGTTCATTTGCTATTTCATCTTATATTTATTTTGCAGTTTGATCCTCACCCTATTCAATCAAACCATACCAATGTCCTTAAATGGGGTGCTCATTGTTGTATTTAATCAACATCCATTTATCATTAATTCATTCTTGTCCAGTTATCACTTCCATATAGCAAACTGCAAAAAATACTACAGGCAACTGATTCCTTCAGTATGCATTCTTTTAAATAATCCACTGCTAATTATGTTTCTACCAGTATTTGCATGTGTCAAAATTTCTTTATTCATTTTCTTATCATTAATAAGCATTCTACCAAGTACACAAATTCATTAATTTGCTATAACTTTTACCATGTACATACAACTTGTAATCATTCACTCTGTTTACTGTATCAAACATATGGTCTTTAATAGCTTCATTTTCAGTTTGATACTTCTCATCATATGATACTATCTAACAATAACAAAAAAATCATTTGGTTCTCAATTAACAACACATCACCATCTGCATTCCAAAGTACATGATTGTTACATTCCCAACAAATGCATACCTATAATGTCATCACACATTCTTTACACATTTATCCATAAACACATTAAAGAAACATGGGAATATCACATATTCTTGCCTTACCTCCTGAACCATTCATTAAACATTCCATTTGTTTTCATCCATGCTCAACTGCTACTATATTCAGCTCTAGATTTGCACAAAACATTCCATTGCTGAAGACTATTTAGGTTATTGCATACTTCCCTAAATTAATACATGTGAAATAATTTATGGAGAGCAAAAATTATTCCTACTTGCCTGTCATCATTTATTTATTTTACAAAATAGACTCTGTACTAATTTTACTGATTGGTTGCATTAATTTTACTCCTTTTTAATCTTTCAGTCAGAATTTTGCCAAATCCATTTCCAAGAAAATTTAATGAATTTATTTTTATTTTCTTCTAAAACTATTTACTTCCAAGATTAAGATACTATCAGAAAAACATTCTGTCTCCCATTCAGGACTTCTTTTCATCTTCATATCCTCAACTAAATCTTTATTCTTTCATTAGAAACAGTCAAATAAATTATGCTTTTAAAATTTAATCCTTTCCTTTACTATGTGTATATGTGTATATAAGAAGAATTTAAACTTTATATTTTCAAAACTAAGATATTTTTCTCAACAATTATTCTTGGATTATTGAATTGTCCAGTTTCTGTACTGTACCAACTTGTTTGCCCATCTCTTAGTGTCACTTAATAATTTTTTTCTTTAAAATTGTGCATAATATTTTCAAAACAAATCTTTGCTCCTTTATTGTCACCATTCAGTAGAACATAGTAGGCAACTTTACCAAGTTTGGTATTTTTAATTTCATATGTATGTTCCATCTAGATAATACCATACTTTCTAGCACACACCCAGTTTACCTCTTTGGCTTGTAATTGATTCTCTTAATCATAACCAACTCTGCATGTAGTTCATATGTATATCCATCAATTTTACTTCAAAAATCAGATCAGCTTCATTCCTATCAACAATGTCCTTTATTTTATTTTCAAAAAGTTACAACATATATAAATTTATTTCTATCATTTAGACAGCCATATGACCAGTTGGTTTACTCTTTGAAAGAAAGGTAGCACAGTCTGAAGTGACCAAACTGAAATTTAAGTTTTTGGTTGACCATATTTTTAACCCAATTCTGGCAGGTCCAGTGATTATGTGAGAAGAGTATTAATCATAAAAAAAATGTGGTGGCTAATGAACTTCACTAATATTTATTTACATAAAAAGATCAACAGAAAAAAAGCAATGGGAACTTCTCATCCAAAGGCAACTGAACTTTCTTGATTTTTTCCTTGAAGATATTTCACTTCTCATCCAAAAAGCTTCTTCATTTCTGAACTGAAGAAGCTTTTTGGATGAGAAGTGAAATGCCTTCAGGGAAACACCACTACCCCCTGCCCCCCAAAAAAGTCCAGTTGCCTTTTGAAAAGAAAATTTGGAACAACCATGATCTGGATGATTGAAATCTCCAGAGATGACTGACTTCTGACTTCCTGCCAGTTTCCCCATTGACTTTGCTTATGGGAAGCTGGCAAGGGGTGCCAGAAATAACAATCACATGATTACAGGGATTCTGCAATGGCCACAATTTTGCAAATAAAGCTGATGTGAATTCTATGAGAATTTCAATTTCACAGAAGTAATGGTATATACAAAAAGTATTATGGTATAATGCATTGTTTGGACTAACTTTAAGTACAAAGAGACAAACAGTTAAATACAGTGACAGTTTTAATAGTACTGTATGTAGAGTTTTGTACTGTCCTTCAGTGCTTTTATATGTCTTTCCTATGTCATGTTTGTCACCCAATGGACACACAGATATTAACATGTCATTAATTAGCATTCCAGAAGAACTGCTTTTCTTGTTTAGCAGAAATAAAATGAAGTTCCCTTCCCAAGATCTCAATGGACCACAACCTATGATGATTATATGAGCATCCAGAATTGCTGGAACTAGAAACGATAGATAGATAGATAGATAGATAGATAGATAGATAGATAGATAGATAGATAGATAGATAGATAGATAGATAGATAGATAGATAGATAGATAGATAGATATCTTTTCCATTCATCATGTCATGTTTTTGATCAAGCACACCTTGTGTGTGCGGGTATGCGTATGTGTGGATACACCACATGCAAAAGTAAAAGCAGTAATATTCAGTTTGGGCACATTTTGATCAGCATGATTGATATAATAAATGCAATTATTGTCCCCTCTGAGTCAAGTTGTTCATATCATGGAGGGACTTATCATGATAGCCCAACATCCCTTTTTTTTTTAAATTCCAGAAGATCTACTTCCTTAACTATAACTGGGAGAAGAGAAAGATTGGCAAGCAAAGTGTCAGCATCCATAAATCATGAGCATGTTGGACTTTAAATGCTAGCATTTGATTAATTTATTTTGGTCCAGGTGACTTCCTGGACAAGTACCTGCAGTTTTCTTGGCAAAAATTCAAAAGTGGTTGGCAATTATTTTCTTCCTAGGTCTGAGAAAGAGTGATTGATCCAAGATCACCCAGAGAGCCTTGTGCCTAAGGCAAAACTATAACTTTCAGGGTCCTGCTTTATAGTCTGATGCCTTAACCACTATTCCAAGGAGCATTATGGCTCACATGTTTAGGACACTGAGTTGGAGGTTAGCAAACCAATGTTTGAGACCTGAGTGCTACTGCTTAATAGGTGAGCTCCCGTCATTCACTCTAGTTCCTTGACGGGAACATGAAAGTAGTCTCCTAGTGGGCATCTCCTGGGTTATGTTGCTGTCATTTGCTAATCCCTCCTTTTATTCTTTCCTCTCCCCTGCTACACTAGTTTAAAATTAAGGAACAGTTATCCAAATATAAAATATATAGATTGTATCTTAATGTGGAATCATGTGTAATTGATAGCTTTAGAAACATGCAACTTTTTCCTGGTAGTCTTGTGTGATATTTAATAAAGTGGAAGAATTGAGTTTTCTCGGCATTTCCTTTTGCCTAGATACTGTCAGTTAAAGTCAAATTCTTAATGTTAATCATAATTTCCTATGAAAATATTTCATGGTGGTAAATATAAATTATTAAAGCCAAATGCACACCAAGTGATTCATATATTCTATTAAATAAATATTTTTATATGATGCATTTGCAATGGCATGAAATTTATTTCAGTAGAATATAGATATATACATTTTCATAAAATAAAAAGATTATTAGTTTCTTTTTAAGATAACTAAAGCATAAAATGTGTATGTGGCATATATATCTCTAAATGTGAGTGTGTATATGCAAACATGCACACACGTTCACATATGAATACATTAAACTAATTCTCCTTTTACCCTATAAGTTGATGTGATTTTTATGGACAGCCCTCATAAAAGTGCTAAACATATTTAGAAATGAAATATATTAAATAAAAATAAAATCTACTAAGGGGAAGTAATTGTAAATATTTAATGATATAATTAACTCTTATTAATGTAATGTTCTTTATTTTTCAGATGAAAAATTCAAAAGACTTCATCTCTCTTACTTTAATGAGATGGTGTGTTTATCATAATTATTATGTATTTTCATTATCATTTGAAGAATATTAATAATTCACAGAAGTGCAATGGGCCTCATCCTGCTGCCAACTAAATCAGAAAAGGGCCAAAAATGTAAAGCAGGACAAAATAAGGCTCATGTAATTTTATAGTAGTAACAGCAACAAAGAAAACTGGAGCAGCTGCTGTTAATATACTTTGTAGTAACATTTCATTTTGTTTTGAGGCATCTTGGATTCATACATTGGAAGTAAGCTCAATTTTCTTTGTAGGAATCTAATGAATACTGACTCTTGAGTAGGTGAGTCTTAATCAGTTGACAGACTACATTAAAACACTTGTATCTAGCACATGGGTCACATCATCTACTCCAATATAAACTTTATTTCAAAGGTCTTTTCTTATTTCCAGAGCCAGGTCTCACAAGATGGTAGTTTGTTTTTCATCAGTTCTAAAGGTTGGAACATCAAGAATAAATGTGTGTTATTAGTTATCTATAATGAGTTATATTACAATTTTAAAAAATGTAATAAGCCAGCAAATGGCTTAATCAGGATGCTAGTGAATGTAATAGGATATCTGACTCTTTGCTTCATACTGTGGCATGGTGCCAGATCACAAGTTTTTGTGCTTTTCATTTGTGTGGGAAGAAAGTAGAAACTCTAGTCCTCCCAGGACCATTGAGCAACTCTCAATGGCCTGCACTAGCTGAGCTGTGAAAAACTAGTGTCTTAGGGGAAGACCAAAGGGTCAAGTAGGGCAAGGATGGATAAACAACCCTCATTATGCCCATGCCACAAGTCATCCAAAAGCATGACCAATATCATTTTCATCCCATATCTGAATCCTAGCTAAAAGGATTCAGCTAATCCACTTTTTCCAAGGCTTCTGAAGGCATTATACAGCCATCTTCTCAATCACCTCCTACCCAAAGACAAGGTTAGGTACTGGTTGAAAATTGTCCAGGATGCTGGGGTTCAGTGATGGCTCCTTGAGAAGAAGATGAACCTAGATCATTTTAAGAGATAAAAAACAACCTTTTCATTCAAAGAATTAATCCATCGCTAGAACCCATCACATGACATCATCACTCACCCCATGCTGAAAGGGACATGGATTTAAAGAGTAGCTAGCTTAACTTAGTCCTAAAGACCCTATCCACTTCCTCAGGTCCAACAAATTCAAACTGGTCACAGATAATTTATTATTAATTTTATTTTATTAAATTTATAGACCGCGCCCTCTCCCCCATGGGGACTCGGGGCGGTGCACAGGAAATTAAAAATCAAATAAATACAACAATATACAAAATATTAAAACTGAATTAAATTACTCCTGTGCTAAAATATCAACATTAAAACCCTTAAAACCCTAAACAGCTGTACCCCTTAAAATTCCAATTAAACAATTTATTTCTATAGGCTAGGTATGATAAGTTAGGCCAGGTCGGCCTGAGGGAAGAAGTGAGTCTTCAACTTCTGGCGGAAGGAGCGGAGGTCCGTCATTGTTCTGATTTCGGGGGGTAGGTTGTTCCAGAGGGTAGGGCCCACCATAGAGAAGGCTCTTCCCCTGGGCATCCCCCGCTGGCATTGCCTAGTGGACGGCACCCGGAGAAGTCCCTCTCTGTGGGAGTGAATCAGCCGGAGGGATCTATGGGGCAGGATGCGATCCCGCAGATAACTAGGACCTGTGCCATGGAGTGCTTTAAAGATGGTGACCAGCACCTTGAAGCACACCTGAAAGGCCACAGGCAGCCAGTGCAGCTCGCACAGGAGCGGTGTTACATGGGCAAACCTGGAGGTTCCCAGGACTGCCCGCGCGGCTGCATTCTGGACTAGCTGCAGTCTTCGGGTGCACATCAAGGGGAGCCCCATGTAGAGAGCATTGCAGTAGTCCAGGTGGGATGTCACGAGTGCATGAGTGACTGTGGGGAGGGCGTCCCGGTCCAATAAGGGCCGCAACTGACGTACCAGGCGAACCTGGTAGAATGCCCCCCTGGCCACGGCTGTCAATTGATCTTCCATGGACAGCCAGGTATCAAGGAGGATGCCCAAGTTGCATGCCCTATCCATGGGGGCTAGATGTTCACCCCCTATGGCCAGTGATGGAATGAACTGGTTGTACCAGGGCGCCGGAAACCACAGCCACTCGGTCTTGGACGAGTTGAGTCTGAGTCTGTTCCTTCCCATCCAGACCCGCACGGCTTCCAGACACCGGGACATCACTTCGATGGCATCTTTGGGGTGGTTTGGGGTAGATACATACAGCTGAGTGTCGTCAGCATACAGATGGTACTCTACCCCAAAACCACGGACGATCTCACCCAGCGGCTTCATATACATGTTAAACAGGAGCGGCGAGAGGACTGACCCCTGAGGCACCCCACATGTGAGGGGTCTCGAGGTCGATCTCTGCCCCCCTCCCAACACAAATTGCGATCGACCGGAGAGGTTGGAGGAGAACCACAGTAAAACGGTGCCCCTCACCCCCAACCCCTCCAGTCGATGCAATAAGATACCATGGTCGATGGTATCAAATGGGCAAGATTCTATCACATGCATCCCCTTTAGACCTACATCATGACCTGTGTCTAACTGTGAACAAATTAAAGTGAGTTTTGCAACAAATGATGACAAATTCCTTTACATATCCTGCAAAAGGTTACCTTAGACCTCTTTAGTCAAAGATTCATGTCACCCAAAACGAAGTTGCAGGGCAGCAATTTGCAAATGCAATAAGGGCAGAGGAATATATTGCTTCATTACCCTTATCATTAGAAGGTGGGCCTAAATAGCAGCACTAACCTGCATTCTGTCATGTTCATCCTTAGTTGAACACCCAAAACACTATAGATATATCATGTCTTATTTCATCTCCCTCAATTGCTCTTTTAACTATAGAGAAACGTTAGAGATTACATGGGTGCAGTCCAATCTAATACCTTAGCAAACCCCTTTATTTCAGGCATCAGCCAAGGCTTTGGATGGACTATGCAACAATTCTCTCTGAAACATGTCTAGCTTCATCAATAGCTGGGGGAAGACTGATCTAACAGGTTGAGCATCCTTGCAATAGAGAATTCCATGGAAATCAGGATGTGACCTGATCATGACACCCCGATTTTACATCATATACTCATCATTCTGGCAGGAACACCAAATCTGGAGTGTGACTACTGTTCCATATCAGGTTCTGAATGACCTGAGATAGGCCCAGAGCTGTCATGTTGGCCATTAACTCTCAAGCCAACTTAGACCCCATTCCTAGATTGAAATGTCCAAGAACTCTACTGGTGGCCCTGAAATAGCATCAAGGAGCTTGGTCAGGGAGGTTGTTATGCAGCAGTGAGGCTAGTACAACAGCAACAGTCCTGACTGATCCTTAAAACCAACTTTTATCCAAATGACAATTGCCCCCACATTTCCAGAGTGGCTGATGCTACACCCAAAACATTACTAGGCATATTTCTTTTTTTTTCTCTTCTTTTTTTCATTTGTTCCAATTCCAAACAAAAGCTAAATAGAAATTTTAAACAGATAAGCACTAGATTTACCCAAAGGGAGTTGGCTTACACAGATTTACTTCAGTAAAATTGTTCAACCCATAAGCAAAGTATTATTTGCCAAAATTGTACAGTAGTCTTTCTTACATTAATTGCACAATCTTAAACAAAATATGTTCTGTCAAAACCAACTTTGACACTCCAAACAATATTTTACAATTAAATCCACAGATGCTTTAGATCTTACTCCCCTCAGAGGGTTTTCCATGTCAGATCTGTTTTGGAAACCAGAATTTCCTATTCAGTTCACCAGGCATTTTACAAGTCAGCTCTCAGGAAAGAGTTTTTCCATCACTGGGCATATTCTGAAAAGGCTATCCCCCTTCTACATAGAGATGAATTTTAGTAATACATGTCAGGTTAGCCCTTTTATGAGTGATTTAATCACTGATGAGGAAGACCTTATTGCAGACCAACAGTTTAAAAAACCCCAATCTCATGATCATTAACCGTAAACATTTCATAAAGAATTCTGAAGAATTCTTCGGCTATAAGAAAAGTTTCCTGTAATTGGTATGATTGAAATCTCCAGATAGCATAAAATGGTTTTATTAATCCCATGACATTAAAATAGGTGAACTGTATTAAATCTAGATTATTAAGTTTAGATGTTTTATTCATCTGTCTAATAGATGTTCACATGATAATGCTCTTTAATAGACTTTAAGAGTACTTAGTCAATATGAGAGGCTAAGTACAGAGACAAACTGCGTTTGTGTATGATGGTAATTGAGTGAGGAATACATGGATTATGAACTATCCCAAATCTACATAGATGCATCCTTATCAAAATTACTGTCTTCTTTCATGGTTTAATATAATTTCTGTAAGACAGGTTTATGCTTGTGCTAATATAAATGCACAGTTACTAGATATATTAATTTGAAAACTTTTGGATCATACCCAAAAGCTGAATAATCACATTAATCTTTTTTGTAATTTATATCTTCTCTCACTCAATATACTATGCCTTTTTCTTTAAAAGAGATCCATCGGTGCTCTCACTTGACTTGCTGAGATTATATCACAATTACAGTAGATTATGGGTTAATTACAAGGTATACCAATCACCAAAACTCTTAACAGGAAGGGGATTATATGGCATATAACATATTGTTGAACTATAAAACACAGTAACTCTAGTTGAATGGTTGCTCATGGTTATAGTTCAGCAAGAACTGAATCGTCACCCACAGATCCCCAAAATGAAGTCAATTAATATCTTCCAAAGAATGCTTGTGGACTTCCCCTTCTGGTAAAGCAGAAGGCTAAATAGATGTTTTGGTAAGAGGGCTCTAATTACATTCACAACTTATTTCTATCCTTTAGGGCTGGGAGGCAGAGGAGTATAAACTGTGACAATACTTGTGATCTCTGCTTCATGGCCGTATCAGGGACAGTTGCACATGTAGCTATGCTGCTTTATATCCAACTTTTCCAACAGAATTCAGTGTGATTAAAAAATATTTCATCCCATTCCTCTCTCCCCCTACCCCCACCAGCAGTTTGATAAAGGTTTAGGAGGGAGATCATCCCAAGTAACCCAGCAGCTTCCATTGTTGAGGAAGGACATGGCTTTGGCTTTCCTTATCTTAAACCAATAGCTACATAAAAAAGTAGTATCTTGATATATTTCTGTAATGCTACCAATTATATGAACTTTATGTCATACAACATTCAAGCTCAGGAAGAGCAAGACAGGTAAAATATAAAGAGCAATTGGAAAAGAACAGTTGATGGACTTCAGATTATTTAAATTCTAAGATTAGTGTCTATTCCTGACAATAATGAAATAAGGCTATGTAATTCTTCCAAGAATCTCTTGCTTTCAAATTCTAATTAATTCACTCATATCTGTAAGGCTTCTTCAGTTCCCAATGATCTTTAGGAGGTGACAGCATCCTGAATAAAAGGACTGCGAGATTCTCAATTCAGTCAGTAGTGTGAGCTACTGTTTTGTTTGTTCATTAATCACAATTATTCTGTCTTTGGGAATGTAAATCTTATTCTGCTGTCTAAGAACTGGAATCAGTGGAGATTCTGGGTGGAAAAATGACAAACTGGTGTATCTCCAAAGAGCAGGAATGATGCTGAGGTGTAGAACTGTGACTGGGCAGGAGGCCTGGTTCAGTGGTACTTCTCCAGATAAGGAAAATCTAAAAAAGGTTGCCCAGGTGTGTTTTGGAAAGCAGGTTTTCATGAGAAAGTTTGCAGAGTCTTGGAAGCAACTCTTGAGCCCCAGAAGCTGAAAAATAAAGATCATGTTTGCAGCCTAAGTGGAGCCTGTAATGGTCTTACCTAACTTTTGTTCCTAAAATGTATTCTAATTGTTTAAAAGAAATTTAAACAGAAATTTTTGGAATAGCAGAATAATTAGACCTTCTTGTGAGTGATCCTACAACAGGGGCTGAAAAATGGAAAGAAATAAGTAAAATGATTTAAAATTACTTTCAGCAAAAAAAACCCCACCCTTTCTAAGAATTAAAAACAAAAATTCAAAATGGATAAAAAGTTTGGCTGAATTTAGATTTTGCTTATTTTGAAGCATTTTTAAATAAACACGTAAGTAAATATATAAATAAATAGTATAGAGCTTCATGGGAAAAAGGACTGTTTGTATTCTTTAAGTGAAATGATTGATTTTTCTAAATGAAGAATCAAGGAATTGTCTTTAAAGTTCATAGATTGTTGAAGGGATCAAAAGGGATTAATGATTTAAGAATTTAGACAAAGAAAAAGAAGTAAAAAGAGGAGACTTTTCTCTTTTGTTTTTGCTTTCTCGTATTTGGACAAATAAAGAAGATAGAGAGATGGCTATTATTAAGAAAGCAACAATCACTAAAACAATAAACAGCAGGAAAAGATATTATACCAGGGATATTACAAAATATGTTTGTGCAATGGAGATGGAATTAACAACCAGCGAAATGAATGAAGATGGGGATATGGCATTAATAGAATTAAGAGAGGAAAAAGAGCTTTCTGAAACTGAAAACAATTTTGATCCAACCTGGAGAAAAAGTAGTAAGGACAGAGCTGTTTTGATAGTGTTTATGGAATGAAAGCCAATTGAGTGTAGTGGGTAAAGTATTGGCCTAAACCAAGAAGCCATGAGATCTAGTCCTGCATTAGGTGTGAAAAACTAGGTGACTTTGGGGCAGTCACTATCTTTCAGCCCACCCCATCTCACAGAGCTATTGCTGCAGAGAAAATAGGAATAAGAAGTATTGTATATGTTTGCCACCCTCAGTTACTTATAAAGTAATACGGAAGAGACAAATTCTAATAAATAAGTTGGAGATTGTAAGAGTACTAAGGTGTGAGGGGATGCCTCTCACAACTTGTATTTTTGATTCAAAGTAAAACAGATATCATTTCCTCAAAGATCTATTTTTATTTGCCTAAAATCTCACACCTAATGATATGTTATTATCTGATTAGGGCCAAGCATATTTTTCACACTAAGGAAGAGTTTAGGGTGTGACAAGAAAATCACCAGGTAAGAAATTCCAAAGCAAACTGTTTAAATTTGCATTGACAAAGGTGTGAAATAATTTAGCCACACAATGGCATAATTAAAACAGCCTGGTTAATTGCTTCTGCCTCTGGCATGAAAGAGTTAATTCATGGGTACTGTCAAGACAGGCATTTTGCTGAAATATTAAGTGATTTCATAACCACATAGCAAGTCTGGTTTGGCCAGTTGCTTTTTCAAAAAGAGACACAGTGTAAAAAAAATGTAGACATCAAGAACAATCTGAGACATTTTTTTAACATTAATTCATGTAATCCAAAATATCAATTCACACTCATAAATGTATGATATTGCTTTTGGTAAAGCCATAAACATGACTGAAACACTGACGCCATTATGATCTGTTAGTTCTCAAAACAGAACAATCAGATTGGACCCACATAAATTCAATTCTCATATAGGACTAATAGAGAAGGCTGAGTCATAATAACAATATGATTTATCTTCAGAAAACATGACTCAGGATGCTAAATGAAATATTTACTTCTAAATGACGATTAAACTGCTCCATTTCTTGGAATGTGTAATATAACAAAACATTAAAAGAGTTCTCTTCCATTTGTATATACTACATTAACAGCAACTATCATCTGCAGGCTCCAAATCTCTCTCTAATTTTAAATTTTTCAGCAGACACAAAAAAGGGACTTCCTCAACTAAAGAGCCTCTTTATCCTGATTCAGGGGAGTGACTATAGTAAAAGAGGGCTCCCAAATCTTATACATAAATCAGAGCAAAAGAAGCACATTCTTTTAATTCATTCTACCTGCTTCCTACAGGCAAGTTTCATAAATATAATTTTTGAAACAATTAAATGATAAAAGAAAATGCTAAAGCCAGCAATTAAATAAAGAACAAAATTTATGGCAACTCGTTGAAAAGAAAGCTTAGAGAAATATAACCTCATTTCTCCTCAAAGTTTATTCACTCTGACAGGCACCACTACCAAGAATTCCCTGCAAGATCAGCAGCCTGCTGTGTTATTTATTTTATTTTATTTATTTTATTTTATTAAATTTATACCCCGCCCTTCTCCTTGTTAGGACCCAGGGCGGCGCACAGGCATTATTAAAACCACAAAATACAATAACAATTAAAATATATTAAATTAATAGACCCGTGCTAAAACCCATATTAAAACCGTACCAAATTAATTTATTTTTAAAAAGTCAGAAGTAGGGGCTATCCTAGGCCGGCTTGTTGGAATAGATACGTCTTAAGACGTTGGCGGAAGAGGCGGAGGTCCGAGATAGTGTGAAGGTGGGGAGGTAGGTCGTTCCAGAGGGCCGGGCCCGCCACAGAGAAGGCCCTTCCCCTGGGTGTTGCCAACCGGCATTGCCCCGCTGACGGCACCCGGAGAAGACCCTCTCTGTGGGAGTGGATCGGACGAAGGGATGTATGGGGCAGGAGGCGGTCTCGTATATAGCTAGGCCCTGAGCCATGGAGCGATTTAAAGATGGTCGTCAACACCTTGAAGCGCACTCGAAAGGCCACAGGCAGCCAGTGCAGCTCGCGCAGGAGGGGTGTTACGTGGGTTTGCCTTGAGGCACCCATAATCACCCGCGCGGCCGCATTCTGTACTAACTGTAGCTTTCGAGTGCACCTCAAGGGGAGCCCCATGTAGAGAGCGTTACAGTAATCCAGCCGGGATGTCACGAGCGCTTGAGTGACTGTGCGAAGGGCTCCCCGGTCCAGTAAGGGGTGCAACTGGCGTATCAGGCGTACCTGATAGAATGCCCCCCTGGCCACGGCCGTCACATGGTCCTCCATGGACAGCCGGGAATCCAGGAGGACGCCCAAGTTGCGTGCCCTCTCCATGGGGGCCAGTTGTTCGCCCCCAGTGGCCAGTGTTGGACTTATCTGGCTGAACCGGGGTGCCGGAAACCACAGCCACTCGGTCTTGGGCGGGTTGAGTTTGAGTTTGTTACTACCCATCCAGATCCGTACGGCCTCCAGACACCGGGACAGCACCTCGACGGCATCGTTGGGGTGGTTTGGGGTGGATATGTATAACTGAGTGTCATCAGCGTACAGATGGTATTCCACCCCAAAACTACGGATGATCTCGCCCAGCGGCTTCATGTAGGTGTTAAACAGGAGTGGCGAGAGGACCGACCCCTGAGGGACCCCACATGTGAGTGGCCTTGGGGACGACCTCTGCCCTCCTGCCAACACCCATTGCGACTGACCAGAGAGGTAGGACGAGAACCACCGTAGGACGGTGCCTCTCAGCCCCAACCCCCCCAATCGGTGCAATAAGATACCATGGTCGATGGTATCAAAAGCCGCTGAGAGGTATAATAGGACAAGGATAGAGGAACAATCTCTATCCCGTGCCCTCCAGAGATCATCCACCAACGCGACCAATGCCGTTTTGGTGCTGTGACCGGGCCGGAAGCCGGACTGGCGCGGGTCTAGATATGATCATAGGACATCACCACCGTACAAATAGCAGGTAAGCCTATGAAGAAGCAGGTGGTTTCTGATAAAATCTAAGCCCCTGGTTGTTTATAAGCCAACTACAACATCTTGAAAATCAGCCAAAGCTTCAAAGCTTTCAATAACTTAATTGACAGTAGGTGAAGATTTCAGGTTAGCAATTTTAGGGGCACAATGATTCCACAGAGTAGCCAGTCATAGCTATCTATGCTAGTTACTTTCTGAGCTACTCTAAAAGGCAGCCCGATACAGAGGACATTACAAGAATCTAATGCTAAAGATACTAATGTACAATTACTCTGGTAAGCCTTTCCTTGCCTTTGAATATTGTGATTGTTGCATTGTTATGAATCTGGTATATCAATAATATGAGAGAGGGAACAAACAAATATCTGAATGAGAAGTTCTGAAGCACCAGCATTAAGATAGGCCTAACCATTCCTTATCTTTATCCTGAAGTTCAGGAAGACTACTGTCACTGTGTAGAAAGAATGAAAGTTCAAAATATTATAGACTTCATTATCTGGTTCCTTAGGCAGGAGTGTGTGTTTGGAGCATGTATTCAGAGATTAGCTATGACTCTCAAGTAACATGACATAGTAAGCAACAGGTGCATCTATGTGAAGGTTAGGAACTTTAAAGATTTAAGATTCAGGTGCAGAATGACTTAGTATATGAATACATGCTTATCCATTGTGCTATTCTTTTTCAGGATAAACAATATTGTATCTAGACTCTAGAGCACAGACCAGGGATAAAAAATTAAAAGCATGAGCTAAGAAAAAAAATATGAAAATATAGTGAAAAATAATCTATATCAACACTATTCAATACACCTCTACAAATTTATCTGTCCTTAATAGGTATGCTTCTATTATCACATTCATTGAATGTGCCTTTTATTCTTTATATTCATCAATGACTTCCTGAGCATATCCTCTACTACTGTTTTCAATCTTCCCATTCCTCTTAATCCATTCATTCTTCATACATATATCTATAACCTGATCCTCACTCATTCTTTCTAGCAGACCAACTCTCAGTCTACTTCTTTCATGTTGATGGCTGACTTATGTATCTAATCCATATTAATTCAGAACCATTCTTGACCCCTCTTATGCCTTAAGTAAACCATTCCCATTGCATTCAATTTATTTTTAAATTTATCCTTACTAATCTACTTCTTAACTTCATAAAGAGAATAAACAGAAACACCAAAACATTTTTATTCTTTTGATATTCATTATTTACAACAGACCACATACTAGTTTTCGTATTCATTTTTTACAACAGACCACACATCCTACCAGGATTTGCACATCTTAAAATGTATTCATTTACCTATATTTAGTTAATATTTTTGAGCACAAATTTATCTATTCAGTCCATTTTTTCACTATTTATATATAACACGCAACTGATCATTCCATTTTTCGATGTCAAGCGTAACTACCTTCACCTTTGAAGCACTAATTTTCAGTTTCGTGTTACTTATCATATACTTTCACTACAAATCATTCAGGTGCACAACTAAAACCACAGCACTATCTGCATACATAGTACATTCTCATCTCCAACCCACACCCCTCCAGCATCATAACAAGCATTCCTTATTCATTTTCCATGAATTCAATAAACAATCAGAAGAACATTATGTATTCTTTTCACGCACCCTGCTTATAATCGAATGATTTGCTAAGTATTCAATTTACTCTCATACATTTTTTGTTTCCATCATATCTGTTCTTACTCCATTCAGTAATCAGTTTTCAATGACCTATAAAGCCCTACATGACATGGAACCAGATTATTTGAATTACTGCCTTTCTCCAGTTACACCTACCCGTGCCATCTAGTCCAACAGAGAAGGGTATTTTTCAGGTTCTATCCAATAGAAAATATCACCTGACAGGACTCAGGAGCAGAGCCATTTCTGCCACTATATCTACCCTATGGCCCCAATCTTGATGGCCTTTTGGAAAGCCCTGAAAACAGGGCTGTGGGATCACATAGTTGCATAAAATGATCGTGCTTCTCCTGAATTAACTGTGCTCCTGCATTGACTCTATTGTATGTTTTTAAAATCATTTTGTTTTAATAGTTTTAATGCTTTTATAGTTTTATCTCATGTTTTTTGTACTATTTATGTTTTAACTTTGTAAACCATCCAGAGCTCTGACAGAGATAACCTAAGATTTTTGTCTTGTCCACTAAATAACTTCACTTACCAAATCTAGATCTGGATTGGGACTATACTATTTAAGACTCCAATGACAATGATGAGATAGTATGTGCAAATGAGCTTGGGAGACTGATGGAAACATTGCAGATTAAACAACAGTCACACAAAGGCAGCTGATCTCATAAAAGGAATGTAGGCATGGCAAATGTCAAAGAAGAGACCCTCTCTAACTTTTTGGATTGTAAAGGTGATAGGGGAGAGATGTATTTTCAAGCTTGGAATATTCTGTTAATATAACCTTACATTTAGAACTTTATTCTTCTTGTCTGGACAACTTTGCAAGGCTAACAAACCTATAAATATATTCAGGGAATGCACCTTCCTTATAATGAAACTATGTTCCAATCAATAATAAGAATCATCAACTCCCAAAAATTCTGGGGGTTTTATATTGTTGATAAGAACTTGCCTTAAGAGACTTCATTTCAGCCTATTTCTGCTTCTTGGCATTCACTTCAGCTCTGTAGATCCATATGTGACTGATATTTAAGAAAGAAACAAGTTTGCATATGAACAGCATATTGATGATATTTCATTTCATATTACTTTATGTCCATTTCTAATAGCTTCAAATTAATGGAGATCAAATAACGCCTTTCTATAATCAGCAGCATAAATGCCAATGGAGCAAAATGTCAGTGTCATTATCTCAAATCATCCCTGGAGTAGAAGGACCACTGAAGACTTCTATTTCAGCCTTTAGAAGCTGAGAGGAGCAGGAGGAGAAGCAGAATAGAACCTCTATAAGATCATAGCTTTAAGATGTGTTAGACATAATAAAGTTTCTTTGCTACTTTCACCCCATCTATTAGGCTACCAAAATGCAATAGACACAGCTATACACTGCAATACATGTAATCGTCCTTGTAGCAAATTCTACCTCAATACACTCTAGTTACTGTATACATATCTTCTGGGTCATTAGGAATATTTGCTTCTACAAAAAATGATGATGGATTCCTTTGTATTAGGTTAAAGATTAAAAAATACTTCCAATAATATCACTTCCTGCACATCATAATGGAAGCTTAGCTGAGGTAAACAGTGGGGCATAGAGAACAGAGCAACCAGAGGGCATCAAGCTTGAAGGTGATCCTTGACATCTGTTCAGTTCAAGCATTCTGCAGCCAAGGCTGGGGAACATACAAAGCCATTCATTAAGGCTATTGGTTCACTATTATCTTTTTCAGTCAAGAGTTGCATTCCATTACAGGAAATAAGGGTCTTATGATTTGCCCTGGCTAGAAGAGGTGCTCCAGAATAATATGAGAGACATATTTATTTGACTACAGAAATTTAGGGGAGAATATTTAGCTCTGAAGGTCATTTACCAATCTACTAGTACAGTAAAGGTGCAGTGAAATAAGGCTTCCTCTAATATTGTACTTGAACCAGGCTGTTAATGAAATGAAAGCAATAGCAATCTTTTTTCACATATTAATATCAGATGTTCAGCTTTAGCTGCATAGTGTGCTGAATTATTTTGTAAACATGTTTTTAAATATTCTGTTTTCAGTCCCTTACCTCCTTATCTTCCCCACTCTTGGGACCAAAGGATCTTTTCCTTGACATTTTAAAGCATTAAACAGCTCCAGGGCTGAAGGAAACTTTTTCCCCCTGTAATCTTTGAAAAGTTTAGTTGTCAAGGAGACACAGTTTGATGATCAAGTGTGAAGACCTAGGCACAGAAACTAAAAAATATATAAACTGAGAAAAGCAGGATCACATCAACCAGTTGTATCTGGAGGCAGGCCTGTAATATTCCAGAGCATCCAGCTTCCTTGGCATATCTTTTGCTACTCAATTATATAGCCACTCATTGAACAGTGCCATCTTTTGAGGGAAGCATCATTAAAACACCTTGCTCTGATGATATATTACTCTAGTAAATTATCAGTTTGAGGTCCGCAATGGAAATGTCACTCACAAGATTGCTGCTTTCCTGGGAAGGTAGGGTCCAAGAGTAGATTAGATGTAATTATAGAATAAATGACAGCCAACAAGAAACACACTGAAGTTGTTCTCCTCACTCCAGGCAAAAAAGTGGGGGGATGATTTAATGAATTTCTTTTAGATATTATAGTTGGTGCCAGGGTGGAGAAATGGAACTCATAAAATTAAAAAAAAGAGGTAAGAGACATCTGTTCGGGTGGTTAGAACTTGTTTTAAACTCATAATCCACCTGCAAGTCTGCATAAATCATTTTGACGGACTGTAAAACAGATAAAGCTATCCTATTGTATAAAAAATGTTCATGAAATTTGTTACATAGCACTCATGATTCCTTGTGAATTTGGTGCTGGTTGCAAGCAGATGCTTCTTTTGTTGTCAACTGAGAAATAGACTTGACAGCAGATTAATTTATCAGACCACTGCCTGTAATTCCAGTCATTATCATTAGAAGTCACAACCTTTATGTGGCCAGTTTATTGAATTGCCTTATGAAAAGGAAAATCCAACAGTTATAATGCACTGACATCTTCTCAATATCTATCTACTTTTTCAAGAATGTTAAGATAGTGTTAAAGACAAACACACACACACATTTTCAAATTATAATTCAGTGCATTTTGTTCTCTTCCACAAAACATAGCTTTTTTCTTCCTTTATCTACCTACCATTCATTTTCTTCATTTTTATTAGCCATTACATGTTTTCCTTTATCTTCTGTGTTTAAAGAGCACTGAGCATCCTTAGTTCCCCAAAGTGTCTTTAAAAGTTCTTCATGGCTATCAGTAAAAACAAGAACTTCTATAAATGTATTTGGGATTGGGTTTGGTAATATCTTGCCCATGGCCCTATTAATCTGGCAGCTCTAATGCTTCTATACCTTTCCATTCATGCAGGATTTCAGACAAACAGTTAAGATAACCCTCATTACTCCATATGCTTGCAATCCATTTTATTTTATAGTTGCTACAATATATAGTCTTACCCGTCAACCAAGGGGAAAAGGCTAGTTTAAGTGATTAGCAATTGATTTACTTTTGTGCCACAAATATTTCTTACTATCTAACAGTAGAGCCATCAGTCCACAAATCTCTTTTAAGAAAGAAAAGAAAAATGCTTTAAATTAATAAAATATCAGTAGAGCATTTAGTCAGCTCCGTACATTGCATTCATGTTAGTCAGAGTTTATTGTTACCAGAAGGGAGAGCTTTAGTGCCCAACATATCCTTATTTCTCATTGCAATACTGTCTCTTTTGCCCAGCTGTATGCCTTAGGCTCGCAGTCTATGACTTCTCACCTTTTCATCTGGCTAATTATGGGTAGTTAAGTAATTAGCTACATCAGTAGGATGTAAGGGAAGTAGAATGTCAAAGGGATTACTAAAAATAAGATAAAGTCGGGATTAGTTCGAATTTATTTCTGCATCTGCCTATCAGAAAAGGAGCACCTATTGGCAACATTCTTCCATTCCTTGGATCCAACTATTAATACAAAGCATACTATGACCCTGCATTCTAATGTTGGATGAAATTATATGTTTCCATTTAAGATAAGCCAACAAAATAATTAACTAATATTATTTTACTAAATGAACAATCATTTTTGGAAACTAGTCATGGAAGTATCTTCTGCCAGTCCAAGTATGTTTTACAGGAGAAAATAATAAATTCAAGCTGTTCTACCAGACCTCCATTTTTGCTTCCTTTAAAACCAACCAAACCTGAAGAATGCATACATTTTTATCTAAGCATATATACTGTATATAAGCAATGTTCTAGCTCCCATATTACATGTACATGTTTATGCCTTTCTCTCATGGATATAGCGCAACTAGCAGCTAAGAAACATAGACCTTGCATCCAAATCAGAAACTGCAGGCAGTTAAATTTCAATTATAGTTTATTTTAACAAACAATTTTAAAATTTCTTGTACATTTTCCAAGAAATTGAATCAACCAAGTTGATTCAAATTTATTAACAGCTGTGATAAACTGGAAATTGAATGATGGATCTGTCTTTGATTTTTTTTCAGAACATTATAATAAATATCATTTGCCATAGAAAGAACATGAGAACTATGCTGAACTGATGTTCTTTCTGCTGGATTTAGCCCTGTTATTGCTACTTTCCTCAGTTTAAAGCAACCACTTTTGGCATCTGGAACATTGATATCTTCCTAGATGTATCAACTTTCAACAAAAAGTTGAGCAAGAGCCTCATCCCAAAGTAAATTTCATGAATATATCCAAACAAACTTTCCAAAGAACAAATTTATGCGCAAACTAGAATGGAATGATTGGTCATGATTTGGCAATTCGTTGATTGTAACTCTGCTTAGGCCTTTAAAATGTTGATACATTTGCTTGTTTGTTTGTTTGTTTGTTTGTTTATGTGACACTTGGCAGTATTCAGTATTAAAAACCAACAACAACAAAAAACCCAGAAACCCCCATCCCCAGTGGCAGTTTCAAACACAATCATACAAGCCACGTGATCCAAATCAAGGTATGTTGGATATGTTTGTTGCCTTGAGTTACTTATAAATATCATAAAGGCAGAAAACAAATAAAACAAACAAAAAAAGGAATGAAAGAAATATGGAAAATTCACTTCATTAGAATGTCTGCCTGAACTAGAACAGCAGCGGTCTGTTGAGTAACCTCAATGTCTTGTTTGCCATTACTGACCGTAGAAAAAGATGAATGTCACTCTACATTCTGGCCACCAATCGCCAGTTGAAGTTCCTCAGTCTTTCTGCAGTATGAATGTGAGTTTTGAAGATGGGGAATGACTCATCACTTCTAACTGATAAATCACTTGGTAGCATAAAATTGAACTTTTTCTTTTTTGCAGTTTAACATATTTTTATTAGACATTTTAGAAGAAATATATAACAGGGAAGGAAAAGGACAAAAGAAAGGATAAAAGACCAGAATGCAGATGAGTAAACAATGCATTTATAAATGTCATTGAGAATTTTTCATTAGTCAATTGTGAATAACAAAATATACTCCATTGTTTTAAAAGCTTGAAAAATTGCTATTAAGCTCTAAGCAAAACATAAATATCAGCAACCTATGAATTGCAATAAATCCTGTCCATGCTACTAAAAGTTACCCTACTTTAGAAAAATCTAAATTAAATACATAAACTAAAATAAAAATAAAAATTTTATGTGGAGTGGAAACTCAACATTGTATTGAATTGTAATCTAAGAATAGTTTCCAATTTGAAATAAATTCTGTGCCATATTTACTTTTGAGATAGATTATTCAAGACATTAAGCATATTCCCATAATTTAGATAACCATTTTTCTATAGAAAAGATCAACTGTTAAAGTATGCCAAGTCTTTCATTGGAATATTCTTGCAGCAGTTAGCATGCATAATGCTAAATCAGCATATTTTGTAACACATAGTGGATTAGTAATTTTTTTTTTTAAAGCACAGTTTGAAATTGGAATATGTCTTCCGAGATTTGTTCTTTTCAATTTGAATAATTTTCCAAACTAGATGATTTTTACTACATTGCCAGAACAAGTGAAAAATGATTTAATCTGATCATTGTATTTCTTTCAGAGTCAAACAAACATATTTTCAACACTTAGCCATATTTCAACTGAGAAATTGAGAGAATCCTAGATCAAGCCAAAACCAAAAACACTAGGGAATTCAGATAAATAAGACAATAAGTAAATATACAGACAAAAATCACAATTACACACAATTCAAAAGAAACAGTAAAAAGCTAAGAAGGAAATAAAAAGACAATTCCATCCAGCAACATACAACTGTGATGGAAGATTGGAGTGAGGGGTTAAAAGGAGCCTGAATTTAGAATAATTGCATTGCAGTAAGCAGCACAGATTGGTCCTCTCCCCAAATCCCTAAAGCCTTATCCTGCCCTTCCCAAGTGAATGCAGAGAGATTGTTGTAACATAGCTGGCTAGCAATAAACTACTGTTGAAACTCTTCATGAGTGGTTCATTTGCTTTCACCTGACAATAAAATAAATGGAGATTAATACCAGACAAACAATCAAGCAGAAAACAATAACTAAAGGAATAACCAAGGAGAAAACCACATCTCATAAACATTAGCGAGACAAACTATTGTATATAATTGGGGGGCAAACCCCATATTCAATAGCACTGATGAAGTTATCTAGTCAGGTGATGAAATGTCTGTAAGTAAACAAACTGAGAGCATCAAGGACTCCACATTACATTTCTACTAATTTTTAGAAAATTAGCTATCCCCTTTAGTGAGCAGAATTTGGATAATATGCTAACAATAAAATATTTTATACTGGTTTTCTTTGAGTATAACATTCGGTATAAATGTAATATTCCTCTTCCATTGAAATTCTCACTGTTACCACTGTCATCAGAACACCAAAAATTCTTCATAGACTTAATCGTACAATTTTTGACTTTCTGCATCATACTTGGCTAACTAAAGAAGGCCCAACAGATACTGATTTATGCATTATACAATTTTTTAAATTCAGTCAAACATCTAAGTGTTTCCCCTTGTTTCTGTAATTTTTTTTAATACTGTGCTATTTATTTGAAGATACTGAAACCAATCAGAGACTAAGCCTTTGGGAAGTAACAGTATGAGAATCTACCTTATTTTCAGTAATATTTTGAAATCTAAGTAAATTATCTATTAAATTACTTTAGTTGTGCTCCCTGTCCATAAATTAAACTTTCATATATATTAATTAGGTTTTTTAAAAATTAAGATGATACATGACAATATTTAACATAATGATATATTGTTCAATGCTATATTACATTTGAAACAATCTGGTGAACTGAAACAATTTATGAAACTGTCCACTGAATGAAGGCAATAGAATAATAATAGAAAGGCCAGTGCTGTGCTATATTCTAAAAGAACACCATTATGTCACACATCATTAGGTTTTTAGACTTTTTCATTCAATTGTTAACAACGAGACTTAGAGACTTTAAAATCTTTTTTCCTTGTCATATTGATTTCCCATTCCTGTATGTTAAATGGAGGTGAAATCCACATCAGCACTTTTGTACAACAATGAAAAATCTAACTTGCAAAGTGCATTGGCATACCCAAGTGCCTCTCTTTCTTCACTATCATTAGTTGATAAAAGCATATTTCTTGTGTGAACATGTTTCAGCTACAGATGGCAGAAATGGGATACATCTAAATATTATGGACAATTTTACAAAACTAGGACAATGCCATTTTTAAATTAAAATTTAAAATTTTATTTATTTTTTACTTAAAACCAATTATTTTTAAACAATTACTTACCCAGAGCATAGGTATTGTCAGAAAACAAAGTCACAGCTAAAGAAAATGTGTGTTTAGTTTTAAATATGTTTCTTCCCAGGTCCCTTCAAGCCTTATGAATCTATGCTCATAGAACTTGAAGGGACCTAGGAAGTCTTTTGACCCAACCACCTGTTCAATGCACGAAACCTTATACCATCCTGATCAAATGGTTGTCCAGTCCACTCTTGAAAACAATGTTTTTTTCAACAAAAGGGAAAAAAAATAGGGAAAAGTAGTCATGCATTATGCATATATAAAGTCATGGAGCAATACTAACACTTCATATCCCTAAACCAAATGAATGTACCTTTTCCTAACCTTTTAATATGTGCCTTTGTAATGCTGTTTTAATACTTTTGAACCCAACTCTAACTGCATACAATGTTAAAAACTGTGTCTTCTGACTCTTAATTGTTCTCTTATTTCTTATTTAAAATGAATCAAAACCTTAGCGCATGTTTAAAATTAATTCTTAGATCTTCCCTGACTCAATTTAGACACCTACATTAGAAATCTGATTGATATATTAACATCATTAATTACTTATTTAACCCATTCATTTTGCATATCTGTTTGGGTCTAATCGAGGCAGCCTACACTGAATCCTGAATCCTATTTAATAAATCAAGAATTAATTTTTGAAAAACTCATTTACTGACCTTATGTGATAGTGAATTCTATTGTTGATAGCTTATGTCCTTGTATGCTATTCCCCATCCAGTCATAATGCTTGTTATAAATTAAGAGCTTTCATTACTTTATTCAACATATCTAAATTTTAGTTTTTAACATTTTTTTAGTTTTATGGCTTGTGAAATAAATAGCATAATGTAGTTTTAGGAGAGAGCCATAATTAAAATCAGGGCATTAGCAGAGAAAAAGAAAAAACAAGTAAGATTTTATTGAGTATGAAAACTAAATTTGAGTAATTTTGAATGGCTAATGAGAGAAGTGTTAAAACTAAAAGTTACTGAATTCACAGATGATGTAGCTCAAAAAAAAAGCAGCTATAGAAATTTGACCTTGAGAATTTTAGCAATACATGAAGCAGGATTAAATGAATTAGACATTGACAGAACCTTCCTTTTAGTTGGGCGAGAGGCAAGAATACAGAAGAGAAAAAACTTTTTTCAACTACTACCCCTTTATTGGCACAAAGGGGCTTTCAAAATTTTCCACCAATTCCAATTTCCACAGAAATTGGAATGATTTTAGTAAATTTTAGGCCAGGTTTCATATTTGATGGTGATAGAAGGAATTCTCTCATAATGACTTGCCTTGGCATTTAAGTTAAACCTCAGAGCTCATGGATATTTCCACTTTCTAAAATGCTGATTGAATAGTGAACATTTGCAAGCATCTCTTAGCACCAATGTTGTATTAAAAAGCAGTTGTCTTTTATAAGATTGAATAAGAGCTTGTTGGGAAAAAGATACAGGAGATTTTATCTCACCCTGTTTTCTACACTGAGTTTTTATTCTGAGATCACGAAAGGGAGGGGAAGGGGAGGGAAGGGACAGGAGGAGGTTTGTGTGAAGAAAGAATTAAAAAGTTACAGGGTTGAGTATAAAGTTTTCATTTCCACCCTGTGCTAACGACTTATTTAAGGAAAAGAACATTTGAGTCTAAAGGTGGGGGGGGGGGGCAATAGAATACATGCCTCACATTTATTTCAAAGTGAGTTTCTTGACCACTAAAGTTCAACAAGATAATTTCAGCTCTGGGCTTGTTTGTTTTTCTCATTGCCTTCTCATTCCAATTAATTATTCTTGATCCAGGGCTGGTGTGCTGAAGAGATCTATCAGAAGTATTTCAAGAAAACAAAGCAACCTTGGGTTCTATCAATTATATTTTTGGGAAGAAAAGATCATAAGAAAACTTAAATTGGAAAGTAGCAAAGCCCATGCTACCATTCATAGAACTCACATACTAATTTTAAAAAGCATCATGGTAGGGATGTATTCATTCATATAAGGCCAGAGGCAAACCTCAGACCACTTCTTTGAAAATTATTGGCGTTTTTGTCTGTCATTTTGGAGTAAAACAGATAAAAATGTAAATTATAAGCCACAAAATAGCATATAATCTATATAAATAAAAATGTAAAATAGTTTGTACGAATCCACTAATCTCAAAAACTACTGGACCGATTTACACCAAACGTTCACACAATGTTGACAAGGACTTCTGATAATAGAATACCAACTCATTTTGTGCCTAGCACACATGTATCATGTGCAAGGCACGCACAAGTAAAATGTACTACCTGAAAACGTTTCAAACTCCGTGTAACTCCTCCCATCTGGCTGATACGTCATGGACACGTAACGGCAGAAAACCGCCTTGAAGGAACGTTGCCAGGGGCAACATGGAAAGCAACACATACGCCTCCCTGTCTGTCTGCAGCCGCTCTCTTCCACACACACACACACGCACGCACACGCACACGCACACGCAGGGCCACAGGACCAGAAGCGTCCTAGCCCCGTGTGGCGGTCGCCTGGCGGGCGTGTCGGGTGGGGCAGCCGGGTGCGTCTCCACCGGCTCTCTCCGATGCCCCCGAGGTGCACTTTCCAGAGCCGTTGGAGAGAACTGGTGGGGGCGTGGTCAGCTGTCCTGCCAGGTGTGCCTGCCGGGCGGTGAGGGCTGCGTGTCGTGGGGGCGATGGTGGTGGCGCGGGGCTGGGGGGGGTGTGCGGCACCCAGACGGCCACGCTCGCTGTGGGAGGAGGCAGCCCTAGCCTCCCCAGCCGACATGTCGGCCTTTTCGCTGCTTGCGGCAGGGGGGGGGGAGACTGATACACAGAGAGACAGAGAGGGAAGGAGAGACAAAAAGAGATAATGAATGAGATAGATCAACAGGCACACACACAGTGACAGAGAGAAAGGGAGGGGAGAGAGACATACACACAGAGAGAATGAGTGAGAGAAAGATAGACAGGCAATCATACACAAACAGAGTGACAGAGATGGGGGAGGAAGGAGAGAGAGAGACAGAGAATGACAGAGAAAGACAGAGATGGAGAGAGGAACAGAGGGACAAAGAGACTAATGATTTTGCCCACCACTGTATTAAGCACAAGGGAGGGAGGGAGGGAGGGAGGGAGGGGGGCCTGGAGGAGGTTGACTGTGGGGTGATGGTGGTCTGGGGAGGGGAGGGCTATTTATTTAGGTAGAGGAATATAGAGAGAGGAGGAAATACAGTAGGTAGTTAGGTAAGTAGAAGGATAAACGAGAGGGATGAATACAGCAGGTAGGTAGATAGGTACAGGTATATAGAGAGAAATACAATAGGTAAGTATGTAGGTAGGTAGGTAGGTAGAGGGAGAGAGGGAAGAATACAGTAGGTAGGTAGGTAGGTAGGTGAATACAGAGGGAGAAATATGGTAGGTAGGTAGGTAGAGGGATAGAGGGAGAAATACAGTAGGTAGGTAGGTAAGTACAGGGATAGATAGTGAGGGAGAAATACAGTAGGTAGGTAGATAAATAGAGGGATAGATAGAGAGTAAGAAATACAGTAGGTAGATAGGTAGGCAGGTATAGGGATAGATAGGGAGAAATACAATAGGTAGGTAGGGGGATAGATAGATAGGGAGAAACACAGTAGGTAGGTAGGTAGGTAGAGGGATAGATAGGGAGAAATACAGTAGGTAGGTAGGTTGGGGGTTATACGGTGGTTGTGTGTGTGTGTGCAGGTGTAGATCTACACACAGATTGGTTGGCCATTTAACCAGACTGGGCCACAGCAACGTGTGGCCGGGTATAGCTAGTCTATATAAATAAAAATGTAAAATAGTTTGTACAAATCCACTAATCTCAAAAACTACTGCACCAATTTACACCAAACTTTCACATAATGTTCACAAGGACTTCCGATAATAGAATACGTACTCATTTTGTGCCTAGCACACGTGTGTCATGTGAAAGATATACAAATGTAAAATGTACCCACTAATCAGGTTTTCACCTCCCTGTAACTCTTCCCACCAACAGTCATTTCCTCAGCCACGTATGGAGGCCTCTTAGGGCCAAAAAGGCACTGGGATAGCAAACTCCCAGATGGCCCATAGAGAGAGAGAGATGGAGAAATACAGTTTAATAAAAGAGGGACTAGGGGAGACATGATAGCAGCCTTCCAATATCTCAGGGGTTGCCACAAAGAAGAGGGAGTCAAACTATTTTCCAAAGCACCTGAGGGCAGAACAAGAAGCAATGGGTGGAAACTAATCAAGTTGAGAAGCAACTTAGAACTTAGGAGAAATTTCCTGACAGTTAGAACAATTAACCAGTTGAACAGCTTGCCTCCAGAAGTTGTGAATGCCCCAACACTGGAAGTCTTCAAGAAGATGTTGGTTAGCCATTTGTCTGAAATGGTATAGGGCAGTGATGGCTAACCTTTTTTGGCTCGCGTGCCAAAAACAGGGGGAGTGCAGGGGCGATGTGTACAGGTATGCCACATCCATAATGCTATGTGCATGACCTCCTGCATTTGGCATGCTTTTTACATCCTCCCAGGCTCCCGGGAGCCTGGGGAGGGTGAAAACAGCCTTCCCCCACCTCCAGAGGGCAAAAAATGGCCTCAAAAGAAGGCCTAAATCAGCTGGCCAGGGCACACATACACACTGAAGCTGACAGGGCAATGCCTCACATGGCCTAAGAAATGGTTCCGTGTGCCACTTGTCGCACCTGTGCCACAGATTCGCCATCATGGGTATAGAGCTTCCTGCCTAGGCAGGGAATTGGAGTAGATGACCTCCAAGGTCCCTTCCAACTCTGCTATTGTATTATTGTATTACAGTAGGTAGGTAGGTAGAGGGATAGATACAGAGGGATAAATTAGGTAGGTAGGTAGGTAGGTAGGTGGATAGATAGAGGGAGAAACACAGTAGGTAGGTAGGTAGGTAGGTAGGTAGGTAGGTAGGTAGGTAGGTAGGGTGATAGAGAGGGAGAAATTTGGTAAGTAGGTAGGTAGGTAGGTAGGTAGGTAGGTAGGTAGGGGGAGAAAGGAAGAAATATAGTAGGTAGGTAGGTAGGTAGGTGGATAGATAGTGAGAAATACAGTAGGTAGGTAGGGGGATAGATAGATAGGGAGAAATAGAGTAGGTAGGTAGGTGGAGGGAGAAAGGAAGAAATAGGTAGGTAGGTAGGTGGATAGATAGATAGGGAGAAATACAGTAGGTAGGTAGAGGGATAGATAGAGAGGGAGAAATACAGTAAGTAGGCAGGTAGGTAGATATGGGGATAATAATAATAATAATAATAATAATAATAATAATAATAATAATAATAATAATAATAATAATAATAATAATAATAATAATAATAATAATAATAATAATAATTTATTAAATTTCTAAACCGCCCCTCTCCCCGAAGGGACTCGGGGCGGTGTACAGGAAAATTAAGAACTTCTAAAAACATAACAATACATACATAATTAAAACCAAATTAAATAATTACCCTGTACTAAAATTTATAAAACATTAAAACTGTATCCCATTAAAACCTGATTAAACAATTTAAGCTACAGACTGGGGCGAGGAGCATAAATTAGGTCAAGCCGGCCTGATGGAACAGATAGGTCTTTACTTTTTGGTGGAAGGAGCGGAGGTCCGTAGTAGTTCTAATATCGGGGGGTAGGTCGTTCCAAAGGGTCAGGCCCATCACAGAGAAGGCCCTTCCCCTGGGCGTCACCCGCTGGCATTGCCTAGCGGACGGCACTCGGAGAAGTCCTTCTCTGTGGGACCGAATCGGTCGAAGGGATGTATGGGGCAGGATATGATCCCACAAATAACTAGGTCCTGTGCCATGGAGTGGTTTAAAGATGGTGACCAACACCTTGAAACGCACCCAAAAGGCCACAAGCAGCCAGTGCAGCTCACGCAGGAGCGGTGTTACGTGGGAGTATCTGGGAGCTCCCAAAATTGCCCACGCATCCGCATTCTGGACCAGCTGTAGTCTTCGGGTGCACCTCAAGGGGAGTCCCATGTAGAGAGCATTACAGTAGTCTAGACGGGATGTCACAAGCGCATGAGTGACTGTGCGAAGGGCATCCCGGTCCAATAGGCGCACCAGGCGAACCTGGTAAAACGCCCCCCTGGCCACGGCTGTCACATGGTCCTCCATCGACAGCTGGGTATCCAAGAAGACGTCTAAGTTGCATGCCTGATCCACGGGGGCTAGATGTTCGCCCCCTATGGCCAGTGATGGAGTCAACTGGTTTAACCGGGGTGCCGGTAACCACAACCACTCAGTCTTGGACGGGTTGAGCTTGAGTCTGTTCCTTCCCATCCAGATCCGCACGGCTTCCAGACACCGGGACATCACTTCGACAGCATCATTGGGGTGGTTTGGGGTAGAGATGTACAGCTGAGTATCATCAGCGTACAGATGGTAATCTAGCCCAAAACCACGGATGATCTCACCCAGCAGCTTCACATATGCATTGAACAGAAGTGGCGAGAGGACCGACCCCTGAGGTACCCCACAAGTGAGAGGCCTCGAGGTCAACCTCTGCCCCCCTGCCAATACAAATTGTATAATACAAATACAATGGTGCCCCTCACCCCCAACCCCTCCAGTTGATGCAATAGGATACCATGGTCGATGGTAGCAAAAGCCACCGAGAGGTCTAATAGGACCAGGATGGAGGAACAACCCCCATCTCTGGCCCTCTAGAGATCATCTACCAACGCGACCAATGCCGTCTCAGTGCTGTGTCCAGGCCGGAAACTGGACTGGCACGGGTCCAGATAATCAATTTCCTCGAGGTAACGTGGAAACTGTTGTGCCACCACACTCTCTACAACCTTTGCCAGAAAGTGAAGGTTGGAGACCGGATGATAATTTACTAACAATGCTGGGTCCAGGGAAGGCTTCTTGAGGAGAGGCCTCACCACCGCCTCTTTCAAGTTGGTAGGCAAGAACCCCTCAAAGAAGCGTTCACTATTTACTGGAGTCAGCCTCGTGAAACCTCCCAGGATGCCAGTACAAGCCAGGAGGGACACGGGTCTAATAAACATGTGGTGGCTCTCAGTCGCCTACGTAACCTGTCCATATCTTCGGAAGTAACAGAGTCAAACTCCTCCCAGAATGGTGTCTCAAGACCTGCCTTGGCAATCCCCCCAGACCACTTTCCATGGAGACCAACTCGCTTCGAATCTGAGCGATTTTGTCCTGCAGATACTCCCCAAATTCCTCTGCTCTGCCCTGCAAAGGGGCTTCCCACGGCCTCTGTTGAAGGAGGGAGCGGGTCACCCCAAACAGGGCGGCAGGGCGGTTATCTGCGGACGCGATAAGGGTAGCACAATGCTGACGCTTGGCCACTCTTATCGTCACAAGGTAGGTCCTCAAATGGGATCTTACCTATGTTCGGTCCAATTCAGAGCATGTGGATCTCCATCTTCTCTCTAGGCGTCTCTTGTGGCACTTCATCACTCTCAACTCCTCGGAAAACCAAGGAACCTGGGTGGTTCGCTGTCGCAAGAGAGGCCGCAAAGGCGTGACCTGGTCCAAGGCCCCAGTGACTGCAATATTCCATGCAGCCACTAGGTCCTCTGTCGGGGTGCGGATCAGGGCCACAGGTAGTGGCCCAAGCTCCGTCTGGAACCTTTCAGGTTCCATCAGGCGCCTGGGGCGAAACCATCTTGGAAATTCCGGTTCCGCCTCCCCGCAGTGGGGTGTAGCAGTGGGAAAGTCGAGCCGGAGAGGTGAGTGATCTGACCATGACAGGGGTACGATGGCTAAATCCCCTACTCCAAGATCACTCATCCACTGGCCAGAGACAAAAATGAGATCCAGTGTGTGTCCTCCCTCGTGCGTGAGGCCCTGAATGACTTGGGTCAGGTCCATGGCCGTCATGGAGGCAATGAACTCCCGAGCGGCCTTGGATGTCTCACCTACCGATGGCAGGTTAAAGTCCCCCATGGCTAACAGTCTGGGGGTCTCAACCGCCATCTCGGCGATCACCTTGAGGAGCTCGGGCAGGGCTGCTGATACATAGCGGGGAGCCAGGTACACACTCAGCAAGCCCAGCTGCCTCCCTGGGCCCCACTTCATGCAGATAGATAGAGAGGGAGAAATACAGTAGGTAGGTAGGTAGGTAGGTAGGTAGGTAGGTAGGTAGGTAGGTAGGTAGGTAGAGGGAGAAAGCAAGAAATACAGTAGGTAGGTAAGTAGAGGGATAGACAGAGAGGGAGAAATACGGTAGGTAGATAGGTAGGTGTATAGATTTATTTATTTATTTGATTTATTTAAAGAGATTGCCTATACAGTTAGGTTTTCTTAGACAATCTGTGGTGCCTATTATGTGGCTGGGGGTACAGGTGGTCTAATGTCTGAACACAAAGTCCTGTGTTCATATATTGAAAAAGAATATATATTTAAGAAGGAATACATATATATATATATATAGAGAGAGAGAGAGAGATTATTTTTATGAATTTATTGGCGAGTGAGTGATGAGTGGTCAGCCACACTCCACCCCCACCTATCTCGCTTTTTCATTCAACCCCCCCCCCCCCACCTCGCTTTGTAGCCACGGTACTGGAGCGTCACTCAGCCTCCACTTGCACTGTTATTTTATTTTATTTTATTTTATTTTATTTAGATTTATATCCCGCCCTTCTCCAGAAGGACCCAGGGCGGCGCACAGGAATTTAAAATACATACAAAATAATACAAAAAATTTAAAAAACCTATTAAATATCAGCCCTGTGCTAAAACCAATTAAAACCCCCAATTAAAAATATCTACATTAGTCCCAGCGGAGGTTATGTTATGTTAGGCCGGCTTGATGAAAAAGGTGTGTTTTCAAACATTGGCGGTCAGTGATGGTACGGAGTTCTGGGGGTAGGTCGTTCCATAGGGCAGGGCCCGCCACAGAGAAGGCCCTTCCCCTGGGTGTCGCCAGTCGGCATTGTCCGGCCGACGGCACCCTGAGAAGGCCCTCTCTGTGGGAGCGTATCGGTCTGAGGGATGTATGGGGCAGGAGACGGTCTCGCATATAACCATGGAGCGCTTTGAAGATGGTCGTCAAAACCTTGAAGCGCACCCGAAAGACCACAGGAAGCCAGTGCAACTTGCGCAGGATCGGTGTAATATGGGAGTGCCTCGAAGCTCCCGTAATCACCCGCGCGGCTGCATTCTGAACTAACTGTAGCTTTCGAGTGCACCTCAAGGGAAGCCCCATGTAGAGAGCATTGCAGTAGTCGAGTCGGGATGTCACGAGTGCCTGAGTGACTGTGCGAAGGGCAGCCCGGTCCAGTAAGGGGCTCAATTGGCGCATCAGGCGTACCTGATGAAATGCCCCCCTGGCCACGGCTGCCACATGGTCCTCCATGGACAGCCGGGAATCCAGGAGGACACCCAAATTGCACGCCCTCTCCACGGGGGCCGGTGTTTCGCCTCCAATGGCCAGAGTTGGAGTAATCTGGCTGAACCGGGGTGCCGGAAACCACAGCCACTCGGTCTTGGATGGGTTGAGCTTGAGTTTGTTACTACCCATCCAGATCCACTACCCTCCAAACACCGGGACATCACCTCGACGGCATCGTCGGGGTGATCTGGGGTGGATATGTACAGCTGAGTATCATCAGCGTACAGATGATATCCCACCCCAAAACCATGGATGATCTCACCCAGCGGCTTCATATATGTGTTGAATAGGAGGGGTGAGAGGACCGACCCCTGGGGAACCCCACATAAGAGGGGTCTCGAGGTTGACCTCTGCCCCCCTGCCAACACATATTGCGACCGCCCAGAGAGGTAGGACGAGAACCACCGTAAAACGGTGCCTCCCAGCCCCAACCCCCCCAGTCGGTGCAATAAGATACCATGGTCGATGGTATCAAAAGCCGCTGAGAGGTCTAACAGGACTAGGATAGAGGAATGTCCTCTATCCCGCGCCCTCCAGAGATCATCCACCAACGCGACCAATGCCGTCTCAGTGCTGTGACCGGGTCGGAAGCCGGACTGGCGCGGGTCTAGATAATCAACTTCCTCCAGGTGTCGCGGAAACTGTTGGGCCACCACACTCTCAACAACCTTCGCTAAAAAGTGAAGGTTGGAGACTGGACAGAAGTTCTCTAATAATGCTGGGTCCAGGGACGGCTTCTTGAGGAGGGGCCTTACTACCGCTCTTTCAAGACGGCAGGCAAGGACCCCTCACTCAAAGATGCATTGACAATGCCCTGGAGCCAGCCTCGTGTCATCTCCCAGGATGCCAGTACAAGCCAGGAGGGACACGGGTCCAATAAACATGTGGTAGCCTTAAGTCTTTTTGACAACCTGTCCATATCTTCGGTAGTGACAAAGTCAAACTCCTCCCAGAATGGAATCTCAAGAGTAGCCTCGGACAATCCCACTGGACCACTGTCAATGGAGGGTAGCTCATTCCGAATCCGAGTGATTTTATCCTGCAGATAAATCCCAAATTCCTCTGCTCGTCCCTGCAGAGGGGCTTCCCACGGCCTCTGGTGAAGGAGGGAGCGGGTCACCCCAAACAAGGCGGCAGGGTGGTTATCTGCGGATGCAATAAGAGTGGCACAATACTCACATTTGGCCACCCTTATCGCCACTAGGTAAGTCCTAATATGGGTTCTCACTAGTGTTCGGTCGGCTTCAGAGCGAGAGGATCTCCATCTGCTCTCTAGGCATCATTTGTGGCGTTTCATCTCCCTCAGCTCCTCGGTGAACCAAGGAGCCTGGGTGACTCGTCGCTGCAAGAGAGGCCGCAAGGGCGAAACTCGGTCCAAGGCCCCCGTGGCCGCACTTAACCATGCGGCCACCAGGTCCTCGGTCAAGTCGCAGGGCAAGTCCACAGGCATTGGCCCAAGCTCCCTCTGGAACCTTACCGGGTCCATCAGGAGCCTGGGGTGGAACCATATAGGAATGGTTCTTTACTAAAGATAGCAAGAAATATGGTAGGTAGGTAGGTAGAGGAATATAGAGAGAGGGAGAAATACAGTAGGTAGGTAGGTAGGTAGGTAGGTAGGTAGAGGGATAGAGAGGGGGAAATACAGTAGGTAGGTAAGTTGGGGGTTATATGGTGGTTGTGTGTATGTGTGCAGGTGTAGATCTACACACAGATTGGTTGGCCATTTAACCAGACTGGGCCAAAGCAACGCATGGCCAGGTATAGCTAGTGCTAAATAAAAGATACATGTGATATGGCCCTGCCCATCCTGCTGACTTTAGCCTCCATAAACAGTCAATCAGATATGGTCCTAGTATAAACCCATTCTCATTAAATCTTCACATTCTTGGGGCATTATTGAATGTCTGCCTTTTTACACATTTACAAGCAAAAATGCATCTCTGCTTATATTTACTAAAGATAATAAAGTACTTTTCTCAATTACATGTCTTTTTTGCATTCATTTTACTAATACAGATTTTTATGGAAATACCCATTATATTTTCCCACTTTATCCCTTTTTTCTACAACTTAAATTACACAACTGAATGTTTTTCTACCACCCATAATAATCCTTGAAACATTTTTAAAAGTATGCTACCCTTGAGTACTCTTTTGAAAAAGATGACATCTAATGTGATTCTTCCAGTCTACAAACATTCTTATCAGAATCTTATTTTTGAGAACATGTATTTGGGAAAGACCTTTTCTTTTTATGAGAAATAATGCCTGCTATCATCTATGTAATGGAGGGATATGTTTTGGTGAATCCATATGCGGGCTTTTTTTCTTTCTTCTCCCCTATTAAATTGTTTTAAAATATCCTTAATAATCAGGAACAAGCCACTCCTTGATAGGTTTCTGGTTGAATAATGAGCCTTTTCCCATGATAAATGATTAAAAGAAGAAAGAACTAATAACTCTCCACTTCTTTGCAGTCATTTAATTAACTAATGCAAGTATATCTCTTTGCTCTAAGGTAAATATAGAATGATAATAAAAAATAAGTTCCAACTCTCAGGACAAATCACAAATTGAATGGTTGTTTGGCATGTCAGAGTTTGGTTGTGATTTCCTTTTTTTTTACTGGAGGCATCTGGCATTATTATGACTTTGCATACTTAATATCCACTATACTTTTGACATACAAAGCCTATTCTTTCATAAACTGCACTTAGATAAAGACAAATATTTCAAAAAAATATATGACCCTGACTTGAGAAGAATAGTATAGCATGATTCATATTTTTTATGATGCCCGGGAGCTAGAGATCTTAAATTAACAATATTTCTAGAAACACTGAGATAAATACCAATACATTGAAATAATGTATGAGTAAGCCTTCTTTATTAGTTTTGCCTGTGCCATCACAGCCAAATTAAACACTAATTAAGATACATCTTTGCCAAAAGTGAAGCCACCCAACTGTAATTCATAGCCCTCTGGGGAAAGATGAGGAGATATTGGTGTAAAAATCTCAAAACAGTCCAGATTGCTAATCTAATGATGAAATTAAGTTGAGACAAAGTCAAACTCCTCCCAGAATGGAATCTCAAGAGTAGCCTCGGACAATCCCACTGGACCACTGTCAATGGAGGGTAGCTCATTCCGAATCCGAGTGATTTTATCCTGCAGATAAATCCCAAATTCCTCTGCTCGTCCCTGCAGAGGGGCTTCCCACGGCCTCTGGTGAAGGAGGGAGCGGGTCACCCCAAACAAGGCGGCAGGGTGGTTATCTGCGGATGCAATAAGAGTGGCACAATACTCAATTTTAAAGATGGTTTGCAAAACATGATATAGGTATCATGAAAGTTTTGCCACATTTCAAGATAAGCTAGTAACCTTCTTCCTGGTTGTGGAGACCCTACTTTTCAAACTTCATGTCTTGGGTTGCATATAACCAGAGTGAAAAACATGCCAGTTTTTAAGTTCTCTGGAACACTTCATCTTGCATAATCTTTTGTACCGTTTCATATGTGATTGCATGATTTAGTTTAGTTTACGTTATTGTCATTACATCTCCTACAAAGAAATTAAACACCATTTTCAGTGTACATTATACACTAACAAATAAAACAAACATACATCCTTCACATTCTATACAATTGAATTGAAAATCCCTCATATTGCATTAATATTGCAGTAGAATTCAATATAGTTACTGCTCTGGAATAGAAGCTGTTTTTCAGCCAATTTGTCCTTGTTTTTATTGTCCTGTACCATCTACCAGATAATAATAGTTCAAAAAAAGGGTGCCCGGGATGAGATGGATCTTTAAGAATGTTTTGAACTTTCTTAGACAGAGGGAGCTATAAAGCTCTTCCGAAGAGGGCAACCAATGATCCTCTGGGCAATGACATTGACCCTCTGGAGTGCTGTTCTATCTGCCACTACAATTGGCAAACCATACACAGGTGCAGTAAGTTAAAGCAGTTTTTTATTCAGTTGTTTCCTGAAAAGTCTCAAGTGGATCCTTTTGACCAGTGCTGCAATATGAACAATCCAGGTCAGGTTCTCTTTTATGATAACACCTTTGTAGCTGACATGCACTGAATGAATGAATGAATGAATGAATGAATGAATGAATGAATGAATGAATGAATGAATGAATGAATGAATGATCCTAATAAAGATAATGGCACAATAAAAAAAATTTTATGGACAAACTTGACTAACATTATTTTTAATGTTGTAAAATATCAGTACACCATTTTACTAAAGTGTTTGTCTTGATGGGTGTGCCTCAAACCAGGTCTGATTATTCAGATACTCTGTTCACTTTTTTCCTGGGACTTTTATCTCTCCCATCACCCCAACATACTAACCACTGATTTTTTTCCCCTTGAACCAATGGGTGAAGGATATGAATGAATGTTATTCCATAAGACAGGGTTCATCTTAAATTACAAGGAAGCAGATTTGGTTGGAAAATAGGGGGGGGGGGGAAGGTCCCAGTAAGGAAAGACATGGTGTGTTCTCCATTAAACACCTGGAAGGTCATTTACTGAGGATGTCACACTGTAGATTGTTCCACTGTACAACACAACTGCTCTAGATGATATCTAAGGTCCCTTTCAATTCCTACATTCCATTATTTTAATAGTCTGATACTATGATTTAAACAGTTTAATCAAAGTGATCAAGGAATTTCACTTGGAAATTATATTACTACAATAATACAATAGCAGAGCTGGAAGGGACCTTGGAGGTCATCTAGTCCAACTCCCTGCCTAGGCAGGAAGCCCTATACCATTTCAGACAAATGGCTATCCAACATCTTAAAGACTTCCAGTGTTGGGGCATTCACAACTTCTGGTGGCAAGCTGTTCCACTGATTAATTGTTCTGTCAGGAAATTTCTCCTCAGGTCTAAGTTGCTTCTCTCCTTGATAAGTTTCCACCCATTGCTTCTTGTTCTACGCTCAGGTGCCTTGGAGAATAGTTTACTCCCTCTTCTTTGGGACAGCCCCTGAGATATTGGAAGACTGCTATCATATCTCCCCTAGTCCTTCTTTTTATTAAACTAGACATACCCAGTTCTTGCAACCGTTCTTCATGTGTTTTAGTTGCTAGTCCCTTAATCATCTTTGTTGCTCTTCTCTGCACTCTTTCTAGAGTTTCCACATCTTTTCTACATCGTGGCAACCAAAACTGGATGCCGTATTCCAAATGTGGCCTTACCAAGGCATTATTAATAGTTGTCTTTTTTTTAAGGTAGCTTGACTACACAGAGATACAATTTTTTTAACATTGTATGGGATATTCCAAATCTTTATTCCAAACTTCATGGATTAAAGTTTAAATATGTATCTCTGTAATACTTTTTGTCTATTAAAAATGAGTGTAAATTTGGAATTATCCCAATAACATTCAGTGCTAATAACTCAGAAGTTTTAGATGTTACATTAGTGCATTTAATTATGAAATTAAAAGATGTTTCAATTTAATAAATTTCAACTCTATGGTCCAGAAAATCCAAATTCTTCTTGAAGAAGTCTTCTTAGTTGAATACTTTATTAGCAATCAGCTGATCCTATGTATTAATGTCCCCCATGAATGTAAAAAAATGATTTACAATCGGCAAGTCAAAATTGTCCTAGAATATAAATTTACCACGAGAATAAGGATGAAATTATATTTCTGTCCTAATAAATTTTAAACAGATCCCAATAAATTTTAAATAGATCTAGTTTTTAATACTAGAAATACAATACAATAAAGTACAATAGCAGAGTTGGAAGGGATCTTGGAGGTCTTCTACTCAACCCCTGCCTAGGCAGGAACTTTATACCGTTTCAGACAAGCTGTTCCATTGATTAATTGTTCTAACTGTCAGGAAATTTCTCCTCAGGTCTAAGTTGCTTCTCTCCTTGATAAGTTTCCACCCATTGCTTCTTGTTCTACGCTCAGGTGCCTTGGAGAATAGTTTACTCCCTCTTCTTTGGGACAGCCCCTGAGATATTGGAAGACTGCTATCATATCTCCCCTTGTCCTTCTTTTCATTAAACTAGGCATACCCAGTTCCTGCAACAGTTCTTCATATGTTTTAGTCTCCAGTCCCCTAATCATCTTTGTTGCTGTTCTCTGCACTCTTTCTAGAGTCTCGGCATCTTTTCTACATTTTGGCGACCAAAACTGTATGCAGTATTCCAAGTCTGGCCTTACCAAGGCATTATAAAGTGGTATTAACACTTCACGTGATCTTGATTCTATCCCTCTGTTTATGTAGCCTAGAACTGTGTTGGCTTTTTTGGCAACTGCTGCACACTGCTGGCTCATATTTAAATGGTTGTCCACTGGGACTCCAAGATCCCTTTCAGTTACTACTATTGAGCAAGGTACCACCTATACTGTACCTGTGCATTTTGTTTTTCTTGCGTAAATGTAGAACCTTACTCTTTTCACCATTGAATTTCATTTTGTTAAATAGTGCCCAATGTTCAAGTCTTTCAAGATCGTTCTGTATCTAAAGCCTATCTTTTGGAGTGTTGGCGATTTCTGCCAGCTTGGTGTCATCTGCAAATTTTATGAGTTCCCCATTTATTCCCTCATCCAAATCATTGATTAAAATGTTGAAGAGTAGTGGGCCTAAAACAGAGCCTTGGGGTACTCCACTGCATACTTCCCTCCATGTAGATGCAGTTCCATTGAGGATTACACATTGAGTGAGGTTGGTCAGCCAGTTACTAATCCATCTGGTGGTGATGCTGTCTAACCCCATTCTTCTACTTTATCTAGTAGTAGGTTATGGTCTACCTTATCAAATGCCTTACTGAAGTCCAACTAAACTATATCGACAGCATTCCTCTGGTCCACTAGTTTGGTCACTTTGTCAAATAATGTAATAAGATTAGTCTGGCATGATCTGTTTTTGATGAACCCATGTTGGGTTTTGGCTATTACTTTGTTTACTTCTAGGTGTTCACTAATTTGTTTCTTGGTTATCTTTTCCAGAATCTTCCCTGGTATTGAGGTCAGACTGATAGGTCTGTAGTTTCCTGGATCTATTTTTTTAACCTTTTCTGAAGACGGGAACCACATCAGATCTTTTCCAGTCCTCTGGCAGTTCCCAAGTGCTCCAGGATCTCTGAAATATATAGTTCAGTTGTTCTGAGTTCTTGTCTGCCAGTTTCTTCAGAACCCTGGGGTGTAATCCATCTGGTCCTGGTAATTTGAACTCATCTAGGTTAGACAGGTGCTCTATTACCATTTTCTTCCCTATTTCAACTTGTGTTCCTAATTGATTTTTGTGGTGCTGTTTTTGATAGGTTGGACTGTTTTATCCCTTTGTGTAAAGACAGATGCAAAAAATGAGTTAAATAGTTCTGCTTTGTCCCTGTTGCTTGTCACCTTCTTGCCACTTCCTCCCAGCAATGGACCAATTGTTTCCTTAACTTTTTTTTTGTTTTTAACATGTTGGAAGAATCTTTTTTTTGTTTTGTTATTTTTTACTTTTGTGGCAAGCCTTTCTTCATTGTGAGCCTTAGCTTTCCTCACTTCATCTTTGCAGGCTCGGGCTATTTGCTGATATTCTACCTTAGTTATGTCCCTCTCGTTCAACTTTTTATACTTATCTTTTTTGTCTTTCAATTTGTCAGAGTCCTTTATGCAGCAGAAATCAAAATCTGTCAAGATATAGATGATTTTAGAAAACAATATTTATTTAGAAAATGTATACAGATTTGCCTTAAATATATATAATTCTGGGTAGCTAACAGTTTACAAACAAACAATACAAAAGATTATTGTTAGCCAATCAAATTTAAAATAATTTAACACAAAGAAAAAAAATTGATAGCACCATATAACAAAACAGATATAAGAGGTTCTTAATATCTTAACTTTAATACCTGGGGAGAAAGCCAAATCTTAACAACTTTCTGAAAGGCCAAGTGAGTTGCAGTGCTCTGAATTGCCGAAGGATGCTTTTGCGTTAGACAAACACCACCACTGAGAAGGCACAAATGCTGAGTCCTGCAAGAGGAACCTGAGATGAAACAAATGAAATGTTTAAAAGTTATGATATTTATGTAGTTACTTGCCAAGCACATCTAAATTACATTAAAGAAACCAAAATATCTTTATAATCCCCCAAGGTATGTCACAACCTTTAAGCACCCCTAATATTTGGAAATTACAACTTGAAAAATGTGACACTCTCAAGGACATGTATAATTTGTCCAGTCTGGTGTAATGGTTGGAGACAGCCACTCCCACAAATAATCTGGTGCTGTGCAACACAGAACAAGATAATCAGCAGCATCTTGAATTGTATCCAGAAGTATATAGGAAACTGGTACAGCTTGTGCAGCAGTGGGCCAAATGGCTGAACTTTGAAATTCCCAAAATGGTGGAAACCATTGGATTCTGAAGCAATTAAAAGTTCCAAGTGTTTTTCAAGGACAGATTCAGATATAGCATGTTCAAGAAATGGGTTAAGGCATGACAAACAGTGAGTACAACCTTCCAGTCCAGAAATAGATGTAGCTGGTACAAGGCAAAACCACTCATCTACCAGTGTTGAATAACAACTTTGTTCTTCCCCACTCAGAATCTTACAGCCTTCTTTCAATATAAGATTAAACATATTTCTATAATGGTAAATGAAATTGATAATTGAATTTCATGGAGCTATAAAGAGAGAGAAAAAAGTCAAAATATATGCCCAGGCAAAAAAATATTTACAATTGCAAAACTGAAACAATAATTATGAAAGCCAAAGTTTGGATAACTTATTCATATTTATATTTATTTATATTTATTAAATTTTTATCCCATCCTATCTCCCAAAAGAGGGACTCAGGGCGGCGCACAGGGACATTAAAACCCACAATACAAATAGTACCAATTCTACAAAATTTAAAACTATTATTAAACAATTTAACCCATGCTAAAAAGAGACATTTAATTTAAAACCCAAATCTAATAAAACATAATTAGCAGTTATGCCAGGCCGGCCATACAAAAAAAATAGGTTTTTAAAGTCCGGCGGAAGAGGCGAAGATCGGTGATAGTCCGGAGGTCTGGGGGGAGATCATTCCAAAGGGCGGGACCTGCCACATAGAAGGCTCTTCCCCTGGGCATCGCCAGCCGGCATTGTCCAGCGGATGGCACCCTAAGGAGGCCCTCCCTGTGGGAGCGGACAGGTCGAGTGGAGGTATATGGTAGAAGGCGGTCCTGCAAGTAACCAGGCCCACTGCCATGGAGCGCTTTAAAGATGGTCACTAAGACCTTGAAACACACCCGGAAGGCTACCGGCAGCCAGTGCAGCTCGCGCAGGAGAGGTGTTACATGGGAGTATTTTGAAACTCCCAAAATCCCCCGCGTGGCCGCATTCTGCACCAACTGGAGCCTCCGAGTGCATCTCAAGGGCAGCCCCATGTAGAGAGCATTACAGTAGTCCAGGCGCGAAATGACAAGAGCTTGAGTGACTGTCTGTAAGGCACCACGATCCAGAAAGGGGTGCAACTTGCGTATCAGGTACACCTGATAGAAGCCCCCCCCAGCCACGGCCATCAGATGTTCATCTAAGGACACCGGGAATCCAGGAGGACACCCAAGTTGCGAGCCCTTTCTACGGGGGCTAGCTGTTCCCCCCCGATAGCCAGAGATGGAACTAACTGGCTATGTCGCGGTGCCGGAAACCACAGCCACTCGGTCTTGGAAGGGTTGAGTCGGAACCCGTTCCTCCCCATCCAGGCCCACACGGCCTCCAAACACCGGGACATCACATCGGCGGCATCGTTGGGGTGGTTTGGGGTAGAAATGTACAGCTGGGTGTCATCAGCGTAGAGATGGAATTCTACCCCAAAACCACGGATGATCTCGCCCAGCGGCTTCATGTAGATGTTAAATAGGAGGAGCGAGAGGACCGACCCCTGAGGCACCCCATAAGCAAGGGGCCTCGACATCGACCTCTGCCCCCCCGCCAGCACAAACTGCGACCGGTCGGAGAGGTAGGAGGAGAACCACCGCAATACGGTGCCTCCCAATGCCAACCCCTCCAACCGGTGCAGCAGGATACCATGGTAGATGGTATCGAAAGCCGCTGAGAGGTCTAATAGGACCAGGATAGAGGAGTAACCCCTATCCCAGGCCCTCCAGAGATCATCCACCAATGCGACCAATGCCGTCTCCGTGCTGTACCCAGGCCGGAAGCCGGACTGGCGCGAGTCTAGATAGGCAGTTTCCTCCAGGTGCTGGGAGAACTGTTGTGCCACCACACTCTCAACAACCTTCGCCACAAAGCGAAGGTTTGAGACTGGACGATAGTTAGATAAAACATGTGGGTCCAGGGAGGGCTCCTTGAGGAGGGGTCTCACCACCGCCTCTTTCAAGACGGCTGGCACAAACCCCTCACTCAAAGAAGCGTTAACAATTCCCTGGAGCCAGCCTCGTGTCACCTCCTGGGAGGCCAGTACAAGCCAGGCGGGACACGGGTCCAATAAACATGTGGTGCAGCTGCCGCAGCATCCTGTCCATGCCATCGGGAGTCATGGGGTCAAACTCAGCGCGGGTAACGGTCTCAAGACCTGTCTCTGTCATCTCGTCTGGACCAACCCAATTGGAGGCTAATTCGCTGCGGATCTGAGCGATTTTATCCTGCAGATAACATCCAAATTCCTCTGCCCTACCCTGCAAGGGATCTTCCCGCGGCGTCTCTTGAAGGAGGGAGCGGGTCACCCTAAACAGGGCGGCAGGGCGGTTATCTGCGGATGCGATGAGAGTGGCGAGATGTTCCCGTTTCGCCACTCTCAGCGCCACAAAGTAGGTCCGCAAATGTGACCTCACCCATGTCCGGTCAGATTCGGTGCGAGTCAACCTCCAAATGCTCTCTAGGTGTCTCTTCCAGCGTTTCATTTCCCTCAGCTCCTCAGAAAACCAAGGAGCCAAGGTAGAGCGACGCCGGGTGAGAGGCCGCAGTGGCGCGATCCGGTCCAGGGCCCCCGTGGCCGCCAAATCCCAGGCGGCCACTAGTTCCTCAGTTGGGTCGTGGGCCAGGGAGTCAGATATTGGCCCAAGCTCCGTCTGGAACCTCTCCAGGTCCATCAGGCGCCTGGGGCGGAACCATCTTGGAATATCAGGTTCCACCTCCCCACAGTGGGATGCAGCAGTTGTAAAGTCAAGCCGAAGGAGTGATCTGACCATGACAGGGGTTCGATAACTAATTCCCCTAATCCCAGATCACTCATCCACCGGCCGGAGACAAAGATTAGGTCCAGTGTGTGTCCTCCAGTGTGTGTTGGGCCACAAATTAATTGGGTCAGGTCCATGGCCGTCATGGAGGCCATGAACTCCTGAACCACCTCAGATGATCCGCCTACCGATGGCAAGTTGAAATCTCCCATGACTAGAAGTCTGGGGATCTCAACTGCCACCTCGACGATCACGTCCAGGAGCTCGGGTAGGGCTGCTGATACATAGCGGGGAGCCAGGTACACTATCAGCAAACCCAACTGCCTCCCGTGGCCCCACTTCACACATAGGGACTCACAACATGCTGTCTGCGGCACGGTGGTCTCCCTCGGTCCAAGACTTTTCTTGATAACAACCGCCACCCCCCCACCCCGCCCTTGGGCCCGAGGCTGATGAAATGCCCGGTAACCTGGTGGGCACATTTCCACGAGGGGAACTTCTCCCTCATGGGTCTCCGTGATACCCACCAGGTCCGGCTCCCCCTCTGACACCAAGTCGTAGATGAGGGGGCTTTGTTGACCACGGACTTGGTGTTGCATAACATCAGCCTAGGGCCCTGGCTCTGAACACCCTGACCTCCTGGGTTGCAGGAGGAGCCGTGTGGATCGGAGCATGCAACCATCTGTAAACAGCGGGTGTGCCCTCCCGAACCATGATGGAATCTCCGGCTCCCGCCATATCTAATAATAATTATAATTTATTATATTTATAAACCGCCCCCTCTCCCCGAAGGGACTCGGGGCGGTGTACAGGAAAATTAAAAAACCAACTAAAAACATACAATACACACAAATTTAAAAACGAATTAAACTACCCTGTACAAAATTTAAAAACCATTAAAATTACCACCCATTAAAACCCAATAAACAATTTGAGAAAACAGACTGGGGCGAGGAGCATAGATTAAGCCAAGCCGGCCTGATGAAACAAATAGGTTTTTACTTTTTGGCGGAAGGCGCGGAGGTCCGTAGTCGTTCTAATATCCGGGGGTAGGTCGTTCCAGAGAGTCAGGCCCATCACAGAGAAGGCCCTTCCCCTGGGCGTCGCCCGCTGGCACTGCCTAGTGGACGGCACCCGGAGAAGTCCCTCTCTGTGTGAGCGAATCAGCCGGAGGGATGTATGGGGCAGGATACAATCCCGCAAATAGCTAGGTCCTGTGCCATGGAGCGCTTTAAAGATGATAATCAATACCTTGAAACGCACCCGAAAGACCACAGGAAGCCAGTGCAGCTCGCGCAGGAGTGGTGTTACATGGGAGTATCTAGTGATTCCCATAACTGCCCACGCGGCCGCGTTCTGGACCAGCTGTAGTCTCTGGGTACATCTCAAGGGGAGCCCCATGTAGAGAGCATTACAGTAGTCCAGCCGAGACGTCACAAGCGCATGAGTGACCGTGCGAAGGGCGTGCCGGTCCAATAGGGGACGCAACTGGCGTACCAGGCGAACCTGGTAAAATGCCCCCCTGGCCACAGCTGTCACATGGTCTTCTATAGACAGCCGGGAATCCAGGAGGATGCCTAAGTTGCGTGCCCGCTCCACGGGGGCTAGATGTTCGCCCCCTATGGCCAGTGATGGCGTCAACTGGTTGAACTGGGGCGCCGGTAGCCACAGCCACTCAGTCTTGGACGGGTTGAGCCTGAGTCTGTTCCTTCCCATCCAGATCCGCACGGCTTCCAGACACCGGGACATTACTTCGACGGCATCGTTGGGGTGGTTTGGAGTAGAGATGTACAGCTGGGTGTCATCTGCGTACAGATGGTAATCTACCCCAAACCCATGTATGATCTCGCCCAGCGGCTTCATATATGTATTGAACAGGAGAGGCGAGAGGACCAACCCCTGAGGCACCCCACACGTGAGAGGCCTCGCGGTCGACCTCTCCCCCCCTGCCAATACAAATTGCGACCGACCAGAGAGGTAGGAAGAGAACCACCATAAAACGGTGCCCCTCACCCCCAACCCCTCCAGTCGGTGCAATAGGATACCATGGTCGATGGTATCAAAAGCCACTGAGAGGTCTAATAGGACCAGGATGGAGGAACAACCCCCATCTCTGGCCCTCCAGAGATCATCCACCATCTACCCCTCCCACCGACCATCCTAATACTGTAACCCTCTCTGGAATGAACTATAACCTCCTCCCCCCAATATCCGAACCTGTAGCCTCCCCGTCGGAACCATTCAGAAGTATATATGCTTAAAATACTTTAAAGGAATTAATATAGGTATCTCTTTAAGTGTGTATATCATTCTTGAAATAGTATCATTTTCACAGCATTTTCTTTCCCACACACTTATGTAGATTTTTAACCATCTGTTTATATCAATATTAATCTGAGACATGTAATTTGAAATGTTTACATCTATAAAGGAATAAAAAAAACGGAGTAATTATTATAAGTGTTAATTTATGTTATTCTTGGATATTTAAAACAATAAAAATACCAACTACAACTCTGTTTTTTATAGATGTCCATGCTGTGTTAGAGATTATAAGAAATATAAGCATTTATTCCAGTTATTATTGAGGAGCCACGGAGGCGCAGTGGTTAGAATGCAGTATTGCAGGCTAACTCACTGTTGATTCTGATCAGCTCAGGGTTGACTGAGCCTTCCAGCCAGGGGTGGATCAAGTTACCTTCACTACTGGTTCACAAATGTGGGCACATGTGCCACCTTCATGCAAGCGCAGGACCTTCCGTGCTGTTTTTGATGCACAGAGCATCAAAAACAGGACATGATGATGTCTGGGTGGGTGGGCAGAGCCTCCAGTTGCCACTGCTACCAGTTCACTCGAACCAGATAGCATTGGCTAAATTCCACCACTACTTCCATCCTTCCAAGGTCGGTAAATTGAGGATCCAGATTGTTGGGAGCAATATGATGACTCTTTAAACTGTTTAGAGAGGCTTGTAAAGGATTATGAAGAATATATAAGTCTAACTGCTACTGCTGCTATTGCTATTATGGTTCATCACAGAGTCAACCAGATGTTAAGCTTTGTCTGCATATTGAGTCTTTCCCAAGAACCTGGGATAGACAGGTGTGGATGTTTGATGGTTATTATTTGGGTTTGTCACATAATCAGCCAGATATTGGCTAGACTTGATAGGTAGATTTCCAAGGACCTGAGATAGGCAGGTGTTGACGTTTTACAGTGTTAGAAGTATTGTCACAGAATGTAAGCTGTTTGTACTTTTTCAATTGACTGATGATGAAGTCTACTTTTCTTCAGCTTTGCAGAGGCAGCACTTGTTATGTGTTACTGGATCTCAATTCTGGCTATATTCATTTGTTCTTGGGCTTGGTCTTCTGCATTCAGAATTAGTCCCCCTCTCTTTTTCTTCAACTTTCCTGCTCTTAACCATTGCCTGATCTTGTTATTATCTGCTTTACCTCTTTTTTTTTAAACGTACTGGCCAGTGGTGGGATTAAATTTTTTTATTACTGGTTCTATGGGTGTGGCTTGGTGGGCATGGTATGGTTTGGTGTGTGTGGTGTGGTTTGGTGGGCATGGCAGGGGAAAGTTACTGCAAAATCCCCATTCCCTCCCCACCCCACTAACCTGTTTTCCAGCTCCATTCTTCTGTTCAGGGCAACAAAAGAAGATCAGTTGGGTGGTTGGGAAGCAGGGGGGACAGGACCAGCCTATTTACCTGTTCCCTGAACTACTAACATTTCTGCTTCAGTTCTCCAGAATCTGTCAGAACTAGCGGAATACCATCTCTGATACTGGCCATGTAATACTTTATCTTCCTATGTGTCTTTTCTGTTCTTCATTTGTTATTACTTGTAAGCCAGTTTGGTCTGATCAGTATTCATTAAGCCTTCTTGGTATACTAGCTTCAGTGCATCTTCTTCACTGTCCTTCAGATATTCTTCCAATTGCATTTTCTTCATCATCTAATGTCTTTGAAACATTCTACATCCACACATTTTTCTTCGTAAAAAGAGTCTGTCAATGTTGCTCCCAGGATGAAGGGCGTGGTGAGAGGCGTGGAGGAAAGATGGCGGAGGAGGCGGAGATGCTGGTTTGTTGGAGTGAGGAAGGTGGAGAGAGAGAGTGCGGAGGGGAGAGGTTGCCGCTGGAGGCCGAGTCGACGGCGGTGGGAGCGCCGGGAGGCGAGAGTCGAAGGCGGCGACAGAGGAGCTGGCTGGAGAAAGGTGGAAGGTGGTGGCTGTGAGAGAGCCATGCGGTGGTTGAGAGTGGAGAGGCGGCTGCTGGAGGCCAGGCTGACGGCGGTGGGAGCGCCGAGAGGCCACTGGCGAAGGCGGTGACGCGGGGATTGCGGCGGTGGGAGCGCCGAGGTGGACGTGGACGACCGCTGACCAGTCGTAATTTCATTTTCCCCCATGGTCACCCTCCCAAGTTTGGGAGAATTACGTCACCAAGGCCTTAATAGGCCCGGAAGAACTGACTGTCCTAAAGAACATGTGGCAGCAACCAATTATGGTCGCCCCAATGGTCATCATTGCGAACTAACTATTTACCAACTGATCTTGGTTTACCCATCTTGCACTTTTTTCACCTGGAGTGAATCGTTTTAATCAATTGCCAACAACTTTTAACATCTGTATTTTTTTAACATCTGTATTTATTCCAAAACCCACCCGAGTTTTATATATATAATTATTGAATTTTAATTATCTATTTAACAATGTATTCCAGAGCAAGCCTGCTATCGCTGCGAGAGTCCCCGCTCTTGCAGGTATGGCCCCTTGATTTATCCAGGGCCCATCTCGATGATGGTATTGTAAATCCGAAGAGATGGGCGAAGCGCGGCCTTAGGGGATTTTTAGTTTTTAATTTATTTAAATTATCTTTTTTAGGGGGTTCAAGGGAGGGGGGTAGATATAGACAGATGGAGATTGAAACAGCGATTAGTAGTAAGGACCAGGATAGCAGTCGACGGCGGGAAGCGGAAGGCGAAAGGAAGGGGGATACTCGAGTCGTTCCTCAGGAGGGCATACATGAGCTGCGCATGCGCGAAGATGGCGGGCTAGCTCTGGAGCTCCGTGTGGGCTTTGGAGAGCCGTTAGCTTTCGGAGTGCTCCCTGCCCTCTGTTTACGATCTGGAGGGCAGGGATTGATGAGGAGCCCACCCTGGCATCGCAGGGTGAGGTTCGCGATGTTTGGAGGGTAACCAGGAGGGTAACCAGGAGCGAAGACGGCGCCGGCGGCAGGAGCGCTCGAGCGGTGAGAGCGTCGGGCCGCAACTGTCAGCATGGAGGCCGGTGCGGAGGAGGTTGGTGCGGAGGTCGGCGCCCCGGGAATTTTAACGGGGGCGGAGAGGCCGACCGCGCCTAGGAGCTCCTGATGTTGCCGGTGGTATGCTGTGGGGGCGAGCGGCAGTGAGAGTGCCGGGTGGCCAGCGAGGACGGCGACAGAGGTTTGAAAGAAGATGGCGGTGGCGAGGACGCTGGGGCTGGAGAAGGAATGGAGAGAGGAGAAGGGAATGGCGGCTGTGAGAGAGCCGTGTGGCTGGAAGGAAGGTGGCAGAAAGGTGGCAGAAAGGTGGCGGCTGTGAGAGAGCCGTGGCTGAAGAGAAAGGGTATGGAACGGAGGCGGCCGCTGGAAGCCAGGCCAACGGCGGTGGGAGCGCCGAGAGGCCTGGGCGGAGGTGGTGACGCAGGAGATGGCGGCGGTGGGAGCGCCGAAATGGTCGCAGACGCCCTTACTGACTGACCACTTGTAAGATCCTCTCCCTATGGTTTCTCTTTAAAATCTGGAGAACTGAGAACTGAGCCACTAAGGCCTTTAAAGGCCCTAAGAGATCTGGGTCTGTCCTAAAGAACTCATGGACGGGAACATCTTTGACGCCCAATTGAACTGAACTGAACATTGCGAACAAACTTTATTGTGAACTAAGCCTCACTGGGCACTTTATTTCATTTTAATAACAGCTGAATGAACTTATTTCAATCATGGCTAACGACTTTTAAAATCTTAACCCAGGACCCACTATGAATTCCATTCTATTGCTTGTTTTAGATAATTATTTTAGTTATTTATTCATAAGCATATGTACTCCAGAGCAAATCTACTGTCACTGCGAGAGTCCCTGCTCTCGCAGGCTTGGCCCTTGGATCTATCTAGGGCCCATCTTAATGATGGTTTAATTAATCCGAAGAGATGGGCGAAGCGCGGCCTCAGGGGTTTTTTATTTCGTAAGCTGTCTTTTTTAGGGGGTACCAGGGAGGGGGGAGGGTTTAGACAGGATGAGACTAGCCAGAAGGGAACGGGCCGAGCCAGCAGACGACGGAGGGAGGCGGATGGTTCCGTTAAGAGGGGGGAAACACAAGTCATTCCGGTGGAGGGCTTCCCCATCCAGAGGGTCGTGGGGAGGGGCAGGTCCGAGGGGAGACAAGTTCCTTCCTCCCGGTTGGAGGCACGTAACCGTTGGTTACAAACGGTCAGGTGCCACAACCCCCGCAGGCTAGGTGGCCAGGGAATTCAGAGCCAGGGTCTGCGGCTGATGTTTTGCAACGCCAGGTCCGTGGTCAACAAAGCCCCCCTCATTAGTGACCTTGTGTCAGAGGGGGAGCCGGACCTGGCAGGAATTGCGGAAACCTGGTTGGGCCACGAGGGAGGACATCCCCTCGTTGAAATGTGCCCACCAGGCTACCGTGCATTTCATCAGCCGCGGGCCCTAGGCAGGGGTGGTGGGGTAGCGGTCATTATTAAGGAAGGCCTTGAGCCGAGAGAGACCATTGTGCCCCAGACCTCCGGCTGTGAGTCCCTCTGCGTGAAGTGGGGCCTAGGGAGGCAGTTGGGCTTGCTGGTTGTATACCTGGCTCCCCGCTATGTAGCAGCAGCCCTGCCCGAGCTCCTGGAGGTGATCGCTACGGTGGCAGTGGAGACCCCCAGACTTATAGTCATGGGGGACTTTAACCTGCCATCGTTGGGCGAATCATCCGTGGTAGCTCGGGAGTTCATGGCTTCCATGACGGCCATGGACCTGACCCAAGTAATTCAGGGCCCCACTCACGAGGGTGGACATACGCCGGACCTCATCTTTGTCTCGGGCCAATGGAAAAGTGATCTGGGTACAGGGGATATAGTCATCACACCCTTGTCATGGTCAGACCACTCACTTCTCCGGCTCGACTTTCCGACCGCTGCTCCCCTCCGCGGGGAGGCGGAACCAGAGTCACCAATCTGGTACCGCCCCAGGCGCTTGATGGACCCGGATGGGTTCCAGACAGCGCTTGGGCCATTTCCTGTATCCCTGACCCGCGCCCCGATGGAGGACCTCACGGCCGCATGGAATAGTGCGGCCGTGGGAGCCTTAGATCGGGTCGCGCCCTTGCGGCCTCTCTCGCGGCGGCGAACCACCCTGGCTCCTTGGTTCACTGAGGAGCTGCGGGTGATGAAACGCCGCAAGAGATGCCTAGAGAGAAGATGGAGGGCTAGCCGCTCTGAATCTGACCGGACACAGGTAAGAGCCCATTTACGGACTTACATTGTGGCGCTGAGGGTGGCCAAACGTCATCATTGTGCCACTCTCATAGCATCCGCAGAAAACCGCCCTGCCGCCCTGTTTAGGGTGACCCGCGCCCTCCTTCAACAGAGGGAACGGGAAGCCCCACTACAGGGTAGAGCAGAGGAATTTGTGATTTTTCTGCAGGAGAAAACCGCCCAGATACAGAGTGAGCTAACCCCCATTCATGGCCCAGTGGGATGCCACGAGAGAGATCTTGTTTGGGAGGAGTTTGACTCCGTTACTTCCGAGGATATGGACAGGCTACGTGGGCGACTGCGAGCCACCACATGTTTATTGGACCCGTGCCCCTCCTGGCTTGTACTGGCATCCTGGGAGGTGACACGAGGCTGGCTCCAAGAGGTTGTCAACGCATCCTTGAGTGAGGGTTCCTTGCCTGCCTCCCTAAAAGAGGCCATGGTGAGGCCCCTCCTCAAGAAGCCCTCTTTGGACCCAGCTCTTTTGAACAACTACCGTCCAGTCTCCAACCTTCCCTTCTTGGCGAAGGTTGTTGAGAGTGTGGTGGCACAACAGTTTCCCCGTCACCTGGAGGAAGTTGACTATCTAGATCCGCGCCAGTCCGGCTTTCGGCCCGGGCATAGCACCGAGACGGCATTGGTCGCGTTGGTAGATGATCTCTGGAGGGCCAGAGATGGGGGATGTTCCTCCATCCTGGTCCTATTAGACCTCTCGGCGGCTTTCGATACCATCGACCATGGTATCCTATTGCATCGGCTGGGGGGGTTGGGGGTGGGAGGCACCGTTTTACGGTGGTTCTCCTCCTACCTCTCTGGCCGATCGCAATTTGTGCGGGCAGGAGAGCAGAGGTCGACCCCGAGACCCCTCACATGCGGGGTGCCTCAGGGGTCGGTCCTCTCGCCTCTCCTGTTTAACGCATACATGAAGCCGCTGGGTGAGATCATCCGTGGTTTTGGGGTAGAGTACCATCTGTACGCTGATGACACCCAGCTGTACATATCTACCCCAAACCACCCCAACGATGCCGTAGCGGTGATGTGCCAGTGCCTGGAAGCCGTGCGGATCTGGATGGGAAGTAACGGACTTAGGCTCAACCCGACCAAGACCGAGTGGCTGTGGTTTCCGGCTGCCCGATTCAACCAGCTCTCTCCAACGCTGGCCATAGGGGGCGAACATCTTGCCCCTGTGGATGGGGCGCGCAACTTGGGTGTCCTCCTGGATACCCGGCTGTCCATGGAAGATCAAGTGACAGCCGTGGCCAGGAGGGCGTTTTACCAGGTTCGCCTGGTACGCCAGTTGCGCCCCCTATTGGATCGGGACGCCCTTCGCACAGTCACTCATGCTCTCGTGACATCCCGACTGGATTATTGCAACTCTCTCTACATGGGGCTCCCCTTGAGGTGTACCCGGAGGCTTCAGTTGGTCCAGAATGCAGCCGCGCGAGCAATTATGGGCACGTCTAGGTTTGCCCACGTAACACCGCTCTTGCGCGAGCTGCACTGGCTACCTGTCGTCTTCCGGGTGCGCTTCAAGGTGTTAATTACCATCTTCAAAGCGCTCCATGGCTCGGGACCTAGCTACCTGCGGGATCGGATCCTGCCCCATACATCCTCACGGCCGATTCGCTCCCACAGAGAGGGACTTCTCCGGGTGCCGTCCACTAGACTTTGTCAGCGGGCGGCGCCCAGGGGAAGGGCCTTCTCTGTGGCGGGCCCAGCCCTCTGGAATGACCTTCCCCCCGATATCAGGACAACCACGGACCTCCGCTCCTTCCGTTTAAAATTAAAGACGCACTTTTTTCGTCTGGCCGGCCTTGGGTAGTCTCTTTTTAGTTTAGGGGTTTTTAGGGGTAATTTTTAGCTTAGTTTATGGGTTTTAGCGCAGGATCAATTTAATTTATTTTTAACTTTGTCTTTTGTATTTGTCAGTGGTTTTATTTGTATTTTAATTGCCTGTGCCCCGCCTCGAGTCCCCTCGGGGAGAGAGAGCGGGATATAAAATTAAATTATTATTATTATTATTATTATTAATTCAGAGGGTCGTGGGGAGGGGCAGGACCGAGGGGAGACAATTTTCATCCTCCCGGTTGGTGGCACGCAGCCGTTGGTTACAAACGGTTGGGTGCCACAACCCTCGCAGGCTAGGTGGCCAGGGAATACAGAGCCAGGGTCTGCGACTGATGTTTTGCAACGCCAGGTCCGTTGTCAACAAAGCCCCCCTCATTAGTGACCTTGTGTCAGAGGGGGAGCCGGACCTGGTAGGAATTGCGGAGACCTGGTTGGGCCACGAGGGAGGTCATCCCCTCGTTGAAATGTGCCCACCAGGCTACCGCGCATTTCATCAGCCGCGGGCCCTAGGCAGGGGTGGTGGGGTAGCGGTCATTATTAAGGAAGGCCTGGAGCCGAGAGAGACCATTGTGCCTCAGACCTCCGGCTGTGAGTCCCTCTGCATGAAGTGGGGCCTAGGGAGGCAGTTGGGCTTGCTGGTTGTATACCTGGCTCCCCGCTATGTAGCAGCAGCCCTGCCCGAGCTCCTGGAGGTGATCGCTACGGTGGCAGTGGAGACCCCCAGACTCATAGTCATGGGGGACTTTAACCTGCCATCGTTGGGCGAATCATCCGTGGTAGCTCGGGAGTTCATGGCTTCCATGACGGCCATGGACCTGACCCAAGTAATTCAAGGCCCCACCCATGAGGGTGGACATACGCCGGACCTCATCTTCGTCTCAGGCCAATGGAAGAGTGATCTGGGTACAGGGGACATAGTCATCACACCCTTGTCATGGTCAGACCACTCACTTCTTCGACTCGACTTTCCGACCGCTGCTCCCCTCCGCGGGGAGGCGGAACCAGAGTTACCAATCTGGTACCGCCCCAGGCGCTTGATGGACCCGGATGGGTTCCAGACAGCGCTTGGGCCATTTCCTGTATCCCTGACCCGCGCCCCGATGGAGGACCTCACGGCCGCATGGAATAGTGCGGCCGTGGGAGCCTTAGATCGGGTCGCGCCCTTGCGGCCTCTCTCGCAGCGGCGAACCACCCTGGCTCCTTGGTTTACTGAGGGGCTGCGGGTGATGAAACGCCGCAAGAGATGCCTAGAGAGAAGATGGAGGGCTAGCCGCTCTGAATCTGACCGGACACAGGTAAGAGCCCATTTACGGACTTACATTGTGGCGCTGAGAGTGGCCAAACGCCAGCATTGTGCCACCCTCATAGCATCCGCAGAAAACCGCCCTGCCGCCCTGTTTAGGGTGACCGGTTCCCTCCTTCAACAGAGGGAGCGGGAAGCCCCGCTACAGGGTAGAGCAGAGGAATTTGTGATTTTTCTGCAGGAGAAAACCGCCCAGATACAGAGTGAGCTAGCCCCCATTCATGGCCCAGTGGGATGCCACGAGAGAGATCTTGTTTGGGAGGAGTTTGACCCCCTTACTTCCGAGGATATGGACAGGCTACGTGGGCGACTGCGAGCCACCACATGTTCATTGGACCCGTGCCCCTCCTGGCTTGTACTGGCATCCTGGGAGGTGACGCGAGGCTGGCTCCAAGAGGTTATCAACGCATCCTTGAGTGAGGGTTCCTTGCCTGCCTCCCTAAAAGAGGCTATGGTGAGGCCCCTCCTCAAGAAGCCCTCTTTGGACCCAGCTCTTTTGAACAACTACCGTCCAGTCTCCAACCTTCCCTTCTTGGCGAAGGTTGTTGAGAGTGTGGTGGCACAACAGTTTCCCCGTCACCTGGAGGAAGTTGACTATCTAGATCCGCGCCAGTCCGGCTTTCGGCCCGGGCATAGCACCGAGACGGCATTGGTCGCGTTGGTAGATGATCTCTGGAGGGCCAGAGATAGGGGATGTTCCTCCATCCTGGTCCTATTAGACCTCTCAGCGGCTTTCGATACCATCGACCATGGTATCCTATTGCATCGGCTGGGGGGGTTGGGGGTGGGAGGCACCGTTTTACGGTGGTTCTCCTCCTACCTCTCTGGCCGATCGCAATTTGTGCGGGCAGGAGAGCAGAGGTCGACCCCGAGACCCCTCATATGCGGGGTGCCTCAGGGGTCGGTCCTCTCGCCTCTCCTGTTTAATGCATATATGAAGCCGCTGGGTGAGATCATCCGTGGTTTTGGGGTAGAGTACCACCTGTACGCTGATGACACCCAGCTGTACATATCTACCCCAAACCACCCCAACGATGCCGTAGCGGTGATGTGCCAGTGCCTGGAAGCCGTGCGGATCTGGATGGGAAGTAACGGACTTAGGCTCAACCCGACCAAGACCGAGTGGCTGTGGTTTCCGGCTGCCCGATTCAACCAGCTGTCTCCAACGCTGGCCATAGGGGGCGAACATCTTGCCCCTGTGGATGGGGCGCGCAATTTGGGTGTCCTCCTGGATACCCGGCTGTCTATGGAAGAGCAAGTGACAGCCGTGGCCAGGAGGGCGTTCTACCAGGTTCGCCTGGTTCGCCAATTGCGCCCCCTATTGGATCGGGACGCCCTTCGCACAGTCACTCATGCCCTCGTGACATCCCGACTGGACTATTGTAACTCTCTCTACATGGGGCTCCCCTTGAGGTGCACCCGGAGGCTTCAGTTAGTTCAGAATGCAGCCGCGCGAGCAATTATGGGCACCTCCAGGTTTGCCCACGTAACACCGCTCTTGCGCGAGCTGCACTGGCTACCTGTCGTCTTCCGGGTGCGCTTCAAGGTGTTAATTATCATCTTCAAAGTGCTCCATGGCTCGGGACCTAGCTATCTGCGAGATCGGATCCTGCCCCACACATCCTCACGACCGATTCGCTCCCACAGAGAGGGGCTTCTCCGGGTGCCGTCCACTAGACTTTGTCAGCGGGCGACGCCCAGGGGAAGGGCGCTCTCTGTGGCGGGCCCGGCCCTCTGGAACGACCTTCCCCCTGATATTAGGACGACCACTGACCTCCGCTCCTTCCGGGTAAAATTGAAGACCTATCTCTTTCGACTGGCCGGCCTTGAATAGTTCTCTCTGTCTATTGACACCAAATTTTAGTGGGTTCTTAATTTTATATTTTTTAGCACGGGTAAATATTATTTAATTCTATTTTAATATATGTATGTTGTATTATTGTATATTGTTTTTAGCTTTGCCTGTGCACCGCCCCGGGTCCCTGTGGGGAGAGGGTGCGGTTAATAAATTCCAATTTCAATTTCAATTTCATGATTCATTGTCATTATTTTTCTAGTATTCCTATTCAGAGTTTTAGTTCTGCTTGAATCCAGTCCACTATTCGAGCTTTGTATCTAATGACTGGAATTGTCCAGAGGTTAATTGCCTTAATGGCATTTCCTCCAGTGAATTTGGACTTAAAATCTTCTTCACTCTCTTTTATATTAACTTCTAATCTTTTTCTTGACTTCAGTGTGCTTGATATTGTCAGCTTCAAGGTTGCCCAAGTGTTTCTAATTAACTTCTTCATCCAGACTCTTGATGTTATATCCATAGAGCATCCTGATTCCTTCAGTTTTCACTATTTTCCCTCATTTGTTGGTAAGGATGGCACATTCGCCCCAAACTCTGTTGCAATTGATTTTAGAATAGAATCAATTGAGCACTGATTCTATTTCAGATGAGTTTTTCCATATAGATCATTCATTTAAGGAAGTGGGATAGTCTGACAGATATTTTTGATGTTTGATAGCCATGAGTTATTCAGAATTGTTGGCAGATGAATCAGTTCAATAACAGACAGTAATGGTGAAAGTGAGTCTCCTTGAAAGGTTCCTCTTTTGATCCCCTTTGACTAGCAACTGTGTCTTTCATTGTGCCATCAATCTTTGCACAAAGCATCTGATGTTTCCACTGACCCTGTTATTTCTAAGCACCTAATTATCCAATCATGTGGCAGGGAGATTTCTTGTAATGAATCCAAGCTACATTCAGATTGGTCTTCCTTCTCTTACAATTTCCCATAATCATTTTGTCAATCAGGAGTAGATGCTGCTCAGGCAGTTTCCCTTCTGTTCAGGTTTAATATGATGTTGGACTGCATCAGCTAGTACACCAGCTTGTAATTTGAAAGTTCTTGGTAATCAAATAATTGGTCTGTAATTGCCTGATGTTGCCACGTTTGCTGGATCTTTTATTAGCAAATAGATTTTGCGAGATATTAGCCCCTCTTCAATTTTACCTCCTTCCATATTGTTATATTGCTTGGCAACAATATAGTAAGATGTTTCAACCAAAATCCATGCAATTCATCTTTACCCAATGCTGACCAATTCTTGATCTTCCTTGCCTTTTTCTCCATCATTTCTGTTGTTATTAAAAATTCTTTCATTTCACATTTTTATCCATCTCCTTTAACAAAACTGTATTCTAGTTATATTTCTTTGGGTTATCCTGTACCTTTGCCCAAAACTGCTCTATTTATTCTTTGTCAAGTGCTGACTGATTCACTATAGTCTCTCCTTTTATAGATTGGTAAAAACATTTCTGATTGGATTGAAATTGGATATTCTATCTATGATGTGCGATTCAACTATATCTGGTAATCTTATCTAATTTATGTTTTATTATTTCCAGTGCTTCCTTGATCATGTTTCTAACAGGCATTTCTTGATTAGGTATTCTCTGCTCTTCCTATTTATCAGCTTCTTCTATCACATCTGCTTTAACTTACTTGCATATGACCTTAGCTTGATGATCTTATTTTCCAGCCTGATTTTCCATTTTAGTGGTGCACTGTTTGGCTTTTTTTTCTTTGTTGATTTTGCATTCCTGGTGTTCAGTTATAACTGCAGCTGTGCTGTACATTAGTCAATTTGTTTCTTGAAATGAGCTTATTTATATTTGATGTTACAGTATTGGCATCTTTTAATGCTTGTGCTAGCTTCAATGCAGGCAATCTTATTCAGTTGTTTTTATGCTGTTCTAGATGTTAGTTATTATTTATTTTAATTCTAGTTGTTTACTTACTTCTAGTTTTTTACTTGCTTTTTCTGAGACAAGGGAGAGGATGGCTGGTTTCCAAATGAAAACAATTTTATAACTGTGCTGGTTTTCTCTATTGCTATCTTCCTCTGATTTTCCTGTTATTTCTAGCTTTGATTTTCTTGCCCTGGGTAGACCTTTGCAATTATTCCAATTCTGCTTCTGTGAATATTTTATTTCATATTAAAAATCAATGTTGATCTGCTACCCTCTATTCTGTTATTTCTGATGTTGAATGTTGTTTTTTCCAGGGTGTGTGCATTTCTAATATTTTCTTCTTGTTGGAGTTGATCTGTAATAACAGGTCATTATTTCTTTATTTTCAATGTCTGTATATTTAATTAAATGCCATCTTTAGTGTACATTATACATTAAAAAAATTAAACAAAACATACATCCTTCACATTCAATACAATTGAATTGAAAACCCCTGATATTGCATTGATATTGCACTATACAGTAGAATTCAATAAAGTTACTGCTCTGGGATGCTGCTTTTCAGCCTATTTGTCCTTGTTTTTATTGTCCCGTACCATCTACCAGATGGTAATAGTTCAAAAAAAGGGTGCCCAGGAAGAGATGGATATTTAAGAATGCTTTGAACTGTCTTAAGGCAGCAGGAGCTATTTGCAATGAATAAAGATCTTTTCTTCCAGTAATTCTGTTATTCTGTATCTCTTATCACTGGTTGCCTGAATCCTGTAGCCTATTTTTCACCAGATATCCAGACACTCCAACCCTTAGCACGGTTGATCTGCGTGATGACAGATTCAGTGGAGGCTTTTGTAATTTACATCTCACCATATTTTTTAATGAGAGAGATACTCTTGTCTCACTCCTCTGATGGGACCTGTCCAGTATGGATGAACCTCTGGCATATTATTATCATTTCCAGAGCACACATGCTTCATAACTATATCAAGGAAGTGTTTCACTTGGGGAGTATTTTTATCATTCATTTCACAGTCAGCTAGATATTCGTAGTGGATTTGGCATTTTTGTCTACCTATCAAGTTCTTTCCAGGGACCTGGAATGATGACTATTATTTATTAAATTTATTTACTGCATATCTCACCACAAGTTAATTGAAATGATTTGATAGTTTAACAAACAATAGTACTACATCAGTGGATTTCAAACTGTGCAGACTTCAAGTCCCAGAATTCCTCGACCAGTGTATATTTGTCAATACATTTTATTATAGAATGTTAGATTAGTTTCGCATTCAATTAACCCTAATTTAACACTCTGTTTGGAATGAGTTGGGAATGATAGGGTTCTTGGTGAAGGCATTTGGAGCTTTATACTATTTTCATGAATTGTTTTACTTTTGTTTAAGACAAAAAAGGGCTATCTTTAATATACTATAGAATATTCTTCCCACTGAAGTTGGTACAAGATGGAAAAAAATCCATCTTGTACCAGTTACATTGGCTGTCAAATAATCATATTGTACTGTGCAAATGTTTGACCTGATTCACAAATGACTTGATTGAATTCTGCCTTTAAATAAAATTAACAAATCAATTTCATGCGGAAAAACAAATAAGGTGTTTTCTGCTTACTTATATAAAATGGTATATCTTAAACCGTATGCAGTTTAGATCTGTTGCAGTAAAAAGATCATGTTCCTATATATAAATTCGCTAGCCATTGAGAGTCCAGACTTCTGGGTTCATATGAGAAATCATTTAAATTGGATTTGTGGTGGTGATATCAAGCTGATTAAACTTTCTTCAGTGATAGTCAATGAACTCTATATTTATAGGCCTTGAAGCAAGCATTTAAGATTTGCCATTTTACTTGGTTTTATTACATTGATCTTTGCTTTAATGTTATGTCATTGTTTAATTTTAAGTATGTTGTATTAGTGTAAACACATACATACAAAGAGATCTCATGGAAGTTATTAGTACTGCAAGCTGTCTTCTGAGGAATTTTCTAAATCTTCCCAAATATTCTACTCGCCACCAGAAGGGTGACAATCTTTTTTTATTGTGATTCAACTCTTTAAACTATCCACCCTGTTGCAGTTTAGAAACAGTTTAAACTTCTCACATTTATGAATCTGAAATGATGCAGTTATATATAAACCATTGAAATGGAAGTATCTTTTTCTTTTTCTTTTTTCATTATGCTGTTACTAACATCATTTGAGTTTACAGCAGAGTGTCTTTTCTGTGGTACACTGTTCTAAAGCTTTTGATAATAAAGATGATAAAGAGAATTCATACCTGATTTAAATAAATATTTATAGCTTAATTTCTTAAATAAATAAACTTCTAATAAAATGAATAAATTAACAGTAGCCTGACACTTTTTATCAATGTGATAGGCAATTAGTCATGTCTGCCTTCACACATTGGTATAGAGAAATAATGCCAAATCTATTCTACAAAGCAATGCAGATAAGACTGTGGGTTATATAGTCTGACATGAATGAGCCATTTTGCTGTTTTCAGGTTCTTCATCTTAGGTATTTCTCTTCTTTTTTTAAAAAAGAAAAATGTATCCATCTGTGCTTTCATGGAAAGTATAATAATTTCACTCTTATCTATATTCTTCTTTGGTTGGAAGAGAAAAAGTATCCAGTAACAAATAGAAATAAATCAGTTGCAAATGCATTGATACACAGCAGTACAGTTCTTTCAAATTTCTCCACTGTTTATCTAAGTTAAAAATATCCAGGATTATTATAAGACTTTTTTAAAAAAAATAACTAAGAAAGTAGAATAATACGGTTTTTTTAAATTATAGCCACTTTTTTATTCCATGACATTTTCAAAGATTTTAGATTTAAAACTCATATTTTTTTTATAATATATATGTAGAATGAATAAATAACTTAACATTTTCACATCTTGAAATGACTTTTAGAAATCTCTTAGCATAAACATATAAATTACTATGCCATTTCTCTATAATATCAATAGGAGATATCCAAACATAATTTGCTATTTAAGATGCTTGTAGATTATCTGGACCCGCGCCAGTCCAGCTTCCGGCCCGGGCACAGCACCAAAACGGCATTGGTCGCGTTGGTGGATGATCTCTGGAAGGCCAGAGATGGGGGTTGTTCCTCCATCCTGGTCCTATTAGACCTCTCAGCGGCTTTTGATACCATCGACCATGGTATCCTATTGCATCGGCTGGAGGGGTTGGGGTTGAGGGGCACCGTGTTGCGGTGGTTCTCCTCCTACCTCTCTGGTCGATCACAATTTGTGTTGGCAGGAGAGCAGAGGTCGACCTCGAGACCCCTCACTTGTGGGGTGCCTCAGGGGTCGGTCCTCTCACCTCTCCTGTTCAACACATATATGAAGCCGCTGGGCAAGATCATCCGTGGTTTTGGGGTAGAGTGGCCAGGAGGGTGTTTTACCAGGTTCGCCTGGTACGCCAGTTGCGTCCCCTATTGGATCGGGATGTCCTCTGCACAGTCACTCATGCCCTCGTGACATCCCGACTGGTCTACTGCAATGCTCTCTACATGGGGCTCCCCTTGAGGTGCACCCGAAGGCTTCAGCTTGTCCAGAATGCAGCCGCGCGGGCAGTTATGGGAGCCTCTAGGTTCTCCCATGTAACACCGCTCCTGCGTGAGCTGCATTGGCTGCCTGTCGTCTTTCGGGTGTGCTTCAAGGTGTTGGTTATCATCTTTAAAGCGCTCCATGGCATGGGACCTAGCTATCTGCGGGATCGCATCTTGGCCCATATATCCCTGCGGCCGATTCGCTCCCACAGAGAGGGACTACTCCGGGTGCCGTCCACTAGGCTATGCCAGCGGGCGGCGCCCAGGGGAAGGGCCTTCTCTGTGGCAGGCCTGACCCTCTGGAATGACCTGCCTCCCGAAATTAGAACAACTACGGACCTCCGCTCCTTCCGTCAAAAATTAAAAACGCACTTTTTCTGCTTGGCCGGCCTAGGTTAGTCATCTGTTTATTGTTTTAATTGGGTTCTTAAGAGGTTTAGTTTTTAGTATTCTGGGTGTTTAGCGCAGGGATAAATTGTTTAATCTGATTTTATATATATTTATGATGTATTTATGTTTGTATGTTTTTAATTCCCCTGTGCACCGCTCCGAGTCCCTTTGGGGAGAGGGAGCGGTCTACAGATTAAATTTTTTTTTATTATTATTATTACAATAATACAATAATACAATAGCAGAGTTGGAAGGGACCTTGTAGGTCTTCTAGTCCAACCCCCTGCATGGGCAGGAACCTTATACCATTTCAGACAAATGGCTGTCTAACATCTTTTTAAAGACTTCCAGGGTTGGGGCATTCACAACTGCTGGAGGCAAGCTGTTCCAGAGATTAATTGTTCTTACTGTCAGGAAATTTCTCCTTAATTCTAAGTTGCTTCTCTCCTTGGTTAGTTTCCACCCATTGCTTCTTGTCCTGCCCCCAGGTGCCTTGGAGAAAAGTTTGACTCCCTCTTCTTTGTGGCACCCTCTGAGATATCGGAACACTGCTATCATGTCTCCCCTGGTCCTTCTCTTCATCAAACTAGACATACCCAGCTCCTGCAGCCGTTCTTCATATGTCTTAGTCTCCAGTCCTCTAATCACCTTGGTTGCTCTTCTCTGCACTCTTTCCAGAGACTCCACGTCTTTTCTACATCGTGGCGACCAAAACTGTATGCAGTATTCCAAGTGTGGCCTTACCAAGGCACTATACAGTGGCATTAACACTTCACGTGATCTAGATTCTATCCCTCTGTTGATGCAGCCTAGAACTGTGTTGGCTTTTTTGGCAGCTGCTGCACACTGCTGGCTCATATTTAAATGGTTGTCCACTAGGATTCCAAGATCCCTCTCACAGTTGCTACTATTGAGCAAGGTACCACCTATACTGTACTTGTGCATTTGGTTTTTCTTGCCTATATGTAGGACCTTACTTTTTTCACAATTGAATTTCATTTTATTAGACAGTGCCCAATATTATTATTATTATTATTATTATTATTATTATTATTATTATTATTATTATTATTATTATTATTATTATTATTATTATTATCAAAAGCTTTTTTGACTATGTCTTGTTTTTCTGAAGGAGAGCAATAATGTTCACATGTTTACTGTGCAAGAGATATCTATCCATCATGTTTTAGGATACAAGTGCCAATGTTTGTGAGTGGGGACTGACAAAAATGAGAATGGCAATGCTTTGTAGAATCGGGATTTGCTGTGATGGAGGATTGCTTTGAACACAAATGTTTGTCAAATATGTCGAATTTACAGTAGTTTTCCTATATCCTCCCCCAATTAAAAATGGAAAGAAACCAATATTTAACTTTACATTAAGGGAGATCTATAGAAAAATAGTTGAAGGTCACATGTGACCTTGGAGATTGGTTGCACAAAATAGGATATAGTATCTAAAGTTGACTGAGTTTAGCTCTATATATACTTCATCAGGAAACTCCTTAGTCAATGAATTTCATAATCAGCTGTGAATTGTGCACAAGGCTTTGTGTCAGGATTGGATTCAGCTGTGCAGAAATAGATATGTAAACAATTGTTACAAATTTATTATCACATCTATGAAAATAAGCCAAATCCCAATTCCATCTGATCAACCAGAAAAACAGAGGTATTGGAAAAATGTTTAAATCCAAGTAAAATATATTCCAGTATAACAATTTTAACAATATAATAAAAGAAAAAATGTACTTTAAGAATAGACAACATCAAAACAATGTTTGAAATCGGTTATATGAGGTAGGTTTTTTTTTATTTTCTTTCCAAATTTATGTGAAGTACAACTGAAATAGCCCACTCTGTCTTTCTTTTAAAAGCTTAATAACACTTTCAGTAAATCAGTAAAGGCTGTCTCATCATGTAGAAATATAAGGTAATGCATTCAGAAATAAAGTGTTAAGAAAAATAGTTTAACAAATTTGCAAGTATTATATTTTTACTTTGGTTTAGCTAGGAACAATATTTCAGTTCAATATCTATTATTTTATAGAATCTGAGTTAAGAAAGAGCACAAATTGAGATTGCATTCTTTATTTCAAACACATTTGTAATAATTACCAATTATGAAGAACTGAATGTAGATCTAATGCTGTAATATACATACTGGTGGCAATTTTATTACTTCTGAATTCTTGCCAATAAGGAAATACTTAAACGGTTCATGATTCACTACCAGTTTTTTCTCCCAAGGTGAAAAGGTAGGGGAACAAATAGACATGCAGCAACTTAAGTGGAAACAAGTTTAAACATTCAACAATATCAGAGTATTGTGCCTTGGGAAAAAAGATGGTTCCAAGTAATTGGTGAAATTCGTCTAATAGATTTTGGTTAAGATCAATTTTACTAACCTGCTAATATATAGAATTCTATCTATTAAACTCTTCTTTGTATCGATGACTGAGAATGAAAATGTTGCAGATGAAATATATTGAACACAATATATAACTTCTCAAAGTTCAGTCAAGCTCACATTTCATGCTCTATTTCCTTTTTCTTCTATATTGATAAAAATGTTATTTATACTAAAGTCCAAAGACTAAAAGGTATCAAAGTGAAATTATGGCCACAAAAATAATTGCTGCAATAAATGGTCAATATTGACCTGCAGTGCATTCTAGCATTTTTCTTGACGCTCTACCCTTAAACTTTATGCTAGATACAAAAAGATTGCAAACTAATACAATTGCTTAATCCTGTCAAATAGCTATTCTTTTTAGTAGGTGTCTGTCTGTCTGTCTGTCTGTCTTTCCTTCCATCCATCCATCCATCCATCCATCCATCCATCCATTCATCCATCCATCAATCCATCTCTACTTACTTACCTGCTGTATTTCCCCCCAAAATAAGACCCAGTCTTATTTTAGGCCCCAAAATAAGCCCTAGTGCTTATTTTTTGGGGGGTGTCTTTTTCTTTTGAGTGCCACGCCTATGAGGCAGGGGAGGTGGAGCTGCCCGATGCTTACCTCAGGGCCTCTGTTGTTCCATGTCTTGACAACTGCCTTACGGCGGCAGCACCAACAGCCATATGCAGCAGGAACCCATGTTTTCCCACTTCTTCCAGCACTGGCACAGCACTGGAGCAGGAGGCCGAGCTTGCTCCAACAACTGCCTCACCTTATGGCGGTGGCCTACTTCTTCCGGCATAGGTATAACCCGTGCCCCTCCTGGCTTGTATTGGCATTGGACCCATGTCCCTCCTGGCTTGTACTGGCATCCTGGGAGACGACACGAGACTGGCACCAGGATATTGTGAATGCTTCTTTGAGTGAGGGGTTCCTGCCTGCCGTCTTGAAAGAGGCGGTAGTGGGGCCCTTCCTCAAGAAGCCTTCCCTGGACCCAGCATTACTGGAGAATTACCGTCCGGTCTCCAACCTTCACTTTTTAGCGAAGGTTGTAGAGAGTGTGGTGGCCCAACAGTTTCCGTGACACCTGGAGGAAATTGATTATCTAGACCCGCGCCAGTCCGGCTTCCGACCCAGTCACAGCACCGAGACGGCATTGGTCGCGTTGGTGGATGATCTCTGGAGGGCACGGGATAGGGGATGGTCCTCTATCCTAGTCCTATTAGATCTCTCAGCGGCTTTTGATACCATCGACCATCCTATTGCACCGACTGGGGGGGTTGCGGCTGGGAGGGACCGTATTGCGGTGGTTCTCGTCCTACCACTCTGGTCGGTTGCAATATGTGTTGGCAGGGAGGCAGAGGTCGGCCTCGAGACTCCTCTTATGTGGGGTTCCTCAGGGGTCGGTCCTCTCGCCCCTACTGTTCAACACCTATATGAAGCCGCTGGGCGAGATCATCCATGGTTTTGGGGTGGGATATCATCTGTACGCTGATGATACTCAGCTGTACATATCCACCCCAGACCACCCCAACGATGCCGCTGAGGTGTTGTCCCAGTGTTTGGAGGCCGTACGGATCTGTATGAGTAGTAACAAACTCAGGCTCAACCCGTCCAAGACTGAGTGGCTGTGGTTTCAGGCACCCCGGTTCAGCCAGGTAATTCCAACTCTGGCCATTGGGGGCAAAACACTGGCCCCCGTGGAGAGGGCACGCAATTTGGGTGTCCTCCTGGATTCCCGGCTGTCCATGGAGGACCATGTGGCAGCCATGGCCAGGGGGGCGTTCCATCAGGTACGCCTGATGCGCCAAATGCGCCCCTTACTGGACCGGGCTGCCCTTCGCATAGTCACTCAAGCACTCGTGACGTCCCGACTTGACTACTGTAATGCTCTCTACATGGGGCTCCCCTTGAGGTGCACTCAAAAGCTACAGCTAGTCCAGAATGCGGCTGCACGGGTGATTATGGGAGCCTCTAGATGCTCCCACATAACGCCTCTCCTGCGCGAGCTGCACTGGCTACCTGTGGCCTTTCGGGTGTGCTTCAAGGTTCTGAAGTGCTCCATGGCTCGGGACCTACTTATATGTGAGACCGTCTCCTGCCCCATACATCCCTTTGTCCGATCCGCTCCCACAGAGAGGGCCTTCTCAGGGTGCCGTCGGCTGGGCAATGCCGGTTGGCGACACCCAGGGGAAGGGCCTTCTCTGTGGCGGGCCCTACCCTTTGGAACGACTTACCCCCTGAACTACGTACCATCTCAGACCTCCACCTCTTCTGCCAGTGTCTGCCACACCTTTTCCATCAAGCCGGCCTAGCGTAACCTCCCACTGTGACTGCTCCTAGATAGTTTTAATTTGGGGGATTTTAGTTGATTTTAGCACAGGGTTAGAATTTAATATGTTTTTAAATTTTGTATTTTGTAATATTTGTTGTGCTTTTTAAATTTCCTGTGCGCTTTGTACTCATTCATGTACTGCAACTTTGGTCATAGCAATAACTTTCTTATCTCTCTTTACTCCCTGAAACTTCTCTTTACTTAAGGAACTGATTTTTATTATATGAACTCATGGAAACGTAATGTCTCATCAAATTCCATCACTATTTCAATAACTTTCCCCCATTACCAACCTCATCTTAGACCTATACACAGAACAAGAAGACCCCCTCAACATTACTATAAAACTACCAATAGGCACGTAAACATTGCATTGTACAGAAGGCCTACAAATTAACATGCATAAATATGTGATTCTGCTTTTCATGAGACCATTGTATCTATTATCTACATTCAAGCTTTATGCTATAATCACATTTGTTTTGACCCACTTAACAGAGATGCTGTCAACTGATTGTTCAGAAGACTGAACTACCATTCAACAAAATCAATTATAAAATCAATTATGCTAGATCAATATTGATTAAAGATTTATTAAAAGACAGATCAAGAAAAAGAATAATGGAATACTACTGATTGTCACCTACAACTCGCAGCTCAAATCAGTCAAAGCTACAACTCATTGTGCATGCTGGACAACAATACTGATGAGCCAGGGTGGCACAGTGGTTAGAATGAAGTATCGCAGGCTAATTCAGCTCACTGCCAGAGTTCAATCCTCATCAGCTCAAAGCTGACACAGGCTTCCATTCTTCCAAGTCAGTAAAATAAGGAGCCAGATTGTTGGGGGCAACATGCTGACTCTGTAATAGCTAAAAAGGGTTGTAAAGCACTGTGAAGTGGCATATAAGTCCAAATGCTCTTGCTCTTGCTATACTGCTTCTCTTTTGGCACTGTATTGCAGGCCTGTACTTGCATATGAATATCCATCCAACCTGACACAGATTCTTGCTCCCAGATTTGACATCATGACTCAGAACAAGGACAAAGTAATATCAAAGCATTTCAATCTCCCGGGACATTCTTTAGCAGACCTCAAAATAACTGTTTTGGAAAAACTGGACTTTAACAGCATCATTGAGTGAGAAATTGTTGAACATCAAACGGTTTTAGGCAATCTCAGGTTTCAGCAAACACAATGGATTTTAACACATTACAATTGTTAATTGATAAGGGACTTGTAATCTCTCACATGCAACCTGCATTTGCACAACCAACTTACCTTTCCCTCTCTTTCCCTCCATCTCACCCCAGTTTAAATCCTATGTTAATCTAGCCACTCTATCCATCTGCTGAAATCATCTGAAACTCATGGAAGATTATGCCTTTTAATAAAATCTGTATGATTGCAAAAAGTGCTACTTAATCCCCCCCCCCCAATACTACATGTTTGAGTTTTAAAAGCCAAGGATAGTATTTCCTAGGAGACATCAAGTTTTCCATTTCTTGAGATACCAAGAGTAGTTCCAAAAATGATACAATAATAGTTTATTAACTAACAAAACTTTGACATCTTGTACCATATTACAACTACACAAAGAATCTTACTTTTTTATATAGATTTTGTAAATTATTAAGTTTTTATCTACCTTTTATATATTTATACTGTATGTGTCTACTTCTTTGTGTGTGTGTGTGTGTGTGTGTGTGTGTTTCATAGATTTTTCAAGGGTGTAGGTATGCTGGTCTTGTTGTATGTGGGTCTTTTCCCGTATAAGATTGAGATTGCCTTGGCAACTTTTTGGCGAGGTCTCACTTGCCATCTTCAGGCTGCCATCTTTCTATAAATCTTGGTGTGGGGGTGGAGTGCTGGCTTTGCGCGAGCAATTATGGGGACCACTAGGTTCACCCACGTTACACCGCTCTTGCGCGAGCTGCACTGGCTGCCTGTCGTCTTCCGGGTGCGCTTCAAGGTGCTAATTATCATCTTCAAGGCGCTCCATGGCTCGGGACCTAGCTATCTGCGGGATCGGATCCTGCCCCATACATCCTCACGGCCGATTCGCTCCCACAGAGAGGGACTTCTCCGGGTGCCGTCCACTAGACTTTGTCAGCGGGCGACGCCCAGGGGAAGGGCTCTCTCTGTGGCGGGCCCGGCCCTCTGGAACGACCTTCCCCCCGATATCAGAACGACCACTGACCTCCGCTCCTTCCGTACGAAATTAAAGACCCATTTCTTTCGACTGGCCGGCCTTGGATAGTCTCTCTGTCTATAGATTTTAAATGTATTTTAATGGGTTTTTAATTATTTTTAGCACGGGATAATATTGTTTAATTGTGTTTTAAAGTATATATATTTGTATTTATTGTTTATATTGTTTTTAGTTCCTCCTGTGCACCGCCCCGGGTCCCTGTGGGGAGAGGGAGCGGTTAATAAATTCAAATTTATTATTATTATTATATTATTTGCTGCTGTGAGTGGGTTGATTCGCTGTGTAGTTGTATCATGATTGATAGATTGGTGCTGATTGGTGCTGGCTGTGTGCTCGTTGTTCTTTTGTATTGTAATGGCCTGGGTAGTAGGTGGGGCTCAATTGTTGGCTAATGCTGGTTTCCAGATGTCTGGTAGGCTGGAGGTATCATCACATTTGTTCCTGTTGTGGGGGTGTTCCTCTATTTCGAGGGCTTCCATAATTATTCTCTTGTTGAACTGTTCAGTTTTGGAGATTAATTTGGTTCCTTCAAAATCAATTTCATGTCCTGTATGAAGTATGTGTTGGGTAGGCAGTGATTGGTCAGATCCAGGGTATGCTTAGGGGGGTTGTATTTGTTTTGGCTAGCTGTCAAGGCTTCTTTTATACGCAGAATCCATCACCTCACATATACAAAACTCACTCCACTTCATAGAAACAATAAAGAAACAAAACCTACAACCCAGCGACCTACTTGTGAATTTCGATGTCATATCTCTCTTCACCCAAATGCCTATCCAAAGCCGAAAACGCCAGCCTGAAGAGGGCGAGTGAGACCTTGCCGAAACATTGCCAAGACAATCTAAATCTTACATGGGAAAACACCCAAATATGTCAACCTAATATTAAATACTAAATTTAATATTAAAAACTTTAAGTTAAATAATAAATGTCTTTTCCTACTTCAATGTATATGTTAACAATGTTTTTTTCTGCTTCTTAGTGTTAGGTTTTAAATATGCGTTTTTTAAAAAGACCAGTCCGAGTATTTAGTCTGTAAAATAGCCTGTAGTCAATTTTCTTTTAATATATTTTATTGTTATTTTTAAGTAATAGAAATAGAAATTGTAAAGCAAGAACACTGATTTAAAAAACAAATATGCCTGGCCTGATTTTGCCGCCCCAGTAGCCAAGTCATTATTTTTTACCCTGCCTGCTAGTTCTTACGTTTTCTGCTGACATTTGCCTTCATCACTCCTTCAAGCACTCATTTATATCTCATTCTTCCTTCTCTGTCACTTTTTATGCTTCATGATTTAAGTGAGGTAGATTGTGGGCCTGATCCATGGGCATTGTTCCCTATGAAAGAGAAGTTTGTTGCCATAAGGGAAGGGAAGTTAACCAAGCAAGGAACTGAAGGGGAACTCATTGGTAGATGGAGCAAATGTTGTTACCTTTTTAAAAAGGGAATGGCTGCCATTGAGTTTGAATTCCTGCCTACAAAGATCTACCAGACTTAAGTGAGATTCAAAGCAAGTTTGCAGAAAGGAAATAAACACTTAGTAAACTCTTAGCATACAAACACACTGAAGTAGGAAGCTTTTCAGAAGAAAATAAAATTCAAGCAAAACATGTGACCAAAATTACAAAACAGTGCAATCCTTCTAACTATGTCTTTAGGCTAGCTCAAGGGTTCTTTTTTCTTAAGCCTTTAAATCTTTATTAAGTAAATCTTATTCAGACACTGACATATATTCATATGCCCTACCGACATTTCACTCAACATCCCCACAGTCTTGCTCCTATCTTCTGTTCTTGTTGTGATTCCTGCAGACTAGAATTAATTACAAAGGTGGTTTTTAAAAACCAGGGCCTGAAACAGAACTTGAATAAATTGTCCTCGCTATACCAAAGCAGAAAGCAAAGCCAATGAGAAAATTCTTGAGAGCTGATCTTTTCCTTTGAACTAGAGATGCCAAATTGAAAGGCGTGGGTGTGATGTGCCTGTTCCATTTTAAAACAGCCACAAGCATAAGATAAGATCAGCTGATACTGCATATTCTATAATGAACATCCAAAGGACATTAAACACTACATGTGTATCTTTCCATTGACTCCAGCAAACTGACCTCAAGCTGCCTATTCTCCCTTGATCCTGCATGCTCATAAAGCTGGCTAGGCAGGACCCTGCATTGCATTCCATAATGAATAAGAGATATCTTTAATAGCATCTAGCCACATTGCTGAGTTGGAAGGTAAACCAGATTGGGCCTAATTAGTACTTGAATGGGAGTTTATCAGTAAGTACCTGGGATATTTAGATCGAAAAATCCACAATGTCTTATTAGAAGGCAAGCAATTTGTATTGTTATAAAAAAATAAATGAATAAAACAAAAACCTGTTGGGTTGTATCATAATGAAGTCAACACCGACAAGTTCTACCTTATGTGTTGAGTACCAAAAGCATTATGAGTACTGGGACAAAATGTTCACATCAAAATGAGTTGCATACCAAATGAGTACCAAATGAGATGAGTTTCAAAGCAGCTGAGTACCAAGGTGCCACTGTAACTTGATGCCATATAGGGTTTTATACATTAACACCTATATTTTAACTTGCACTTGGAAGCCTGTCGATAACCAAGATAGGGCCTTGGCACATGAATTGCTGGATTTTGAACCAATTGAAGCTTTTGAACAAATTTTAAAAACAGTCCTATGTAAGGCATATTACAATAGTCATTGTTATTGTAGCAAGGTCCTCTTTCCCGATAATGGGGGAACCAGCTTAAATTGCATAATGCCCCCTCAGGCTGCAGTAACCACATGCCATTCTAGAAGAAACCTGAATCTAGAAGGAACCATAAGTCACAGAGCTACATCTTCAAGGGTAGTGTTCACCTGTTAACAGGCAGCACTAGATCAGATGAAGAACTGCAACAAACATCAAATATTTTTCTAGGGCTCAATTTAAGTCTGCTCTTTCCTATCCCTTTTAAATAAACTTTTACCAAGGTGTGTGTGTGAGAGGGGGGGGGAGGGGGGGAGAGGGAGATAGAGAGAAATGAAGTGGGTGGCTACAGAAGCATCATCTAAAAGTGACAAGTTTAAAAAAATATTGCTTTATATTTCTGCCTTTTTATTTACTTCACTTTTTAAAAAATGATAGTTTTGAATGGGTTATTTATTTCACAATGCTTTGGGAGATTTAGCCAGCTTTATCAGTGGAAAAGCTAGATTGTTAGAGTTTCTTTTGATGATCAAGTATAGGATAAGAATTTCCTAACCCATAATAATTTAAGTATCCTATTCTGAAGCATGTGTAATATCACATATGATCTATAACACCTGTTTTTTTAAAATATGAATGACTGAAATAATCCAAGATTGCTAGTAAAATAGCACCCATTCCTACCAATATCTGGCAAGACATAAATGGAAAAAACTATTAACGTTAAGATACATTTCCTACAAGCCATGCCTCTTAAAATGGAGAAAATGTCTCCTAAATCCCGATCCACTTTTCTTCTGAGATTGATATATCATGTTCTCTACCTGTGGTGACTTCTCTACCATGCAGCTGTTATAATCATAGGAAGTCTTCCAGAGGTAAAATAAGTTTGCAAACTTAACATGGAATTTTGCTGATCTGGGGATTGAATTTTACTGCTCGCTTATGCTTGTTCTTGTTTACTTCAATTATATATTTGCCATCCCAAGTCATTGGGATATGGCAAGTTGTAAATTAATGAGTGGCTTGTGGCTGAGATTTTTAATTACGTTTTTTTATACAGTGACCACAGAGATAAACTAAGACTCTCCTTGAATTCAAAGGTTGCTCATTTAGGTCCTTTGAGCAGATGGACTCTTCATTACATGGTAATTTATCACATCATTTGCAATACTGTCATGTACTTGATTTGTAGGAAAAGACTGACCTTAGAGTCATTAATTCCAATAGTGGTACCCTCAGATGCCATGAAAATAGTCCAAATTGGTGCAACACACTAGCAATTTGGGGTAATTGCATTTCGTATAAATGCTACAATCAAATGGAATCAAGGTGATGTGTCAATGAGTAGTAATGATACATAGCTGCTCCCTTGCCCTACATTGTAATGTAGCTGTTAAGGTGCAAGACTAAGACAAGTTTCAAGTCCATCTTTTCCATGGAAGTTCACTGAGTGACTTTGGGCCAGTACCTATTTTTGGACCAGCCTAGTTCATAGGATTATTCAGGGATGAAGCAAATTTTGCAGGAAGCAATATTTGTGTGCATGTGTGTGGTTTGTGTGTGTGTGTATGCATGTGCAGATGGTTATAGATAGATATGAGAGAGAGAGAGAGAGAGAGAGAGAGAGAGAGAGAGAGAGAGAGAGAGAGAGAGAGAGAGAGAGAGAGAGAGAGAGAAAGAAAAAGAAAGAAAGAGGGAGGGAGGGAAGTGAGAAAGAAAAAAAAGGAAGTGGGAGAGACAAGAAAGAAAGGAAGAAAGGAATGTAGAGAGAGGGAGAAGAAAAAAGAGATAGAAAGTGAGAAAGAGAGAGAGAGAGAGACTTATTACCACAATTGAGCTCAAAATTTTGGTTGCTAAGCAAGAGCATTGTTAAGTGCGTTTCACCACATTTTCCAAGTTGGCCATGCCCACCCAGTCACATGACCCCCAAGCCACTCTCACCCGGTCGCACCTACAGAATAGGTTCTAAAAAAATTTGAAACCCATCACTGATACATACATAGATGACAGACATGCAGACAGACATGCAGACAGATGACAGACAGATAGTAAAAGTAAAGGAGTCCCTGTGCATTTTACTTTGCTGGTCATTGCCAATTTTAGGGGGAAGGTGATCATACTCATTTCAAGGCCATTGAGCCAGGTTTGTCTAAAGATATTTCTGCTATCATCTGGCCTGCATGATATATCAGGAGGGCTGGTACCTTTCAATCTACGTTAAACCCATTTGTCTATTTTCATTTGTATGCTTTTGAACTCTTACTTAGGGCAAGGACAGGAGCTCACCCTTTATAATATAAGAAAGAGAGACAACCTGATTATTATGTGTTGGTCAGATCCTTCAACAACAAAAACCAGGATTCTGTTGCCTATAATTGTCAAATAGAAACTTTGTTGGATTCTACTAAAGAGCTAGAGAGGTAAAATGCTCTGAAGTCTGCTACTGGTTTACTTTGCTACCGGCTCCTTTCATGCGCATGTGCACCACAGGCACTACTACGCAACACTGAAAAAGGAAGATTAATAAGCCTTTTCTGAGTTTTCAGGATTTCCTGCTTTTTAGCAAACATAAAGCATGTGGCACAGCTGATTGTCACGTAACTACTGATTCACTTGAACTGGTAGCATTGTTTTTACTACTGTTCGGGTGAACCGATGGCATTTTTTACTACCGGTTTGGGCGAACCGGTCCAAACTGGTATCATTTCACCCCTGCAGCTAGTCCATCAATTGTTTCTAATAATCCTCAATATCATACTTCTATAAATGATATAAGCAGTGCAATATATAAGAATGAGCATAAGAGAAATAGGTGTATTTAAGAAAATGAAAACACATTTGAGTAATAAATAGAATAAATTATCTAGAACAGCGATCTCAAACCTTTCTGACTTGATGGCCTGGAGGGAGGAGAAGAGGGGTTGGTTCTGTGGGAGTGATAGGTGCATGCAGTCGCACATACAGCTCCATTTGCACAAATAGTGTTTGCACGCATCTGCTGCTTGTGCAAATGGAGATGCGTGCACTCATCCAACACTCATATGGCCTGATTCCGAACAGGCCAAGGCCCAGTAGTGGGCCACAGCCTGGGGGCTGGGGACCCCTGATCTACAGTTGATTATATACCCTGTGCTAAATCATAGTAGGTTTATTTAGCATTGATGCTCATTGGCATTGACTGGAGTTTATAAACCATGATATACGGTGTAATATGATGTAATATGCATCATAATTTAATACTGCATAGGAATTAAGCAGACTAAAAGTTGAAATCATTTTAAATCAGGTTATAATTCAATGTGACATGTTATTCATTCTGGTAACTTTTAATGATTTGAAAAATTGCACCTCCACTAATGAAAAGGCCCAGATTGGTTTCTTGGTGGGAGAAGGTTGGAAGTATGTTTGTAATTATTGAAGATGGACCTCTGGAAGAGCTGTGGAGAAATAGAGATGATTTTGCAAAAGTAGAAATGACGATCATGGCAAAGACCATGAAATCAGATGTGTAAACAGGTTTCTTGGAATATATCTAGATAAGGAAGGATAAAAGATCACTTAGCTGTGCTTCAGATGACTGCTCCCTATTCGGAGGGAGACTGTAATACATCAGTTTTATGTGAGTTTGAACACAAGAAGATGGCAGGATCACTCTTACTGGATAACAGCTCAGGTTTGAGACGTGAGAGTTGAGGGAAGAGTGCGCTCCTGTCCCTTCCTAGCTTCCGCCAAACTAGTTTCTATGGATAAACTATTCTAAATACAGTATTGAAGGAATGATAACTATGGGAGAAATTTTAACTGACAAGGCAGAAAAAACACCTAAAAAATTAACTACAGATGACAAGCTAAGAGAATGATTTGGAAAAGACTATCTTACTGGGTATAGAAAATAAATAAAAAGTTTTAAAAATTAAAAGAGGAAAATGATAAAAGAGGAACATGAAAAAATTACTTGAAAATGGTTTCTTATTGGATCTTCTTAGACCTACCAAAGAGGTAGGTTGTTAAAACCTAGAAAAAAATCTGTGCAATAGATAGTGATAACCATAAGACTGATGGTGGTGATAGTGATATCAAGAGAGACAAAAAGACGTGCAAACTTCTGGCAAATTTTATGGATTTTTTTTAAAACCAGAATTGAAAACATGATATTAAGTGCAGTGGTTACAATATGCAGTATTGCAGGAATTTGATCCTGATGGGCTCAGGGTTGTCTCAGCCTTCCAAAGTTGGTAAAATGAGTGCCCAGATTGTTGAGAGCAATGTGCTGATGGGATAAAAAATATCTGGTTGTAACCTTATAAAGAATGATGATGTATAACACTTGTTAATACTTGTGATGAATGATGGAAGTCTATATATATAGTCTTTCATCATTTAATATTTTCCATCATATAAAATATTCAGAGTATAGATACTGAACATGATCTGCTCTTCCATACTCTAAGACCAGTAGGAGTTTCTATGCAGAATTGTGGTGAAAAATCCATTATTTATAAGCCATGTATGCTACTCATAAGCCCTGCTTTGTGGCTTTCACAATTTCATCATAGAAACAGGACAATAATGCATTAATTTTAATTAGTATCATTTTTCATGTATATTTTTAAAAGCATTACTCAGAACAAATGTATCATAAATATTTTTTCTTAATGAAAAAAAAATGGAAAAATATATATCCCACCATAATTTGAAAAGAACCCAAAATGCAGCTCTTCCAAGCAAAAAGCAAACAAAAAAACTGGGAAAAGAAAACAATGATAGAGCCACTACTGATGTACACCTTCGGTGCAGTCCCAAGACATCTGGAGCAGAGGTGGGTTGCTGCCAGTTTGGTCCACATTAGGTGAACCAGTAGTAGTGGCGGCAAGAGGCTCCGCCCACCTAACCGGATGCAGTGCGCATGGAAGTGTGCCCAAAGCGGTAATAAAAAATTTGGCAACCCACCACTGATCGCACCACTTAAACACCATTGACACTGAAAAATAACCATCAGTCAATTGCAAAAGGCTGTTTTATCTGGAACAGCTAACATCCTGCAACAATATCTTTAATACTATCAAACAGTATCTTTCTAGTCCAGGTCCTTTGGAAGCAGTTGATAAGTGGATAAAAAAATGATAAATCCAGTATAACCATCTGTGACTGTGAGGCAAACCATGATAATAAAACAAATTGAGAAAACACATATCTCCTACATGCAAAGATGGTTTCCTGTCTCTGCATTAGAGAACTGCCTTTTCAAGTATAAGTGATATTATCAAATTAATTACTGAAATCTCAGTAAAATATAAGGAAAGCAATTGACACATTATGGTGTGTGTGTGTGTAGGGTGAATATTAATTGGCCTTATGGGAAAATGCCACCATCTGATTTCTACTGCCAAAAGAATGGATGAAGTATACCTCAAAGATGGCATGCAGATTATAAGACTGATATAGTCATGCAAATTGCTAAAATATCAAGGCAAAACAGCACAGAAGGCAAGGAATATGCATACGAAGCTTGCCAGTATTCCTCAATGGCTTTATTACAGACTGAATAGGTGTAATTTTAAGTGTGGATGCCAGTACGAACTGTGAAGTTTTCTGATATTCTATATAGCCATTATAAAAACACTTCTGCTAAAAATATAGTTATACTGATCCCATTTGGTGGTATGTATCTACCTACCTGTATACCTACTTTGGCTGCTTAACTCCAAGAGAACAGGAGATAAAACTAGCAAAAACATAAGAATTACTAAAAACATTAAATTAGACAGTAAGTCCAGACTAATGTAATAGACAACAAAATCAATAAAACAAAACAGGAGCTAATTGAACAAATAATAAATATCAGCCATGGGCCTGGGACAAAAGCCATCTTTTCTAAACTTTCAGCAATTCAAGAATAAGCATGCCATTTTTATCTCTTGGAATGGAGAGATGATTCTCCAGAAGCTGAGGACAATAACATACAAAGCAAAGTTCCTATGTGTCCATTTTTAATGGAAGGAGCTAGAGAACGCCCACTTTGCTGGAAGGTACTGGTTTGATAGAATCATTAGAGAGAAGTGGCCCCTCAGACATCCAATCCCTATGCCACAGAGGACTTTATAGATAATAACCAGCACCTTGAATTGACCCAGAAGGTACTGGCAGCTAGTGCAGCTCATGTAATGGTGGAAACATATGGGAACATCAAGAAATGCCTATTACTGCTTGCATTGCTGCATTTTGAATCAGCGGTAGCTTCCAGATGGTCTTTAAGGATAGCCCATATAGAGTTCATTGCAAAAATCTAATCACAGCACCAATCACTCAGTCTTTTAATCCCAAAAGATAAAGGGCGGCAACCAAATATTTCTGTTTATTGCTTTTATTTTCCTAGAGGTAAATTCTTTATTTGAAGATTACATCTGGTCATTATAAAATGAAACTAAAGGGCTACATCTGCACTGCTTCCAATTTATGGCATAGATGATTAAATTAATGATAATTTTTCTATTATTTTGACCTTATTTAAATAATGGGTTCTGTGAGTTTTTCTCACAATCCTATCAAGGTGCTTTCTTGTCAGTTTTGAGTTAGGAGAAAACATAGACATTAATTGCACTCCTCCCAAAGCCTATCTTTACTCATTGTCGCATTCTCCCAGTGCATTGACCTGTCAGCACACTAGCCCCCAACTGCATTGCTGAATGTGAGTGAATGTGTGTGTGGGAGATTGAAATCCACAATTTATTTATCTTTTTAGACTTAATTTTTTTTATTATTTATTGCCACTTTCTTGCAAGAAAACTTCCCACAACTGCCATCTGAAACTCAGCAAGATATATATATATATTGGAAGAACTGATTTCAAATTCAAATCATTTATGGACATGCAAGAACCCCCTTCTCTCTCCCAATTCCAATTCTATCTCAATGTCACACACTTTCTCTACTCTATAATTTTCTGGTATATAGCTACTATGTGAGTTATCCAGAGTATTTGAAGGGGCAAACACTTTTTAAGGGTTTTGTTGCTGTTGTTGTTGTTATCAAATCAACCAACTTGGACCATGTCCTACATATTCTGGGCACATACTATGCTTGTCTGATGTAGTCTTAGAATACAACTGCTTCCAATGGCTGACTGAACAGAATCAGAATAGTCCAGGAATACTCTTTTATTGATACCCATGCAAAAAGCCCTGTAAAGGTATTGCCACGGATACTTTTTATTTATTTATTATTAAATTTACATGCTGCCTACCTCACTATCAAATTACTCTGAGTGGCTTACACCATTATAAAAGCAGTAACATAAAATATTAAAAGAGCATTAAAAGTTTACAAAAACTGAGCAAAATAGAAACCAATACATAAATGAGGTGGAAGTGGGTTCTCAGTCTACTAATCCCCCTCTTCCTTGTGGTATTCCAAATCATTAAGCAAAGACAACTTTACAGTTACTTCTACTGTTGATATTCATGAACATTTAAGTAAAGGCTGCAATGAGTCAAAAGGCCCCCTGCCATCAGTCATGGCCAGTCAGCCTTGTGGATGATTTGCAGACCATTCTCAAAATTATCATTTTATTATAATTTAATGTAAGAAATGTATACAGAGACTAATTATATTAACATGTTCAACTAACTTCAATTGAATTGAATTGAACTTAGAAGTTGTTCAACCCCACCTACTTTTGGAAGTGTGCTGCTCAGCAAGTTATTCTTAATACACAAACAGTCTTTATTTTCTCAGAAATAAACTAATAACAATGAAGATCCACTTAGGAAAAACACATGAAAAAGCACCTCTTCTTCCCTTCCTGTATCGGAAAGAATTGCCAAACTTGGAGTATAGCAGATCTTGTCTTTTGCTATCTTATCACTTATCAATGTCTACATGTTTTCTTAATGGCATCATTTGGTTGGCACAAATTAAGAGGGCATTTTCTATCCATTGCTGCATGATCACATTTATAAAATGAAATGCTGTTGTAGTTCTTCAACCACTTAGCTGTTAAAAGGACAAGAAACCTGTCAGTAAGGAAAAGGGTGGCAGCTGCGTTGTTGATAAGTGGGATCATACCTGCAGAAAAGTTCCTCACTAGACCTCTATAGATTTAGCAATCAGAGAAAGCTTTAATGGTTGCAAACAGGCTCTTGAGAAATCATACATCCATTATTAATATCAGTCAAAAACAAAGTGCAGCTGAGGACAGTTTAAAAACTATGTAAGGAAGGCAAAGTATCTGTCTGGTTTGAAACCATACATATTACTTTTTGTAAAGTATATTTAGTGTCTAATCCTAAAGCTCATGAATAGGCAGGGACAAAATTGAAAATCAGCATATATTTAAAACAGTTGCTGGATCAGATAAACAATATCCATCTCTTCCCTAGGAAACCTGAGGCTATTTACCAGTTGCTATTACAACAGGAATTCCCCAAAGGAGTTTAATAGTTTAGCCAGACTCTAATAATAATTGTCCCAGGTTCATAACTTACTCATTCTATTGAATCCCTACAGATAATTCTATTACTTTCCATATATCCTTAACCCTTCTTGATAAACACTCTTGTTTGAATATGTCCTTTAACGTATCTCCGGACAACTTTTGATTGCCTGAAATGACTTTGAACTGCTAAAGATGGATACAAGGTTCAATGTGTAGGACTAAGCTACAAACTGGGTAGAGTTTATATCATCCCTGCAGGAGGGCCAAGATTTATCCAGGGCAGTCAGAGATGTCCAGAAGCTGTAATTAGCAGGGCTTAGAAACTGCTTGGGGACACAGTTTGCTATCCAGATTTGACTGTAATTACAGAGGAGATTTCATATGATATGGGCTGGTCAAATAAATGGATATTAATGGCATATTTGAAGGATTCATTTAAATAATCTGACTAAGAAAAACAAAGCAATTGTGCATTATTGTGATGGTATGTGGGAATAACCTTGAAGGCAGGAAGATGACCTGTTGCCAAGGCTGCAGGTCTTCCTCCTTTTTCCCAAGCTCATTCCCACATACCATCACCATACCATCATAAGTATGCTTCTAAGTAGATGTAAGATTACTGTTTTAGTAAAATGTGAGATTTAATAATATGAATGCTCATCCTTAAAAGAATATTTTAAGACCATAACTCATATGAAATAAATATTTCAATAAACTCCATGCAAGGGAATAGAAAGTTCTTGATTTTTTTTATCCACCAGTTCATTAATTAGTCAAAAACATATTCTTGTTGATATCAGATGTGCAGCAAATGTAAGTTTAATAATGAATGTTTTTTTCCAATATTTTCACTTAAACAATTAAAGTTATAGGATTAAAAATAACAAGATTTAACACTCTTTTTTTTTTTGCAAATTTGGCATAAAGATACATTGTTCATGCTCATACATTTAATCAATATCTTCATTGCGACTTCCGGTATCCGGCTCCAGCGGAGACGGGCGAGCCTAGGGCTCGCTCGCCGCTTTGTTGCCTTTTCTGCCCCCCCACGGGGGCGAAACTCTCCGGTTACCGGAGGTTTCCCGTAGGGTCGGCTCAGAGGGAGCGTCCCTCGTCACGGCGGTGGGGAGGGCGCTCCTCTCTGCGACCTAGGTGGAGAGGAACATGCTGCGGGGGTTTTTTCCTTCTCCAACGGCTGTCGGTGCCATTCGCTTTAATGGAGAGGGCTGAACGGAGAGATCGGGCGGATCGCCGAGGCTTCAGCTGTGAGGGAGAGTGAGTTTAAAAGAACACCTTTTTTTTTTCCTTGCTGCCAGCCAGGCTGAACGGACTGGGAGGGGGGTGTTTATTTCTAAAAAAAAAACCCTCGGATTTAAGCGGCACGTTAAAATGGCTTCTCTGCAAAGAGAAAGTGGAAACTTTCACTCCGGACTGTCTTTAACAAGGGAAAGTGGAATGTGATTCTTTGCAACATTGTTTCTAGGTCTGGCTGGTTTTAAAAAAAAATTCTTATTTTGCTACTCTCTCCCTCTGGCTCTGAGATGGGCGGTGGAAGTGGCTTCTCTTTGTCCCTGCCTGACTATTTCAACTAAGAAAAATTTCCAGCGTCTCTTTGAAAGCAGGACTCTCTCTGGATTTTTGAAAAAAAATTTCTTTTGATGGATTTGTGACTTCTTCTCTGGAATACCTTCGTTATTACTATTTGCTGACCTGGGAAACTGTGTCTCTTTTGGTTTCTGAATTGTTTGCAACTTCACAGCCCTGAACTGAACTGAGCTCCTGGTTTGCCCCACCAGCCCCACCCGGAAAACGCCATCTTGGTGGCAGTGACTCTAACTTTTAACCATGGCACAAGAAGCAGCACTTGTAAATTTGGAACAAAGGATGGCTTCTCTTGAAACCTCTATGCTAACTTTGATATCAGAAATAAAGGCCCAGAGGGCTGAAAATATTATCTTCAAGAAGGAGTTGTTGGATACAAGAAGACAAGTGCTGGATAACACACAGAAGAATAAAGTACTGGAAGGGGGGTTGGAGGGGGCCAAGGGGGAAATTAAAAATGTTACTAATGAGGTTGTGGAAATAAATGGGCATGTGTCTAGGATGGATATGGAAAGAATGACATACTTTTTGAGATTTCAAAATGTTTCTGAGGAATCTGGTGAATGCCTCCCTGATCTTATGAGCACAATTTTAGCAGACTATTTACAAAAACCTAAGGATGAGATCAGGGGGGACATTGACCTAGCCTACAGAATTAACTCAGCATATGCCAGGATAAATGAAGTGCCTAGAGAGATACATGTGAAATTTGTTAGAAGGTCAACCAGAGAGGAAATCCTGAAAGCGCAGAGAGAGAAACCTTTAACTTATCAACGAGAAACGGTCACTATCTTGAAGCAGATCCCTAGAAAAATTAGAGATTTAAGAAGGAAATTTTCTTTCTTGTCTAAAACCTTGTTTGATCACGGGATTTGGTTCAAGTGGATGACGCCTGAAGGGATGCTGGTGTTCTGGGAAGGAGGAAGAGTGAGGATTACAACACTTGCTGAGGCGGAAGCCTTTTTTAAAAAACATTCCTCTGTCCTGGGGGAAGATCCAGGGGGGGACGGAGGGGGCCACGGCCCCGCCCACGGGGGGCCAGGGGGGAGAGAAAGAAGATACAATAGCCAAAAGACTTAGATCAAAAAAATAACTTTGCCTTGATTTTTCTTGAACAATTTTGCATAATATTTCTATCTGGACTTTTTGTAAATGTCTGACAGCATGGAACGGAGAATTTAGGCAAATATACTTGCTTTCATCTTGTAGTGGTATGGAAAATGCTTTCTATGATAACTTTTTTATTGTGTATTTTGAGGTCTCGGAAGGTCCGACGACTCTAACGTGAATGCTCTCAAAATTTCTTTGTAACCATTACCCTATCCTGTTAAAAAATGTAAAACCAATAAAACTTTTTCAATTAAAAAAAAAAAATCTTCATTGCCATCGTTTGATAGCTACATCTATGTAACTAGTTTTGTAATGCTATCTTGCATTTAATCTGCTGGATTTTAAAATGATAACAGCAGAACTTAATGTGCAGTAAATTGATATTTGTCTTAATATCTAATTAATGTAATTTTTAAAAACTTGCAAAATACAATTTAGTTTATTGACTTATACTTGGGATGGAGTTACTATTTATATGTGTGAAATGTCACAGCAAAATATTGTTACATTTCTGCACAATTTCAATGTGTTTTTGCATCATGTAGGGCACCCGAAATTTCTTCTATTCTATAAACTTATTTTACAATTTTAAAACAAAGCAAAACAGAAATAGATAAAATGTGCATACAGCTTCTTTGGGTGGTTAGTGTAAGTTTGAGCCACGTTGATTATGAATTACAGATAATATTAAAAAAATAAATATATGGCCAAATATATGTCAGGCTTCAGCCCAAAAATGACACAGTGAAGCCTAATTGAGACCAGTTATTTTTAATTCTGTATTTTGTACTTGTCTGTGTTTATTTGTATTTTTAATTGCCTGTGCCCCGCCTCGAGTCCCCTCGGGGAGAGAGAGCGGGATATAAATTAAATTATTATTATTATTATTATTAGTTCTTTATTTGATTACCCCTAATAGACAGAATCTTGCTATACTAGATTAAAGCTATAATCTTCTAATTTAATAGATACGTCCTAGAAGTTTCTAGGCTGTGGTTTCTCCAAACCTCTTCCTCTGTCCTCAGTTCAGTTCAGGACTGTGAAGAAGATACCTGCATCTCCTTCTCCAGGTGCAACTCTTAATTTTAATTTTGAGTTTAAAAAAACCTATTGCTCTTTCAGAAATCATGGGACCTTCACGAAATTCTGACCCAAGCAGTAAAGCCACTCTATGGTTCAGTATTTAATTATCATGTGACTTACATATAAGTCTTTATGCAAGCAACCGTCAATAAATACAAGTAAACCTTTGCCTCTGTGGATCTGCTTTATAACATGATGCTGGATAGCTTGTCAGTGAGCTGTTAAACAGAGTTGTCTAAGGTCCTTGAAAGGTTTAGGAAGGAAGTGCCAGGATAGGATTCTGAGGTCATTTAAAGCTCATCTGAAGATACAAAGGTGAATCTACTCTGCAGATAGAATGTCTGAACACCTGGCAGTCTGCCAAAAAGTATTTGCTATGCAAAAATAAAAATAGATTAGCGATTGTTTAGCAAGCAGAAATGAACAGAATGGAGATCTTTCTATTTATATTTTAAGAAACTGTGTGTTTTCATATACTACCATTAACGTGTTGAATGGTAGTATGTGCAAAGGTAATAATAGTTTCTCTTATCCATCCTGTTAGTTTTTTGTAATATCAATTATGATATTTTCCATCTTATTTTAAAATACCTTTCATCTCAAGCCAGTACAGCCCAAGAAATGTCCATATATCATGATTTGGCAAGGAATAGCTAGGGCTGCCCTTTTCTCCATTTTATCTGGATACTTTGGGGACTTTTGGAGAAAACCTGGATAATCCCACTAGAACTCATACATAGCAATGCAAGATTAGTATATTTTGACACAAATGTACAATTATAGAAATAATGCCTGCATTTATTTTGTTGTATTCAATTCCATTTTTCTTTTAGAGAGTTTACTGGTTGGGTAATTGGGACTAAGCAGAAATAAGGCACTGGAAAAAAGGCACGATGCATATTAACAGAAGCTAATCGAAGTATTTTGTCATCTGGGACCAAAACCTCCCCCCAACCTTTCAGCTAAAGAGGTATAATTATTGCATATCATCAAAATAAATGACAAATATACTTTGCTTTTGTTTTCCCTACTGGCCATCTCTATAAGAGCTATATATGCCCAAGCATTAAAAAAAAATACAATTGTGCCTGATTTTGCTTAGCACAGTGGTTGAAACTTTTGATTTTTGTACCTTAAATAGAGTGACCGGCCAAGGGAATTTACTTTCTGGACAGGTCCCAAAATAAGTACAATAGAGTTGGTAAGCATATGAAAACTTGAAACCAAACTGATAAAAATTCACTGTTTAGCAGAAACAAAGTCTATTCAGATCATGTAAGTGGGTTAGCAAAATTGAGCTTGGCTTTGGAAGATCTTCTATATAACTTCCAGTTAAAACAGCCAAATTGAAATGAACTCAAGTTTCCTTGATGAAACAACATTAGAGTTTATGAGTAAATGATTCAATCCTGTAAACAGCCAATGTTGTCTTCCCAAAGTAGCCAGATATAATATATAAATAAATAATCAATATATAGCCAATAGTGATTCTAAGTGGAATGTCAAAATGCAAAATACATGACTACATCATATTCATAATTGCATAGGGTTATTCATTTACGTGCTGCAGATTCTCCCTGGGTCCTTCGTGGAGAAGGGCGGGATATAAATGTGATTAAAATAAAATAAAATAAAAACTGTTCTGCTTTGTTATTTGATCCCTGATGGGCATCAAATAAGAGTTGTTCATGCATGTTGGATCCAAATGATAGCAGTAGTATGTGACTGAGATTATGTCAAACTCCACACATTTGCTACTCATGATCTGAATGATCTACCCTTCTGATTGGAATGTTATATTTCAGCAGTCATTTTGAAGTCCCACTTTTTTATATAGAGGGGAGGGTTCCAATCCTGAGCTGGATCTAGAGTGAGCTTTTGACTGAGGTCCACACAAATTAGAACCTGAAAAAGCATCAAGCAAGCCTTAAAGAATTGATATGAAAGTGTGGTAAATGGTAGATGTCTATCCTATATTGATAAATCATTCTTCTGACTGAGAGGAGATATAATATAGCAATCATCTCTCGGATATGGTGCTGAGTAGCAAGGCAGCTAAACAAGTGTATATCCTGGCTGTATTATAATTCATTTATTATATCAATTCAAGAATGGAGTACTTAAATAAAGAACACCATTTCCCACAGTTAACAAACTGGTGAATATTTATATTGCTTTATGCAAAAGACATGGTAATTCTTTTGAAGATCTCAGATTACAAAGGCCTTGAAGATACTACTTTTGGATTGCAAATCAATTATGAGAAAACTAAAACCATAGGCTTTATTTTTAAAAAAGCTGCCTCGGCACTTGCCACAAAATATGCCTAACAAATATGTTGCTTTTCATATTTTGGATCTGTGTTACAATACTGGCAGGTAACTATCAAATGACACTGAACTCTCTTCTTTCTTTTTGTCTCATTAGAGTTGTAAACTCTAAGCCAAACACATGCAACTATTTGAGGCCAAATTATTTCCCTATCTTGTATATAGGAATTTGCCCATCTTTTATATGGGGATCTTGAGTCAATTGCACCAAACTAAACAAATGAAAATATGCCCTTATAACATGACTGGCTAACATTTTTCAATTTCTTAATAAATTTCAAAAACAAATTGGAAAAATTCAGAATTTTGAGTTTTCATCACAGTCATTGCTGACATGAGACAGCTTTTAGAAAAAGAAACCTTATGTAGAAATAGCATTGTGGAAAGCCATCCCTCTCCTAGAAAATGAAATATTTTAAAGAATATTTAAAAGGCAAAATATTATTTTTGCCTAAATGAGAAATGGAGAAATGTGATATTTTTTAGAGGCAGGAAGGAGACTCAGTCTTTCTTAATAGCCCCCAGCAGATAGTTTGTGCTCATTAAGAAAGATTGGGCCAGCCTATTCAGAAACCAGCCCCAATCTCCTTGCCCCCAAGCAGAAACTGAAAAGGCCACCTTTTAGAAACGCAGATTTGAGAATCCATTCAAGACAGGGTGTTTTGAAACCAACGCAGAATGGTAGGATTAGAAGTGGACCAGAGCAGAGTCTAAAACCCCTTCATTGCACCACCCCCAGATCAGTCTAAATTAGCTCAGAGAAGCATCTAGGATTGCATGTCCTCTTTTGCCTATACAGCCAGCTATGACCCCTACATAACCCCTTCATGACCCCATAGAAATCTGACAACAGCCAATGGGATATTAGAGGACATATTCTTCCGCAGGAACAAGAAGCTCAAATACAAAGGCCCAAAATGGTATAAACCCCCCCCCCTTAATTCTATTTTGTCAGCTGCACCAGAACCATAAATGCTGGTGGTTCTGTTTATCATTAAACTATCTTTCCAATCAACCTCCATGTTTCCAGTGTCTTTCCCCTAGCTTGGAACTGAACCAGTTTCCATTTTTGACTAATGCTGCTTGGAATACTATTAGCACATAATAAGATATCTTTCAAAACAGTCACCAGTTAATAATGTCTGGAACTGTACATCTTTCTGCAGTTTTATTCTACCACTAGTTATACAGGAGGTTTCAGGAGTTCACTTCCCCCTCCACTCCCCCCCCCCCCAATAGTTTGTCCCTGTCTGTGGAACACTGAATTACTATAAGTTCTATAGAGATGGATTTCTGGAGAAAAATGATGGATTGATGGCAGCATTGCAAAAAGCAGAACTGACAATTACAGTGAAAGGAAAAGCGAGTGAGTAGATCAGCTCTTCAATAATTCCTTTCCAGATAAGGAGGATATCACCCATAAGTACTCCAGACAACTGATCTCCAATACAATCTTTAGAGCTGAGCTGATCATTTTGCAAAAAATGTGGTCAGAACCTTTAAAACAATGGTAGTCAACCTGGTCCCTACCACCCACTAGTGGGCATTTCAGCTTTCATGATGGGCGGTAGGGGTTTTGTCCAATACTGAAACACTTTCCTTTTTTTAAAATTTAATTGACTTCCCTACTTTATAACTTTGACTTTGACTTTGACTTTTATTAAATTTATATACCGCTCCCTTTCCCAGAAGGGACTCGGGGCGGTGCACAGGAAATTTAAAAAACATATATAAACATAACAATATACAAAATTTAAAAACCAGATTAAATTAGTATCTCTGTGCTAAAAAATTTAAATAAGTTAAAACTGTATCCCTAAAAACCAATTAAAACAATTTAGCTGCAGACTATAGGCTAGGTGGTGTGAGCTAGGCCAGGCCGGCCTGTTGGAAAAAATAAGTTTTAAGTTTCTGGCGGAAGGAACGGAGGTCCGTGGTCGTTCTAAGTTCGGGGGGTAGGTCATTCCAGAGGGTTGGGCTCACCACAGAGAAGGCACCATTACTGTGGAACTGGTGGGTGGTTAGAAAATTTTACTACTAACAGAGATACAAAAATGGGCGGAAGGTATAAAAAGGTTGATTACCCCTGATTTGAAAGAACAATAAATTTGCATACTTCTTTTTCTAATCACTTTTAGAAATTTTTAACAACTTTTCAGCTATTAGGAATCTTTGGATGGACATGTTTTATAGCACTGGGTAAGTTTTCTTCAATCCTTAATGAAATAATTTTTAAATCCAAATTTAAGAACTTATTTTTTCTTTATTGACCAGCAAATAACCAGACTCAGACTCAACTTATAATTAGAGAATGAAGCAACATATTTTAATATTGAACATTTTGGATGTTTTAAAACAGTGGAGCCAGTTTGTGCAGCACATCTCATGACTCCCTCCCTTCTTGTCACATTCCTTCATATCTTCCCAACATGAACCAACTTTTGATCCCTTCACGTTTCCCAATCTGTGCTGCATTTCTTATGCACCCTCCTGCACCACTGAGCATCCTTGTGCACCCTCCCCTCCCCCTATTATGCCATGCCCCAATCCTTCTCCCTCCCTTCCCTGGGACTTGAAACTTTCTGTGGCGTGTCCACTGGTTTTGGTTATAGGAAGTTGACCAGAAGTCGCCTTATTTAATGACCATGGGATTTACTTCAACAACAGCAACTGGCAGTTCAGGTATTGCTGTCACTAAGCAACATGGTAGCATTTTGTGAGTGCCCTGTTTAGTGATGAAAATTCTGGTATCAACTGCCATTGTAAGTTGAAGGCTGCCTGTATGTTGTTAGCCCAAAGAGGTTTTGATTCATACAAAGTTTCTTCAAATTACTGCAATTTTTTATTACACTATTTTTTGGCATTGCAACAGTTACCATAAATTTTCAGAAAATGCATGGAGCAATTATACTGTTCTAATAAATACCTGTTTGCTCAGAACTCACGCCCACTCATTTATTCTTTACCTTGAATAATTTATTCAGTTTCTCCACATTAAAGACTTAAGAAAAGACCAATATAATTATTTAAACTGAAATTGGCCCCCTCAAATGTTTCTATCCTAAACATTTTCCACATTTAATTAGAAAGACTTAGCTCTACTGTACATTTAATTTAGAAGTATTAACATAATACAACTGAAACAAGAATTCTCAGTAATAATTGGAGAGAGAATTCTGGGAGCTGAAATGATAGGTGCCCAGGTTCAGTAATATTGTGTATTATATAACAAAACAACAATACAAAGATACCTAACTAAGATTTCTAACATGTTCTCCATAATTTTCAGCCATGTATCGCCAAGACTTAACTAGTTAAGACTTATGCAACTAGAGCTCCAATAAATTTAGAGGGACCAATAATAGAGAATACTGATGTAGAGTGATAAAACTATAAAATAAAAAGTATTGGGAAGAAGGAGCTAGAAGTAATTTTGAAGCAGATCTATTGAAATAGCTTATGGACAATATAATATAGTTGAAGAAATATGTCAAGCATCGGTTCCACACACCTTTAGAGGAAGATCTTAAAACCAATTGCTCAGAATATGGAACAATACAGTAGAATGGAAAGCTTATTATAAAATATTATTAGGACACCTCCATATTATAATCTTAATCTCTTCCTATCCTGTCATCTCCTTATGTTTTTTTAGTCTAAGTATCTTAAGAAAATTCTATCTGCATTGAAATATTCTGGAAGCAATTAGACACATGTTCAGTCTGAACTACTGGCTTCCATTAGACAATTTCATTGTCACTATTTCACTTCCCAGCTTTCAGCAGACAGGTTTTACTGGATATTTGGTTTGGTTTTCTGATCTTGGCTTTGGTTACTGCAAATACTGTGGCATTAAAGTACTGTATTTTTCGGACTATAAGATGCTCTGGACTATAAGACGCACATTAGCTTTAGAGGAGGAAAACAAGAAAAAAAATCTCCCTCTGCCTCCCAGAATAAATCTCGTATTTATCTGCCTAACGTCCTTGCAGCAAACAGCAAACAGCCTGGTCAGCTTCAGCACATTATCACAGCCCAGCACGTGGCTCATCGGGGCACTGCTCCATTATACACACCTCTAGTCAACTGAGCTTAGCTGCTGCCACTGCTGCCAGGGAAGACTGAAGCCTTTGCTGCTGAACAGTTGATTGGTGATTGGATTTTCCTCCTGGAATATCACCAATCAGCTTTTCTAGGTGGCAGGGACCTCTGCTGCCTGTTTGCCATGGCCCATGTGTCACTGCCCATTTGCGACTACAGTCACCGCCCATTCACCACCACCACTGCCCATTTGCTGCTGCCACTGTCCATTCACCACTGCCACCCATTCACCATTGCCATTGCCCGTGGACCACAGCCCATTCACTGTGGTCCATCTGCCCATTTGCCACAGCCCATTAGCTGTGGCCTGTTTGACCCTTCTGCTACCCATTCACCATCGCTGCTGCCTGTTCACTGCTGCTGCTGCCCATTCATCACTGTGATCAGCAGTGAATGAGTGGCAGCAATTGGTGGCGGCATTCCCTGTCACCTAGAATAGTTGATTGGCACCACACCAACCCCCCTCCTGCCTCCTATATCCCCCCTCTTGTCTCTCATATCCTGCCTCCCATATCCTGCCTCCCATATTTGCTCTGTAAATTTTTGGGGGGAGGGGAAGTGTGTCTTATAGTCTGAAAAATATGATAATCTACTACTTTAGTTATAACATTTGTTGACATGCAGAAAGTTAATAGGTACAATGCTTTTTGGGGACAAGCTCAGTGGTGCGCTACTTTGTAGGGTTTACCTTCAGCTGAGGTAGAAGTTTTCATCCTTCTTTCTAAACCATTCAGCTCAATACGTTCTGCAAAGAATTTAACATTGCATTAACCTGTGCTGGTTAAAAAAAGACAAAAGGGGAAACTGAAGGGAAAAAAAATCTTCACAGAATAGAAAAGTGGTAAAATTAGGAAAAGAAAAATAGCATTTAAAAAAACCAGACAAATTAAAAAATCAGTATTTTTTTTTTAAAAGAGAGATATAACAAACAAACTATTAAAAAAAACTTGAGCAGGCACCACCCAATGCTAAGCAAGAAAAGACAGATGAAGGATGTATTGGCAGGTGGGGGCAAGTTCATGATAATATCTATTTCTACCCTTCAGAAATGGTTGATGGCCTATACTGATGTTTTGGAGAATTACTAGGTTGTCATCATTTCAAATAAATAATTCAGATTTAGGTCTTTTGCCAACTATTTTATTCTAATACTTGCGATTTAAAATTGATGCTGGCCTTGAACGTGTGCCTGCCCCATTTATATGCTTCTCCAAGAGAGAAAATGGAGAAAACACTTCCTTAAAAAGAGAACTATATTTTGAAAAATCTCTTTTTAACATTTCCTCTTTGTCAGGAGACCAAGTTTTTAAATATTTAAAGAAGGTGACAGACCTCATCTCAAAATCAGTGAAAACCAAACCCCAGGACGGTACTGTTCTACAGTACACCCTGGCCAGAATTAATTTTCAGCCAATACCCATCTCAGAAGGGGGGGGGGGGGATTAGTTTGAATTCATTTTTAACGTTTTTGGACATTGCCCCTCCCTTTTTCTCATGAGCTCTTCACATTTTCTTCTTCTATCAAATTGTATCTCAAAATTAAGGCACATAATGTTGCTTGAAATTCAGCCTTCATTTTGCCAATAAAGCATGAAAATATAAATGCAGAATTGCTATGAAAATTACCTGACTTTTTGCCAAGCTTCTTTTCTACTTTAGTACAATCACAACTACATTTTCCAAACACACCAAACAAGGGTGTGTCTTTCTGCTCCTGTGACAAGAAATGAATAAGCTTCTATAAAATCTGACAAAACAAGAAACACTAATTTGTTTTCACACCTCATTTAGCCTCTGGAAACTTAAGTTTGTGTTGTTTAGTCAATTCTATGCAGAGCCATCTGCTGGTATTCAAAAGAAAAAACAGATCCAAATCAAACTTAATTGAAAGGAAGCACATAGTTTTCCTTCTTCTTTCCTTATGCTAGTTTCTGCAAAATTTTGACCCTGTCTAATTCAAATTGGAGTCCATTTTCTCCCTTTCCTCCCCCTTTTGTAATTAATTTTTTCTCTTGTATAAACATCCTTTTTGATAATGTCATGTTTGGGAGTGCTTAGGAGGAAGTTAAACATCAGGATCTGTAATATTTCATAACTAAACCCAGAAGGGAAGCCAAGGAAAGAGACCCTCCAGATGGTGGAAGATAAAATCAATATGTATTTAGACCACATGATATGGTGGTCTAACCCCAGCACAAAATAGTTGAGATCTCACATGTCTATCAAGTCTCTGCTTTACTTCCTTGAAGAATTCTAATCAGCTAAAGCTATATCTACCATGTTAAGGTTATGCAGTCTGATACTTTCCAAGTGTTCCAAATAAAACTCCCATAAACTTCGTAAATTATGATGGTGGCAGAGGTTAATAGGAATTTAGGACTAAAACTTTGTTAGTTGTTTACTTTTGCTGGCATATAGAAGTCATACCATTTACTGTCTCACTGGAGAATTACATTCAGTGAGTTCTGATCCTTTACAGTGTTCATTTTGATTCTAGTTTGCAGCTCCTGACTAATAATTTGTTAAATAAGCTACTATCATAACTGTCTTTTTTATCTAAATAACAGTAGCATTAACAGCATAAAAGGCATAAAGGAAAGAAAGTATGAAGAGAAGTTAGAGAATCTGTAAATCTGTAAAATCCAACTTTCACAAGATGAATTAACTTTCAGTCACTACGTGCTAGCAAACATTCATGAGAAGCAATTTAGCTACACAGACTCAGTGAGTAAAGTGTCTACATAGCCTGGGATGATTGTTGGAGACCTAAGAGCAATTACCCTGAAACATCTCACTTATTAAAATGTCTAATGAAGAACTTAAGTAAAAGGTCACACACTTCTTTATTAATATAGTCCAAGATTGTGATTAATGAGTGCTAAGAACAAAGCAAAACAGTATGAAAGACTGGTTTGTATTAAAAGCTGTATTTATATCATGACCTACTCCAAATCTATTTGTGTGCTTATTATTATTGTCTGTCTTTCTGCTAAAATGCCTCAGGGTTTTGCACAATAAATCAAAACAAGACCTAAAAATAGGAAATCAATAAGAAACTTATTTAATAAAATAATAAAATTACAATAACATAACTAGACTGAGTTCATGCAACACAGTAACTCAAATACTATATATTAGTTAAAACCAAACTTATTGTGCTCTGTGAATCCTCAGTTTCTTTAACAAATTTGTGAACTTAGTAACTGCATCTTATTCAACACATACAACAGATTATAAAATAAAATCATCCCAGTGATGATGGGGATGACTGAAGTCTCCTTTTAATTTATTTTCTTTCATTTTTATCTAGTTTCTTATTCTGCCAGATTTTCTTGTTGTTTTTATTGTCATTTTTTTCGTGCTTTAAATCATTTGTAAACTGCCCAGAGCTACTGGGAATTGGATGGTATATACATTTATAAGAATTAGAAAGACCATTTAAACTTGAATGAATTAGAAGAATATCCTATCTTTTAGTTATTGGGGTTCTCTAAGCATTTATTCTTATTTACTGTTCTTAACTGTAACTGCATTTTTCTGTAATAATTCTGTAACTTAATTTCATATTTCTTGCATCATGTTGAAGCTGGAAAAAAAAATTGAGGAAGAAAAAAAATTCTGTCAAAGTTCCATAAATTACAAAACAAAACAATTTTAAAGTAAGGCCATTTTTCTCATGGTAGCTGAGCCAGTTGTCTATCCCTTAGTCAACACTCATAAGGCTATCAAATATTTTAGGATGAATGTTTGTATTATTTAATAAAGGATATTTTTCTATTTAATTTTATATTTGAAATACTGCCAAAGCGTAGTCCTCTAAAATGATTTCTGTGTAATGATGGCATAAATAAATATTTGGAATTCGCTCAATTAATGGGAAGAGAAATAGGGTGGCAGATTTCTTTGATACAGAAAATTTTCTAACAATTTCTTAAAAGCAGAGTTCCTTTTACAAATAATGACAGCAGCACTCCTTAAAAAATACAAGATGAAGTTTCCTAATGATGTCTTCTTTGAGATTTTAGCATCTCAACTGTAAAGATAATTCTACAGTCCAAGATAAGACATTCATATACACACATACATACACACCTGTCTTTGGTAATTGTACAATTAAGTATAAGAATACTCAACTGAATTTTGTCAAAATTGTCAACTTTGAAATATTTTTTTCAGACAACCCTTTTTCATCAAAAAGATGCTGGAGGAATGTTAATTAATTTCAAGAACTATCCAGTTCAAGAGTACTTTAAGATAAATAACTTCAATAAGGGAGAGTTCAAATTTTAAAGTTGTATAGTGATACTTACTAACCTAACTAGAAACTGAAAAGCATGTAAGTACTCTTAATTACAGGATTCTCTTTATATTGCTTTTCTATGTAAACGGTAGTACTTACCAAATTCAAATAGCTCTATAAAATTAACAGATACATATTTTATGCAAATCTATGTCCTCTTTTGTCTTCTTTTTTTTTTGGAGAGACGTTTCTTTCTTTTTTTAAAACCTGATTTTGTGCACTGAGTCCTGCTAATAATTTTGTAGGCCATCTTTCCTTTTTACCTTGCCAAATTTTATTGCATTTTGGAGTTATCTAACTAGATCATAGGAAATTATTTTAATCTAAGTAAATATTGTTTCGTCCACAGATGCATCTATGGTTATGAAAGAATTATGTTATGTTTTGATGTGCAGAAACTTGAACTGCCCCTTAATAGGCAGCACACATTGTCTCTACTCAAGAAAGAAAAAGTATGCAATAGAAAGGAAGTTGATTAGCAAACACATCATAATCAGTGACTGTTTCAAATTAGTGAAGTGATTGTTTTAAAGAAACAGAATTCACATTCTTTTACCTAACATTGGGTTATCTCTTAATTCTTGTCTTGATTTTTAAAGTTCTCATTCTTTATATTTGTAAAAATTACTACAGCAACAATGTGAATCAAGGCTCAAAAAAGATGCTAATACAGTAAGATGAACTGGACTATACTAAAATAAGGAGAATACACTAAAATGAAAAAAAATGGAAATGTAGCATAATATGTAAATTTTAGTTGATAACAAGAGAAGATATATATATATATATATCTTCTCTTGTTATCAACTAAAATTTACATTTATTAAAATTTACATTTATGAAAAAAATGGAAACGTAGCATAATAAATGTAAATTTTAGTTGATAACAAGAGAAGATATATATATATATATATCTTCTCTTGTTATCAACTAAAATTTACATATTATGCTACATTTCCATTTTTTTTCATTTTAGTGTATTCTCCTTATTTTAGTATAGTCCAGTTCATCTTACTATATTAGCATCTTTTTTGAGCCTTGATTCACATTGTTGCTGTAGTAATTTTTACAAATATAAAGAATATATATTTCTGCTCTTGTTATCAACTAAAATTTATATATCAATTAAAATTTACATTTGATTTATTATCAACTAAAATTTAGATTTACATTTATTACATACATACATACATGCATACATACATACATATATGTAATTGTTTCACAACAAACTGTTATTATTAGGCCCCAATTAAGGGAGGAGACATACTGTTTCCCTTATCAGCTCATAAAACTAACATATAGTTAGTTAGTTAGTTATCAAAAATCAATAAAGCTGATGAGAGGTAATAAGCTCGAAATAGATCTATCCTAATCTCCTTGACTTATTTATTGATCACCTCAAAAACGTAACACACATATTAAAAAAAATTGCACAACGGAATTCTTGGCTTTCTGTCTATATGGTCTCTGGTGATGAGCCGAAAGGCACAAAAGGAAAAGCAGTGTGCTTCCTCCCTTAATTGGGGCCTTGACAGAGTGTTGTGGAAACAATTATATATTTGAATTTGAATTTATTTGACTTTTATTCTGCAACCTATCTCCCCGAAAGGACTCAGGGTGGTGCACAGGAAATTAAAACAAGTATAAAATATACATAAATAGACACGCCATAAATAATACAACACAATAAAAACTAATTAAATTTAGAAAACCCTGTGCTAAAAATTCACTAAAAATCCCACTAATTAAAACCTTATATCCATTTAAAACACAGTCTTAGAAGATGGTCTCGGGGACTAGGCCAGGCCGGCTTGATGGAAAAAGAGTGTCTTCAGTCACTGGCGGAAGAGGCGGAGGTCCGTGATGGTTCGGAGTTCGGGGGGAAGGTCATTCCAGAGGGCTGGGCCTGCCATAGAGAAGGCCCTTCCCCTGGGGGTCGCCAACTGGCATTTCCCGGCCGACGGCACCCGGGAAGACCCTTTCTATGGGAGCGAATCGGTTGAAGGGATGTATGAGGCAGGAGACGGTCTCGCAGATAACTAGGCCCCGTGCCATGGAGCGCTTTGAAGATGGTTATCAACACCTTGAAGCGCACCCATAAGGCCACAGGCAGCCAGTGCAGCTCACGCAGGAGAGGTGTTACATGGGAATGCCGGGAGGCTCCCATAATCCCCCACGCGGCCGCATTCTGTACTAGCTGTAACCTTCGGGTGCACTTCAAGGGGAGCCCCATGTAGAGAGCGTTGCAGTAGTCTAGACAGGATGTCACAAGTGCTTGAGTGACTGTGCGGAGGGTGTCCCGGTCAAGTAAGGGGCGCAACTGGTGGACCAGGCGAACCTGGTAAAAAGCCCCCCTGGCCACGGCTGTCACATGGTCATCCATGGTCAGCCGGGAATCCAGGAGGATGCCTAGATTGCGAGCCCTCTCCACGGGGCTAATAATTCACCCCCAATGGCCAGTGTTGGTGTCAACTGGCTAAACTGGGACGTCGGAAACCACAGCCACTCAGTCTTGGACAGGTTGAGCTTGAGTTTGTTACTCCCCATCCAGACCCGCACGGCCTCGAGACACCGGGACATCACTTCAACGGCATCGTTGGGGTGGTTTGGGGTAGATATATACAGCTGAGTGTCATCAGCGTACTGATGGTACTCTACCCCCAAACCACGGATGATCTCACCCAGCGGTTTCATGTAGGTGTTGAACAGGAGTGGCGAGAGGACTGACCCCTGAGGTACCCCACACATGAGGGGCCTCGAGGTCGACCTCTGCCCCCCTGCCAACATGAATTGCGACCGACCAAAGAGGTAGGAAGAGAACCACCGTAAAACGGTGCCTCTCACCCCCAGCCCCTCCAATTGGTGCAATAGGATACCATGGTCTCCTATGGTGCAATAGGATACCATGGCGACCGGCCTCCACAACAAATGGCCTGCGCAATCGCCCCCCACGTCCGGGATCATATAACTATCCTCCTCTCTCAGCTGACAAGAACAGAACCTAGCTGGCTTAATGGCAAAGCTCTCGCCTGGCATGTAATACAGCCCTGGTTTGAATCCCAGTAAGGGTATGGCTAGCTGATGAGAGCTAATAAGCTTGAAATAGATCTAACCTAGTCTCCCTGACTTATTTATTGATAAGCTCAAAAATGTAACATATATATATATTTATTCGTAGATTTTCATGGGTGTAGGTATGCTGGTATTGTTGTCTTTGGGTGTTTTCCTGTGTAAGTATGAAATTGTTTTTGCAACGTTTCGGCAAGATCTCACTTGCCATCTTCAGGCTTCGGTCTGCGGTTACGAAGGCGTCGCCCTTCCTTAAATCTTGGGGGGGTGAAGTGCTGACTGTTGTTGTGAGTGGGTTGATTGGCTGTGCAGCTGTATCATGATTGGTAGATTGATGCTGATTGGTCTTATTTGTATGTTTCTCCTTATTTTGAATTTCAACGGCTTGGATGGAGGGTGGGGCTCGTCTGTTGGTCAGTGCTGGTTTCCAGATGTCTGGTAAGTGGGAGGTGTCATCATGTTTGTTCATATTGTTAGGTTGCTTCTCTATTTCAATGGCTTCTCTGATTATTCTCCTGTTCAGCCTTGGAGATCAATTTAGTTCCTTGAAAGTCAATATCATGTCCTGTAGTTTTGAAATGCTGATAAAGAGATGAGGTATTAAGATGATTTTTTACTGCATTCTTATGTTCTGTGACACGTGCACTTATTCTTCTGTTGGTTTGTCCTATGTAAGTGGCCGGGCAGATTTTACATGGAATTTTGTAGACTCCTTGGCTTTTTAGCTGGATCTTGTCTTTGGGATTTCTTAGGATATTGGTTATTTTATGGTCGGTGTTGAAGGCTGTCTTGATATTGTGCTTGTGGAGAATTTTGCTGATTTTGTCTGTGGTACCTTTGATGTATGGGAGGAGGGCAATGCCATTTTCCTGTTCTTTGTCTTGGCTCTTGGGGGGTGTCTCTTTTTGGGTTAGGTTGGTGATTGTTTTTCTTCGGAATCCGTTGGATATTAATGTTTTCAGGTGGTCTTTGTCAGCTAGGCGTTTGGTTCTGTATATGAGAGTTTTGGCTACAGAGTTTATCTATGCAGGGTAGTGATGGGATTGTGCATTTAGGTAGCGTTTGGTGTGCATTTTTTTCTGGTAGATGGTGTGTCCCAGGGAGCCATTAGGTTTTTTGTAGATTAGGACATCTAAAAAAGGAAGTTGGTTAATAGCTTCTATTTCCATGGTGAATTGTATTTTGGGGTGTAGGGTGTTGAGGTGTGTAAGGAAGTTGTCCAGTTTTTCTTTCCCATGTGGCCAAATTATGAAAGTGTCATCTACATATCTGAGCCAGAGTTTGGGTTTGTGTTCAGATTTATCTAAGGAATTGGTTTCAAAATGTTCCATGTATAAGTTTGCGATGACGGGTGAGAGGGGTGATCCCATGGGTGCTTCTTCTATCTGTTTGTATCTTTGTCCATTATGAATGAAGTATGTCATTGGTTAGACAGTGGTTGGTCAGATCCAGGATGTGCTTGGAGGGGTTGTATTTACAATAGCAGAGTTGGAAGGGACCTTGTAGGTCTTCTAGTCCAACCCCCTGTGTGGGCAGGAACCTTATACCATTTCAGACAAATGGCTATCTAACATCTTTCTAAAGACTTCCAGGGTTGGGGCATTCACAACTTCTGGAGGCAAGCTGTTCCAGAGGTTAATTGTTCTAACTGTCAGGAAATTTTTCCTTAGTTCTAAGTTGCTTCTCTCCTTGATTAGTTTCCACCCATTGCTTCTTGTCCTGCCCCCAGGTGCCTTGGAGAATAGTTTGACTTCCTCTTCTTTGTGGCACCCTCTGAGATATCGGAACACTGCTATCATGTCTCCCCTGGTCCTTCTCTTCATCAAACTAGACATACCCAGCTCCTGCAACCGTTCTTCATATGTTTTAGTCTCCAGTCCCCTAATCATCTTGGTTGCTCTTCTCTGCACTCTTTCCAGAGTCTCCACGTCTTTTCTACATTGTGGCGACCAAAACTGAATGCAGTATTTCAAGTGTGGCCTTACCAAGGCACTATACAGTGGCATTAACACTTCACGTGATCTAGATTCTATCCCTCTGTTTATGCAGCCTAGAACTGTGTTGGCTTTTTTGGCAGCTGCTGCACACTGCTGGCTCATATTTAAATGGTTGTCCACTAGGATTCCAAGATCCCTCTCACAGTTGCTACTATTGAGCAAGGTACCACCTATACTGTACCTGTGCATTTTGTTTTTCTTGCCTAAATGTAGAACCTTACTTTTTTCACAATTGAATTTCATTTTATTAGATAGTGCCCAATGTTCAAGTTTGTCAAGATCCTTCTGTATCTTAAGCCTATCTTCTGGAGTGTTGGCTATTCCTGCCAGCTTGGTGTCGTCTGCAAATTTGATGAGTTCCCCATTTATCCCCTCATCCAAATCATTGATGAAGATGTTGAAGAGTACTGGGCCTAAAACAGAGCCTTGGGGGACTCCACTGCATACTTCCTTCCATGTAGATGCAGTTCCATTGAGGACTACACGTTGAGTGCGGTTGGTCAGCCAGTTGCGAATCCATTTGGTGGTGATTTGTTCTGGATAGTTCATATCCCTCTTCACCCAAGTGCCTATAAAAGAAGCTGTCAAGGCTTCTTTTATAGGCACTTGGGTGAAGAGGGATATGACATCAAAACTCATGAGAAGATCGCTGGGCTGTAGATTTTGTTTCTTTATTGTTTCTATGAAGTGGAATGAATTTTGTACATGTGAGTTGATGGATTCTGCATAGGGTTGTAATTCTTTTGCAAGGAACTTGGCAAGATTCTGTAGAGGTGAGCCTATAGAGCTGACTATGGGTCTGAGTGGTGTTCCTTCTTTGTGTATCTTGGGGAGGCCATAGAGTTTGGGGCATCTGGAAGATTTCTTTCTGGGGATGATTCTTTGCTGGATCTCTTCACTGATGGGAGAGGCTTTTATTTTGGCTTTGGTGGTTTTTTCCAGGTAGGTGGTGGGGTCTTTGTTTAGAGGTTTGTAGGCAGAGTCTTGGAGTAGGTTGGCTAGTTTGGTGTGGTAATCAGATGTATTCATCACCACTGTGGCGTTGCCTTTATCTGCTGGGAGAATGATGATGTTGTTGTCTTTCTTCAGTTTAGAGAGAGCTTTCCTTTCTTCTGTATGTAAGTTGTTTCTGGGTGGATTTCTGGAGCAGAGCATGTTAGTAACTGCAAGTCTGATTTTATTGGCTTCATCTGGGTTGATTTTGGTGAGTGAAGGTTCCACTCCACATATGATGTCTTCTGTGGGGATACGTTTAGGGACGACTGCAAAGTTGAATCCTCTGGAAAGGACATTGGTTTCAGCTGTGGTGAGGCTTCTGTCTGATATGTTGTGTACTGTTTGTTTCCCACAGCAACTCATGAAACAACATGAGTACACAACATATCAGACAGAAGCCTCACCACAGCTGAAACCAATGTCCTTTCCAGAGGATTCAACTTTGCAGTCGCCCCTAAACGTATCCCCACAGAAGACATCATATGTGGAGTGGAAGCTCCACTCACCAAAATCAACCCAGATGAAGCCAATAAAATCAGACTTGCAGTTACTAATGTGCTCTGCTCCAGCAATCCACCCAGAAACAACTTACATGCAGAAGAAAGGAAAGCTCTAAGGAAGGGCGACGCCTTCGTAACCGCAGACCGAAACCTGAAGATGGCAAGTGAGATCTTGGCGAAACATTGCAAGCCAAGAGGCAGAAAAGGAAACAGTACATCTCCTCCATTAATTGAGGCCTAACAGGGTGTTGTGGAACAAAGTATATATATATGTGTGGGTTGATTGGCTGTGCAGCTGTATCATGATTGGTAGATTGTTGCTGATTGGTCCTATTTGTATGTTTCTCCTTATTTTGAATTTCAACTGCTTGAGTGGTGGGTGGGGCTCATCTGTTGGCCTGGAAACCAGCATGGGAAATCACCTAAATACGATTTATTTATTTATTTTTATTTATTTATCACATTTCTATACTGCCCTATCTCCCTGGTGGGACTCAGGGCAGTGCACAGAAGAAGTAAAAACAATAATATACAAACAACAAGATAAAATAGGATTAAATTTGATGGATCTGTGCTAAAAATCATTAAAATTGTTTAAAAGGTCACATTAAAATTAAATCAATTAAATCTATGCCAGGCCGGCCAGATGAAAAAGATGCGTTTTAAGCCCCCGGCGGAAGAGGCATAGGTCTGTGGTGGTGCGGAGATCGAGGGGGCAGGTCATTCCAGAGGGCCGGACCCCCCACAGAGAAGGCTCTCCCCCAGGGGGTCACCAGCCGGCATTGACCAGCGGATGGCACCCTGAGGAGGCCCTCCCTGTGGGAGCGAACAGGTCGATGGGAGGTATGGGGTAGGAGGCGGTCACGCAGGTAGCCAGGACCTGTGCCATGGAGCGCTTTGAAGATGGTTACTAACACCTTGAAGTGCACCCGGAAGGCCACAGGCAGCCAATGCAGCTCGCGCAGGAGAGGTGTTACGTGTGAGTATTGTGAAACTCCCAAAATCCCCCGCGCAGCTGCATTCTGCACTAGCTGGAGCCTCTGGGTGCACCTCAAGGGGAGTCCCATGTAGAGAGTGTTACAGTAATCTAGGCGGGAAGTAACGAGGGCTTGAGTGACCGTGCATAAAGCGTCTCGATCTAGAAAGGGGCGCAACTGGCGTATCAGGTAAACCTGATAAAAAGCCCCCCTGGCCACGGCCGTCACATGGTCATCCAAGGTCAGTCGAGAGTCCAGGAGGACGCTCAGGTTGCGAGCCCTTTCCACGGGGGCTAATGACTTGCCCCCGATAGCCAGAGATGGTACCAGCTGGCTATATCGAGACGCTGGAAACCACAGCCACTCGGTCTTGGACGGGTTGAGTCGAACCTTGTTCTTCCCATCCAGACACGCACGGCCTCCAAGCACCGGGACATCACTTCAACGGCATCGTTGGGGTGGTTTGAGGTAGAAATGTACAGCTGGGTATCATCAGCATACTGATGGTACTCTACCCCAAAACCACGGATGATCTCACCCAGCGGCTTCATATAGGTGTTGAACAGGAGAGGCAAGAGGACCGACCCCTGACGCACCCCACATGTGAGGGGCCTCGACGTCGATCTCTGCCCTCCTGCCAACACAAATTGCAACCGGCCAGACAGGTAGGAGGAGAACCACTGCAACACGGTGTCTCCCAACCCCAACCCCCCCAGCCGGTGCAATAGAATCCCATGGTCGATGGTATCAAAAGCCGCTGAGAGGTCTAATAGGACCAGGATAGAGGAAAAACCTCTATCCCGAGCCCTCCAGAGATCATCTACCAATGCAACCAATGCCATTTCTGTGCTGTGCCCAGGCCGGAAGCCGACTGGCGCGGGTCTAGATAGACAGTTTCCTCCAGGTGCAGGGGGAACTGTTGTGCCACCACACTCTCAACAACCTTCGCAAGGAAGCAAAGGTTGGAGACCGGACGATAATTAGCCAACACCGCTGGGTCCAGGGAAGGCTCCTTGAGGAGGGGTTTCACCATCCTTTCAAGATGGGTGGTAAGAACCCCTCACTCTAGGAAGCGTTCAAAATTTCCTGGAGCCAGCCTCGTGTAACTTCCCGGGATGCCAGTACAAGCCAGGAGGGACACGGGTCCAATAAACATGTGGTAGCATTCAGCCGCCCTAGCAACCTGTCCATGTCATCTGGAGTTACAAGGTCGAACTCTTCCCATAAAGTGGTCTCAAGGCCTGCCTCCGTATGCCCGCCCAAACTACCCTCATTGGAGGCCAGTTCGTCCCGGATCTGAGCGATTTTATCCTGCAGATAACATCCAAATTCCTCTGCACAACCCTGTAAAGGAGCTTCCCGCGGCCTCTGTTGAAGGAGGGAGCGGGTCACTCTAAACAGGGCGGCAGGGCGATTATCTGTGGAGGCGATGAGGGCGGCGAGATAATTGCATTTCGCCGCCCTTATCGCCACGAGATAGGTCCGCAAATGGGACCTTGCATGTGTTCGGTCGGATTCGAAGTGAGTGGATCTCCAAATGCTCTCTAGGCATCTCTTTTGGCACTTCATCACCCTCAGCTCCTCGGAAAACCAAGGGGCCAGGGTGGATCGGCGCTGAGTGAGAGGCTGCAAGGGTGCGACCCGATCCAGGGCCCGGCGGCCACCATATTCCAAGCGGCCACTAGGTCCTCAGTCGAGTCGTGGGTCAGGGTCACAGGAATTGGCCCAAGCTCCATCTGGAACCTCTCTGGGTCCATCAGGCGCCTGGGGCGGAACCATCTTGGAATTTCTGGTTCCGCCTCCCCACGGTAGAGTGGAGTGGTTGGGAAGTCTCGCTGAAGGAGAGAGTGGTCTGTCCATGACAAGGGTGTGATAGTTAAATCCCCTAATCCTAGATCACTCATCCACTGGCTAGAGACAAAAACTAGGTCCAGCGTGTGACTCCCAATGTGAGTGGGGCCCTGAAGTACTTGGGTCAGGTCAATGGCTGTCATGGAAGCCATGAACTCCCGGGCCACCTCAGATGTTTCGCCTACTGATGGCAGATTGAAGTCCCCCATGACTAATAGCTTGGGGGTATCAACTGCCACCTCAGCTATCACATCGAGAAGCTCGGGCAGGGCTGCTGAGATGTAGCGGGGAGCCAGGTACACAATCAGCAAGCCCAACTGCCTCCCAGGGCCCCACTTCATACACAGGGATTCACAGCCGGCTGTCTGCGGCACAGTGGTCTCCCTCGGAGCCAGACTCTCCCTTACTGTAACCGCCACCCCTCCACCCCGACCCTGGGCCCGTGGCTGATGAAATGCCCGGTAACCTGGCGGGCACATTTCCACGAGGGGGACTCCCCCCTCGAGGCCCACCCAGGTCTCCGTGATACCCATCAGGTCCGGGTCCCCCTCAAGCACCAGTTCATGCATGATGGGAGCCTTGTTGATTACGGACCTGGCATTACAGAGCATCAGACTAGGGCCCGGATCCTGCGAGTCTGAACCACCTGGGCTGCATGAGTAACCTTGGGGACCGGAGCGTGCAACCGCTTGTAGACAGTGGGTGCGCCCTCCCCTAACCTGATATGGTCCCCGGCTCTCACCATACCTACCCCTCCCATACATTGTCCTGATATTTTGGCCCTCTGTTAGGTCTATCTCTATTTCCCCCCCCCCCATATATCTGACCCTACGTCCTCCCTGCCGGGGCCGCAGGTCGGTCTGGACATAGTACCCCGTGGGTCTATCCCCTTACCCACTTCTATAATATCCGTTAACCCTCCCTCCTCCCTGGAACCCCTTAAAAATCTAACTAAAAATCTATCTAAACCCCCCGTAAGCTTCCGTTTCCTCCATCTCTCAGGATTCAGCAGTCCGTCATTGAGGTGGGTCCTTGTAAGGACTGGGGGCCATACCTGGGAGAGAGGGGACTCCCGCAGGGCAAGAAGGTCTGCTACCGAATACATGGATAGACATATCTGGTCTGCACGCCTTAGGCCGGGGAGGGAATAATTGCCTAGATGTAAAAAAGTGTCCCTGGAGTCCGTAGGTAGGCTTCACCATAGTTCTAGATGGTAACGATGTCAATGAGTCTGAGAATAGATGGAAGATTGTCAATTACGTTTCTCAGTCCATTCTTCTTCATTTGGGGGTGGGTGAGACGGTAAAACAATGACGGGAGGCCGGGGGGGGGGGGCAAGCGGCCAGGCGTTGAGGGGGGGAAGAAAAAAAGGGGAGGAAAAAGGACGAGGACAATAAGCGAATAGGGAACTAACAGTGAAGTAGCAAAGAAAGGAGGTAAAAACCATAATAAAGGAAAACAGTACAGTCATTTCAAGACGAAATAAGACAAACGATAAGAGCGAGATGGTAGCAACAGCCACATGGCAAGATGCAGTGAGTAGAAATGGTGACAGAGCATCGCAAAGAGGCAGGCCAGGTGGAGCAGGCAGCGAGGAGTGGCTAAGTCGGAGGGGCAACCGCAGAGTCAGGCTGGACGACGGAGCAGACAAAAATGAAGCCCGGCAGGCAGATGAACAGGCACGCCATCAGCAACATGGTGGAGATGACGCCGCCGAGCAGGACAAACAACGATGGCCACGATGAACAAGCAAGAATGGAAGACGAGCAGGACGAGACGGGAAGGAACAGGACAGGGTGGAAGCTGGACGACAATGGCCGGAGATGGTGAAGGGAGCAGGGCGACAAGCCAGCAGGAACAGCAGCACCGCTGAGGCAATGAAGATATGCCAGGAGAGACGACGAAACAGCAGGAAAGGGAACGAAGACAGCAACAGGAAGCAGGGAGAGAACGCCGAGAAACACAGCCGCGGCAATGGAAATACAGTGGCAGCATTGACAGCCGCCGCACAAGCCGCTCTTAGGCTGTGATAGAAGCCGCGATGAAACCGCGCTGGAGCGTCATGCCTCCTTCATGATGGCAATGGCAACCGGCCTCCACAACAACTGGCCTCCACAGCTGCCCCCTACATCCGGGGCCTTAGATTTTGCTCTCAAACTGAGCAGCTTGGTCCCCCAAACAAAGTCCGGGGGCAGAACACAGGGCATGGCGGCAATACCTCGGCTGAAACATTCCAGGAGGCAGACTCTCCCTCACCACAGTTCGGCTCAGACCTCCATCTTCGGACAGAAACAGAAACAGAAAAACAGGTAACAGGTATAAGTATAAACATGGACATGAACAAGGAAATGAGTACAAATAAATATGAACAGTAGGACAGGGACGGTACACATGCATTGTTCTACTATATTGCTGCTTTTACACTCTTCAAAATTCTGATTCAGAACCAAAGGCATGGGAAACTGATTAATTTACTGTATTGCATCTTTTAGCAGAGCATGGTAAGAATATTTGAAGGTCTGGCTCAACAATGTCAGGACAACCATAGCTCCTCCACAGAGGTGGGTTCTCACCAGTTTGGCCTGGTTTTAGCGAACCAGTAGGGCATGCCGGCCTCCGTCGCAGAACCGGTAGCGACCCAGGATGGCCATGCCCCCAAACTGATTGCTGCTGTAATCTTTTTTTTTTTAGTGCTGTGCATGCGTAGAACAATTTATATTAAACTGTGCATGCATGCACGGTGCATATCTAGTGTGCACATGAGCGAACCAGCAGTAATGCCACCTGAAACCCACTCCTACTCCTCCATTCTTGCTACAAAATGGTGAGATAAATTGCTAATATTGTTATCCTGTTTCATACTACCCTTCATGTCTTAAAGCTAGGTTATTTTTCAATCAAAGCTCTCATAAGGATTCACCAACTGAACATTATCTAAAACTAATCTTGGAAGAGATTTTAGTTAATCTTTGTCAACAAGTTCAAATCCTCATAGAAAAATATAGCCTCACGCTTAACATAGTTCAGATTCTCAGTTCAGATAGTGATGTCAGTCATATATGGAAGATCCTTATAAAAGATCAAGCAATATATTCTAGACTTACTGAATGCTGGTCTTGTTGTATTCAGGTCTTTTCCTGCGTAACATTGAGATTGTCTTGGCAACGTTTTGGCGAGGTCTCACTCACCAACTTCAGGCTGGTGTTTTTGGCTACGGAGCTGCCATCTTTCTATAAATCTTGGTGGGGGTGGGGGTGGAATGCTGGCTTTGTTGCTGTGAATGAGTTGATTGGCTGTGTAGTTGTATCATGATTGGTAGATTGGTGCTGATTGATACTGGCTATATGTTTGTTGTTCTTTTGTATTGTAGTGACCTGGGTGGTGGGTGGGGCTCATTTGTTGGCTAGTGCTGGTTTCCAGATGTCTAGTAGGCGGGAGATATCATTGTGTTTGTTCATATTATGGAGGTGTTTCTCTATTTCGATGGCTTCCATAATTATTCTCTTGTTGAACTGTTTGGTTTTGGAGATTAATTTGGTTCCTTCAAAATCAATTTCATATCCTGTAGCTTTATGGTGCTGGTACAGGGAGGAAGTTGTTTCTTTTTTTCTTACTGCGTTCTTGTGTTCTGCAATGCGTGCATTTATTCTCCTATTAGTTTGTCCTAGGTATGCTGCAGGGCAGATTTTGCATGGTATTTCATAGACTTCTTAGTTTTCTAGCTGGATCTTGTCTTTGGGGTTTCTTAGAATGTTAGGTATTTTTTGGTCAGTGTTGAAGGCTGTCTTCATATTGTGCTTGTGGAGAATTTTGCTGATTTTATCTGTGGTGCCTTTGATGTAAGGGAGGAGGGCAATGTCCTGTTCTGTGTCTCCGTTCTTGGGGGGTGTCTCCTTTTGGATTAGGTTGGTAATTGCTTTTCTTTGGAGATTAATATGTTTGTGAGACCCTCACAAACATATTACACGCCCGCAGGCGGGCGGGCGCGTAAGGAAAGTTGATGCGGCAGCACCCAACAATCCGCTGGCCCACCCACCCGCCACCCACGGTTGCTCGCTCACTTGCTTGCGCACCCACTGGATGCCAGGTTCCTTCGTCCGGTGGGTGGGTGAGCAAGTGAGCAAGTAAGCGCAGCCAGTGGGCGGGTGGGCTGGCGGGCCGGCCAGGCTACTTCCAGGAGCTGAGGAGGCTTGGTGGAGGTGGGGGAGACAGACAGACAGAGAGAGGCACAGACACAGAGAGAGGGAGGGAGGGAGGGAATCAGAGAGTGACAGACACACACAGAGAGACAGGGAGAGAAAGATAGACAGAGACACAGAATGAGTGATTGTGTGAATGCAAGACAGACAGATACACACACACACAGAGTGACAGAGATGGGCGGATGAAGGAGAGAGAGAAACAGAGATAGAGAGAGACAGAAAGAAAAAGAGAGAAAGAAAGAAAAAGAAAGTGGGGGAGAGAGAGAGAAAGAAAATAAAATAAAATAAAAGAAAGAAAGAAAGAAAGAAAGAAAGAAAGAAAGAAAGAAAGAAAGAAAGAAAGAAAGAAAGAAAACTTATGACCACAATTGAGACCGAAAGTTTGGCTGCTAAGCAAGACCATTGTTAAGTGGATTTCACATTTTCCAAGTTGGCCATCCCCACCCAGTCACATGACCACTGAGCCAATGCAACAAAACAGGCCACACCTTCTGGCTCTCAAAAAAATTTTTTATTGTGGTATTGTTGATATTTGGCTCTTTTTAATATTGAAAAAGTTTTATTGGTTTTACATTTTTTAACAGGGTAGGGTAATGGTTACAAAGAAATTTTGAGAGCATTCACGTCAGAGTCGTCGGACCTTCCGAGACCTCAAAATACACATTAAAAAAGTTAACATAGAAAACATTTTCCATACCACTACAAGATGAAAGCAAGTACATTTACCTAAATTCTCCCTTCCATGCTGTCAGACATTTACAAAAAGTCCGGATAGAAATATTATGCAAAATTGTTCAAGAAAAATCAAGGCAAAGTTATTTTTTTGATCTAAGTCTTTTGGCTATTGTATCTTCTTTCTCTCCTCCCTGGCCCCCCGTAGGCGGGGCCGTGGCCCCCTCCGTCCCCCCTGGATCTTCCCCCAGGACAGAGGAATGTTTTTTTAAAAAGGCTTCCGCCTCAGCAACTGTTTTAATCCTCACTCTTCCTCCTTCCCAGAACACCAGCATCCCTTCAGGTGTCATCCACTTGAACCAAATCCCGTGATCAAACAAGGTTTTAGACAAGAAGGAAAATTTCCTTCTTGAATCTCTAATTTTTCTAGGGATCTGCTTCAAGATAGTGACCATTTTTCGTTGATAAGTTAAAGGTTTCTCTCTCTGCGCTTTCAGGATTTCCTCTCTGGTTGACCTTCTAACAAATTTCACATGTATCTCTCTAGGCACTTCATTCATCCTGGCATATGCAGAATTAATTCTATAGGCTAGGTCAATGTCCCCCCTGATCTCATCCTTAGGTTTTTGTAAATAGTCTGCTAAAATTGTACTCATAAGATCAGGCAGGCATTCACCAGATTCCTCAAGAACATTCTGAAATCTCAAAAAATATGTCATTCTTTCCATATCTATCCTAGACACATGCCCATTTATTTCCCCCACCTCATTAGAAACATTTTTAATCTCTCCCTTAGCCCCCTCCAACCCTCCTTCCAGTTCTTCATTCTTCTGTGTGTTCTCCAACACTTGCTTCCGGGTATCCAATAGCTCCTTTTTGAAAGTACTATTTTCAGCCCTCTGGGCCTTTATTTCTGATATCAAAGTTTGCATAGAGGTTTCAAGAGAAGCCATCCTTTGTTCCAAATTTACAAGTGCTGCTTCTTGTGCCATGGTTAAAGGTTAGAGTCACTGCCACCAAGATGGCGTTTTCCGGGTGGGGCTGGTGGGGCAGATCAGGAGCTCAGTTCAGTTCAGGGCTGTGAAGTTGCAAACAATTCAGAAACCAAAAGAGACACAATTTCCCAAATCAGCAAATAGTAATAACGAAGGTATTCCAAAGAAGAAATCACAAATCCATCAAGAGAATTTTTTTTTTCAAAAATCCAGAGAGAGTCCTGCTTTCAAAGAGACGCTGGAAATTTTCCTTAGTTGAAATAATCAGGCAGGGACAAAGAGAAGCCACTTCCACCGCCCATCTCAGAGCCAGAGGGAGAGAGTAGCAAAATAAGAATTTTTTTTTACTCAGCCAGACCTAGAAACAATGTTGCAGAAAGTCACATTCCACTTTCCCTTGTTAAAGACCGTCCGGAGTGAAAGTTTCCGCTTTCTCTTTGCAGGGAAGCCATTTTAACGTGCCGCTTAAATCCGAGGGTTTTTTTTTTAAAATAAACACCCCCCTCCCAGTCCGTTCAGCCTGGCTGGCAGCAGAAAAAAAAGTTTTTTTAAAAACTCACTCTCTCCTCGCAGCTGAAGCCTCGGGAGTCCTTCCGACTGAGCCGATCAGCCCTCTTCATTATTGTGAATGGCGCCGTCTTCCTTAGGCGAAGGGAGAACCCCCCGCTAGCATGTTCTCCCTCACCTAAGCCGCGCCGGGAGCCACTTCCTCCACCGCCGTGGGGGGGGGTGCCCCCCGACGAGCCGGCTTTACGGGAGACCCTCAAACAAGAGGAGTCTCGCCCCGTTGGGGGGCAGAAGAAGAAACAAAGCGGCGAGCGAGCGCTAGGCTCGCCCGTCGCCGCAGGAGCCGGAACCGGAACTCGATATTTGGCTCTTTTGAGTAATGAGTTTGCCCACCACTGGTGTAGGCAGTTGATATGTATGAGGAAGTTGTCCAGTTTTTCTTTCCCATGTGGCCAAATTACATATCTAAGCCAGAGTTTGAGTTTGGGTTCAAAGACCCAAATACAACAAGACCAGCATACCTATACCCATGAAAATCTACGAATATATATATAAATATATGTATGTATGTATGTATGTATGTATGTATGTATGTATGTATGTATGTTAATGTCAGCCTCCGCTTTTTGCTTGCTTCAGCTGTCATTTAGAAACGGGGAGGGAGGGGCTGTCTGGGTATTGAATGAGCTGTCTGTTATCACCTAAGCTAACGGTCTTGCATTCCACTGTGATGATGCTCCTGGGCAGGAAGTGCACCTGACGTCGTGACCGACTCTGCATTGGACAATATACTGGGGTCAAGGGTTGGGTTATGCTTTGATACGTATGTTACACGCCAAAATATTTCATTCCTTGCTTGACTTTCGCTGCAGTCTTATCATATTCAGTAAAAGTAACCTTAAACTTCCCAAATGAGCTTAAGCATGGTCTTTCCTGATTTATGATGGAAGCAGATCTGACAAAAAGCAAGGAATCAAATTACACTCATCTCTGAGTTAACAGCTTCAGCAGTGAGTGAGATAAAACCTAAACATCAAAAAATGTCGGACGCTGGGAAAGAAGAATTACTGGGAGTAACTGCGCCCGATACAGCCTCCCCTCCCAGTCCAGATATCCAGAAAACAGAAACCAAAGATTCCAGATCAGTCATTGAACTTTTAACGGGTATTAGCCTGGGGTGTGAACATGAAGATAAATCAGTTCGTCACCGATGGTCCGAGGGAGTGGGCAGAAAAGGAATGTTTGAAGAAACCCCTTGGGGAGTAAATACTAGACACAGACGGGGTCCCTCCCCCTCTTCTGGGAAGTGCCAGAGGATGAATTTCTTCTAAGACAGTGAGCGCAGAAGCTAATTGCAGAAGCTGATGAGCTGAAACACAGCAGAGAAAGCAAGGGAAAAGGGGCTCTCGACCCTCGGGATTGGTTATTACCAAGGAGGGAGGAGGAAAAACCCCAAATTGGCATACACAGCACCCAGCGACAGCAAGGCCAGTTTCCCCCCCCTACGCCGAAGGAGGGAGGCAAGTCCTAGAAAGGAAGCAAGTCCCCCGGGCCGCAGAATGGCTACTGTCCCTCCATTGGGAGTGAAATTTGGAGGTGATGCTAAGGAATTAGGATTTTTCCTACTGCATGTCAGCAACTTTGTGAGACAAGCTGCACTTGATTTGCCAGATGATGAAGTGAAAATTAGGGTTGTTTGTCTGGCCCTGGAGGACAAAGCTTCAGATTGGATTGTACATCTGCACAATGATAACTCCCCTCTGATGAGAAATTTCGACAGATTTATGTTCGCCTTGAGAAGGCGTTTCGAGGACCCCCACATAGAATGTAAAGCCCGCCTAGAAATGAAGACATTACATCAGAGAAATCAGCCAGTCCAAGAATATTCTCAATGCTTTCGTGAATTATCTGTTTACATGAGAGGTTGGAGTGAGGAAGCTCTTATCAACCGTTTCACTGAGGGCTTGCACCCTGATCTATATCAGAGCTGTGTCAACAGATGGAACCCACATACCCTCGAGGGTTGGTACGATTTATCTGCTGACGTGGAAATTGATTTAATCAGAAAAGCCAATATTCATTCAGTGGAAAGAGAAGTTAAAGCACCTCCATTTGCAATACCTATACCAATATCCCTAAAGAATATTGGGATTTGAAAGACGTTTTTAGTGAAAAATCTTCTGATAAGCTACTGCCCCACCGCTCCACAGACTGCACCATTGATTTCCTCCCAGGGGTGCAACTACCTAAACCACACATTTATTCCATGACACCAGGGGAAATGGTGGAATTGTGCAAGTTCATTGACAAAATTTTGGCAAGGGGTTTTATTGAACCTGCTAGACCTCGAGTTGCGGCTCCTGTTATGTTCAGAGAAAAGAAAGATGGCCAACTATGCCTAGTGGTAGATTACAGGAACTTAAACACGATCTGCGCTGCAAATGTCTACCCCCTCCCCCTCATGAAAGACATGCTCGCCCATCTGGCGAGAGGTAAGATTTTTACAAAACTGGATCTCAGAGAAGCTTACTATAGAATTAGGATTAAAGAAGGGGATGAGTGGAAAACTGCTTTTAATTGCCCGTTAGGTTGTTTTCAATTTAAAGTTCTATTTTATTTATTTTATTTTATCAAATTTATACCCCGCCCTTCTCCTTGTTAGGACCCAGGGCGGCGCACAGGCATCATTAAAAACCATTACAAAAACAAAACAACAACTCTTAAAAGCATATTAAATTAACCCTCTTAAATTAAAGTTCTGCCGTTTTCATGCAACTGATAAATAAAGTCTTACATCAGCACCTGTACAAAGGCGTTATCGTATATCTTGATGATATCCTTATTTACACGGAAACACGTGAAGAACATGTGAAGCTTGTCCGTTCTGTTTTGCGCAAACTGAGAGTGGCGGAACTATATGCTAAACTTTCAAAGTGTGACTTTCATCAAAGCAAGATCGACTATCTCGGATATCGGATTTCGTCGGGGGTATTGAGATGGATCCTGCTAAAGTAAAAGCAGTGACTGAGTGGGCCCCACCTCGCACCCATAAACAATTGCAAAGTTTCTTGGGTTTTGCAAACTTTTACCGCCAATTTATCCCCTCTTTTGCAAGTATTGCTCTACCAACTTACTAAAAACAAAGGGTGAAGAAAAACCACGACCTAGTAGACCCCTGAACTAGTCTATGGAATGCCAAGTGGCCTTCGAAAAACGTAAACGCTTGTTTGCAGCGGAACCTATTTTAAAACACCCTGACATGGATGTGCCTTTTGTCGTACAGGCAGATGTGGCGGTCGGAGCTGTTCTATTACAATACAACTACAACGGGGAGTTACAACCTTGTGCTTATACCTCTCGTAAGCTCTCCGATATTGAAAGAAGATGGGCTATTTGGGAAAAGGAAGCTTTTGCAGTTCGTTGGGCCCTTATGACTTGGCGACATTTCTTGGAGGGAGCTTCTCACCCGTTCGAACTATGGACTGATCATAAGAACTTGGAATCTCTACGGACACCTCGCAAACTTTCTCCTAAACAAATCCGTTGGTCTCAATATTTCAGTTGATTTAATTTTTCCATGAAATATATTCCTGGGAGAAAAAACTTTATGGCAGATGCCTTATCACGCCTTCCTCAATACAATAGCTCTAAACTTACTGTTGTCCAGCCTGTTATTCCAGTGTGTAACTTAGCTGCTCCGGTGACCACTCGCAGCCAGTCAACTCTGCAGACCGAAACCTCACCCGAATTAATCTCTAGAATTAAGGAAGAACTTCAGGAATTCCTCCCTTCGACCTGTCCGCTCTCACAGAGTTGGCCTTCTCAGGGTGCCGTCAGCCAGTCAATGCCGACTGGCGACCCCCAGGGGAAGAGCCTTCTCTGTGGTGGGTCCGACACTCTGGAACGACCTCCCCCCCGATATCCGTACCATCACAGACCTACGACTCTTCCGTTGGATGGTAAAAGCTCATTTCTTTCGTCTTGCCGGCCTGACATAGATTAGGGACTATTTTAATTCGTTATTTATGGTTTTAACTATTTATTCAATTTTAGCACAGCTGTATGGGTTTAATTGTTTTTTAAATTTTGTATATTGTGGGGTTTTATCTTTCTGTGCACCACCCTGAGTCCCTTTTTGGTGAAAAGGGCGGTATATAAATTGAAAATAAACTAAACTAAACTAAATTCAGGCTGATGATTGGTTTGCTGCACATTGTGGAGACTGTACATTGCGGGATGACTTACCTTGGGTGGGTTCTACACTTTATGTCCCAGCTAAGCTCTGTACTTTTGTGCTCCAGAGGGCACACGATTCTTGTTTGGCTGGTCATTTTGGGTTCGTGAAGACCCTACACTTACTTAAGGGTCAATTCTGGTGGTCTTGTATGAAGAAAGATGTTGAGTCTTACATTGCTAGTTGCCCAGTTTGTGCTGCATGTAAATACCCCCCTGGCAAACCTCAAGGTCTCCTCCAATCTGTAGCACGGCCAGAGTCTCCTTGGAAGGAGATATCTATGGACTTCATTGTGGATCTTCCAAATAGCCGTGGTTTCACTGTCATATGGGTAGTTACTGATCTGTTTCCAAAACAAGTTCATTTTGTTCTGTGCTCAGGAATCCCATTGGCTAAAGCCTTAGCAAAATTGTTCCTGAATCACATTTATCGACTACACGGAGTTCCTCAATGTATTATTTCTGATAGAGGAGTTCAGTTCACTTCTCGGTTTTGGAAGGAGTTTTTGAAGATGATTGGCTCCTCCCAAGATTTAAGCTTCTCCCACCACCCTCAGACAAACGGAGCTTGTGAGAGGGCTAATTCCGTTTTGGAGCAATATCTGCGGTATTTCTTTAATTACCAACAAGATGATTGGGCCGACCTGTTAATCCATGCTGAGGTGGCGTATAACAATTCCGTTCATAGCAGCACCGGTATACAATACAATACAATAATACAAAACAATAGCAGAGTTGGAAGGGACCTTGTAGGTCTTCTAGTCCAACCCCCTGCGTGGGCAGGAACCTTATACCATTTCAGACAAATGGCTATCTAACAACTTTTTAAAGACTTCCAGGGTTGGGGCATTCACAACTTCTGGAGGCAAGCTGTTCCAGAGGTTAATTGTTCTAACTGTCAGGAAATTTCTCCTTAGTTCTAAGTTGCTTCTCTCCTTGATTAGTTTCCACCCATTGCTTCTTGTCCTGCCCCCAGGTGCCTTGGAGAATAGTTTGACTCCCTCTTCTTTGTGGCACCCTCTGAGATATCGGAACACTGCTATCATGTCTCCCCTGATCCTTCTCTTCATCAAACTAGACATACCCAGCTCCTGCAGCCGTTCTTCATATGTTTTAGTCTCCAGTTCCCTAATCATCTTGGTTGCTCTTCTCTGCACTCTTTCCAGAGTCTCCACGTCTTTTCTACATCGTGGCGACCAAAACTGTATGCAGTATTCCAAGTGTGGCCTTACCAAGGCACTATACAGTGGCATTAACACTTCACGTGATCTAGATTCTATCCCTCTGTTTATGCAGCCTAGAACTGTGTTGGCTTTTTTGGCAGCTGCTGCACACTGCTGGCTCATATTTAAATGGTTGTCCACTAGGATTCCTAGATCCCTCTCACAGTTGCTACTATTGAGTAAGGTACCACCTGTACTGTACTTGTGCATTTGGTTTTTCTTGCCTATATGTAGGACCTTACTTTTTTCACAATTGAATTTCATTTTATTAGATAGTGCCCAATGTTCAAGTTTGTCTAGATCCTTCTGTATCTTAAGCCTATCTTCTGGAGTGTTGGCTATTCCTGCCAGCTTGGTGTCGTCTGCAAATTTGATGAGTTCCCCATTTATCCCCTCATCCAAATCGTTGATGAAGATGTTAAAGAGTACTGGGCCTAAAACAGAGCCTTGGGGGACTCCACTGCATACTTCCTTCCATGTAGATGCAGTTCCATTGAGGACTACACGTTGAGTGCGGTTGGTCAGCCAGTTGCGAATCCATTTGGTGGTGGTGCTGTCTAACCCACAATTTTCTACTTTATCTAATAGTAAGTTATGGTCTACTTTATCAAATGCCTTACTGAAGTCCAGGTAAATTATATCAACAGCATTCCTCTGGTCCAGGAATGACTCCTTTCAAAGTAATTTATGGCCAAGATTTTGTGCCTATTCCCGAGTTGCCTCACGAGTCTCCTACCGTTCTCTCACTCTTGGATTGGAGTAGTAAGATGGCGTCGTTTTGGCCTGTGGCACGGAAGACACTGGATGATGCTCACCAATCTCATAAATTGTATGCTGATAAAAAATGAGTTGCCCCTCCAGATTATAAAGTTGGTGACCGTGTGTACCTTTCTACCAGATTTTTGGAGAGCCCTCAAAAATGTAAAAAACTGGGCCTGAAATTTTTTGGGCCTTTCCCCATTGTTAAGATCATCAGTTCCATGTCAGTCAAACTGGATTTGCCAAAAACTTATCATCGGCTTTACCCGATTTTCCATGTCCATCTATTGAAACCTGAACACACATCTTATCTTCGTCGACCACAATCTGATCCCCCACCGCCATTATTAGTAGCTGGTGAACCGCATTACGAAGTATGGGACATTTTAGACTCTAGAGTCTGGAGAAATAAAGAAATAAAGACCTAGTGTCTTGGAAGGATTTCCCTCCGTCCCATACCGAGTGGGTGGATAAACGCCACAAACCTTAACCACTGTTGTTCCTTTGTGTCTGTGTTTTGTGTTTGTCTCTGTCCCTCTCGGTGTTTTTGTATTGTTTGTGTTTTATTGCAGGACTGACGTCGCTTTTCTGGAGGAGGGCCGGATGTCAGCCTCCGCTTTTTGCTCGCTTCGGCTGTCATTTAGAAACGGGGAGGGAGAGGCTGTCTGGGTATTGAATGAGCTGTCTGTTATCACCTAAGCTAACGGTCTTGCATTCCACTGTGATGATGCTCCTGGGCAGGAAGTGCACCTGACGTCATGACCGACTCTGCATTGGACAATATACTGGGGTCAAGGGGCTAATGGTTGGGTTATGCTTTGATATGTATGTTACGCGCCAAAATGTTTCATTCCTTGCTTGACTTTCGCTGCAGTCTTATCATATTCAGTAAAAGTAACCTTAAACTTCCCAAATGAGCTTAAGCGTGGTCTTTCCTGATTTATGATGGAAGCAGATCTGACAGTTAGTTTTATGAGCTGATAAATAAACCAGAGACAAGTATAGATCTATTTCGAGCTTTTTAGCTCTCATCAGCTAGCCATACCCTAACACACATATCTAAAAAAATTACACAACGTAACTAAACATGGTTCTCTGTCTAGATGGTCTCTGGTGATGAGCCGAAAGGCAGAGAGGGAAACAGTATGTCTCCTCCCTTAATGGGGCCCTTACAGGAAGTTGTGAAAACAATTATCTATACTAAATACTCCTGTCTTAGCTGATGAAATGGGTAGAACCAATTAGGCTGAATTGCTAGGCTTCTGCCTTGGATGCATTGCAGCCCCGGTTCGAATCCCAGTGGAGTGTGGCCAACTGATGAGAGCTAATAAGCTCGAAATAGATCTATCTTGGTCTCTCAAATTAAAATAAATTTATTGATCAGCACATAAAAACTAACGTGTGTGTGTGTGTGTGTGTGTGTGACAACACCCTGTTAAGCCCCAATTAAGGGAGGAAGCATATTGCTTTCCTTTTCTGCCTTTCGGCTCATCACCAGAGACCATTTAGACAGAAAGCTATGAGTTCTGTTGTGTACTTTTTTCAGCTCAAAAACGTAACACACACACACACACATATATGTGTGTATGTGTGTGAGTGTTACGTTTTTGAGCTGATCAATAAATAAGTCAGGGAGACTAGGATAGATCTATTTCGAGCTTTTTAGCTCTCATCAGCTAGTCATATCCTTACTGGGATTTGAACCGGGGCTGTATTACATGTTAGGCAAAACCTTAGCCACTTAAGCCACTAGGTACTCTTCCTGATCAGCTGAGACAGGAGGATAAGTATATGGTTGTGTCACAACACCCTGTTAGGCCCCAATTAAGGGAGGAAGCATACTGCTCTCCTTTTCTGCCTTTCGGCTCATCACTAGAGACCATCTAGACAGAAAGCCATGAGTTCCATTGTATAATTTTTTTATATGTGTGTTACGTTTTTGAGGTGATCAATAAATAAGTCAGGGAGACTTATATATATATATGTTGTGGCCCAGCCGGCTCCGGATTAGCTGGTGATGGACTCTTCTAGGGAAGAGTCCAATGAGTCTGCCCTGGAGGAGGAGGAAGACCTTGAGGAAGCAGAGTCTGGTTGGCACCAGGAGGCGCCTGAGTCATGCAGCTGGGGGGAGGATCAGGGGCAGTTTGTCCCTGATGCTAGATTACACAGGGCTGAGAAACGGAGGCAACAGTTATGTAAGAGGCGAGCTCATAAGCCCTGATGAGCACCAGCTGGTTGATGAGGTGGCCCCTCCCAAGAGAGCTTATAGGGAAGGCTTGGGGAGGGGTCATTTGCAGGAAACAACAGTTACAACTCATCATTAGAAATTCTGGTCGTTCGAGTCTGCAATTCTCTGTATTTGTTACATGAATTAGGGCTCGCAGCCAAGGAGATAGTGGCAAACAGTCAAGCTTGTGTGTGTGTGTGTCTGTCTGTGGGGCACAACATATACACACACACACAGTGTGTGTGTGTGTAGTTTCTATAGCCAATTGCCCTCTCCTCACTCTTAGTTTCACTGCCCTACCGTTACTTCTTTCTTCCAGGTTGAATGTGTGCTTCTGTGAACTATGACATTGAATCAATTTCATGTTTTAATGAATTGCCCACTGTATCAAAAATGTCACACTAAACAAATATTACCCTTCCTTGTAATCTCCACAACTATTCTCTGACAGAAAAAATATTTTTGTTAATAAATCCATAGAAATCTAAATATAAGTGGCAAAATAGTGCTGTTATAGTTGCTCTAAAGAAGCTGGAGTATAATTATGTTAAAGGATCAGAAATTAATTATCTATGTTATACCAACTTTTTAACAATTTAATTCATGTGCTGCTGTTTGATGTTCTCTACAGCATTTTAGTAAACGATTGTAACTTGAAGATTCCTTTGTAATTATAAGCAATGTGATTGGTTACAGTGTTGTTTGTGACTAGCACAATAAATATAGTAATATTTATTATGAGTGCATTTAAAACTGGATAACAAATTTTCCAAATAAAGAAATCAAGCTTATTTAGTTAAATTTCTTTTAGTTATCTTATTTCTCTAACTGAACACAGGTTTTGTCCTCTTTCTAATCAGGTGATTAAAAAAAAGAGCTTTACATGAAAATGTGCATTCATTTTATGCTTGCATGTTCGAAAAAAATTGGCATGTCTTTTTTTTAGTATTAAAGTTTGTGAAATACTTCCTCTTATTACTCTTTTTAATGTTTTTTTTTAATTATCTTGTAATCAGTTGGTCTCTTCTTCTACCACTAGTCCCACCAGAATGGTAATTATTTATTTACTTGCTGGATTTGCAGAATCTGAGGTGACTGATGGAACTTACTCCATCATTAGGACTGCTGGAGTACAGACAACCAAACTTCTCCAGCTGACAAATCTAGGGTATTTAAGTCGCTGAGTCACCATGCCTCATCATTAAGAAATGCTTTAATAATATTTTGCTAGATATCTCTATTTTATATTCAAATCCCAATCTGATGAGTCTTTATAAGGATTGAAAAAAAATTAAAAAAAATAATAGTGTGGTTATGCTTCCTGAACATCAAAGTATTACAGTGATATATACATTTACTTTGTAATATAATCATTGTTGTTAGAAATTTGAATGCCTATTTAGAAATTTGTTTCAAAATAATGTGTTTGTACACAAAATGTGCAGATATGGTTATATTTGAGGACTATAGTATAAGTGGCAATTGTACAGATAAGAGTTACTGGATTCTAAACTGCTTTCTTTAGTTTATCTGTTAATATTTATACAAATTCAGATATATTTAAAAGATAAATCATTTGCTATGTTTCATTTTAATGGACAAATTAACAGTATTTAAGTATTGCCAACTTCGGGGGGAAATCAATGATAAAAACTATAAAACATATAAATATTTGCTCAATCTGGTCTCCCATAACACTAATTTTTCTTTCTCCATTAAAAACAATGCAAACAGAAATCTGTCTTCAGGGCCCACCGAAAAATGTTCAAGAGGAGCCACTTGAATGTCAATAGTGTTCTGTAACATTGGGTCATATACAACTTACAGATTGCTTTGTTTCAAAGACTTTTACTTAACTATTATTGTGCAATGAAGTTTTACAGTAATCAGTTTCAGTTATTTCATTAATAGTATATAACTGTCTATGATTCTGAAGTTATTGGGAAATTTAACTAGCATTAACAAGGCAAATAAGCCTAGAAGCGCTATTCTGCCAAAATGTATATTAGTCAACTGTTTCTAAATGTGAAAAAGAAAATTAGCACATCAAGAAATGGGGGGGGGGGATCTCTTAATGTTAACTTTTCTATAAACCTTCTAGTTGTAGCAGTTGTTCTTCCTTTTTTGTTGTTTTTGAACAGGTGTGATAGATGATGGAAGGTAGTACACATCGCATCTACTATATTGGCTGTTTACATGGAAAGGCAACATCATGGCTAGTTTTGATTGAATTCATCATCTTGAATGCCTGAAATTAGTCATTCTCTAAGGTGTAACTAGATTAACTCTTTTTTCGAATAAATACAAAAAAGAAATAAAGAAAAAAGCATTTCTAATATGAATGTTAAGGGACTTCTCCCTCCCCCCCATACCCTTTTTTACAAAGGTACTTATCATTTTATTAACATATTATTATACTGAGAAAATCATACAAAAATGAATCAAGTAACACATTAATAGCAAACATTAACATATTAGTGTTAAGTGTTAACACATAAAACATTAGTAGCAATCTTTATTGTATTATTATAAAAATAATATAATAAATAATATATATAAAATAACATGTTACTTATGTACAGTGGTATTTCTGCAGTGTTGACTAGTGGTTATATGTTAAATCTTTAAAGATACAGGAAAAATGATGTATGTCAATATTAACTATGATTTCTAAAATGTTGATTAGTATGATTACTTGCATTTTATATCTATAGTTGAGGATAGAATTGACAAATTACTGCAAAATACTTTTTTATACATAAGATTTCTATAATAGGTTTAACATTTAATACTAGGGCTCTAGAGAAGAGCAAAAGAGAGAAAGCTTTTAACATATTTAAATGTTAAAGGAGGAGTTTGACTTTGTCACTTCCGATGATATGGACAGGTTATCGAGGAGACTAAAGGCCACCACATGTTTATTGGACCCGTGTCCCTCCTGGCTTGTACTGGCACCCTGGAGGTCACACGAGGCCGTCTCCAGGAAATAATGAACGCCTCTCTGAGTGAGGGGTTCTTGCCGGCCACCTTGAAAGAGGCGGTGGTGAGACCTCTCCTCAAGAAGCCTTCCCTGGACCCAACATTATTGGTAAATTACCGTCTGGTCTCCAACCTTCACTTTTTAGCAAAGGTTGTAGAGAGTGTGGTGGCACAGCAGTTCCTCCGTCACCTGGAGGAAAGTGATTATCTAGACCCACGGCAGTCCGGCTTCCGACCCTGGCAAAGCACCAAGATGGCATTGGTCGCATTGGTAGATGATCTCTGGAGGGCTTGGGATAGAGGTTGCTCCTCTATCCTGGTCCTATTAGACCTCTCAGCGGCTTTTGATACCATCGACCATGGTATCCTATTGCACCGACTGGAGGGGCTGGGGGTGAGAGGCACCATTTTATGGTGGTTCTCCTCCTAAACTCTCTGGTCAGTCGCAATTTGTGTTGGCAGGGGGGCAGAGGTCGACCTCGAGGCCCCTCATGTGTAGGGTACCTCAGGGGTCAGTCCTCTCACCACTCCTGTTCAACACCTACATGAAGCCGCTGGGTGAGATCATCCGTGGTTTTGGGGTAGAATACCATCAGTACGCTGATGACACTCAGCTGTACATATTTACCCCAAACCACCCCAACGATGCTGTTGAAGTGATGTCCCGGTGTCTGGAGGCCGTACGGGTCTGGATGGGGAGTAACAAACTCAAACTCAACCCGTCCAAGACCGAGTGGCTGTGGTTTCCGGCGCCCCGGTTTAACCAGTTGACACCAACACTGGCCATTGGGGGTGAATTATTAGCCCCCGTGGAGAGGGTGTGCAATCTAGGCATCCTCCTGGACTCCTGGCTGACCATGGATGGCCATGTGACAGCCGTGGCCAGGGGAGCGTTTTACCAGTTGCGCCTGGTCGGCCAGTTGCGCCCCTTACTCGACCGGGACGCCCTCCGCACAGTCACTCAAGCACTTGTGACATCCCGTCTAAACTACTGCAATGCTCTCTACATGGGGCTCCCCTTGAGGTGCACCCGAAGGTTACAGCTAGTACAGAATGCGGCAGCGTGGGGGATTATGGGAGCTGCATGGCATTCCCATGTAACACCTCTCCTGCGCGAGCTGCACTGGCTGCCTGTGGCCTTTCGGGTGTGCTTCAAGGTGTCAATAACCATCTTTAAAGCGCTCCATGGCATGGGGCCTAGCTATATGCGAGACCGTCTCTTACCTCACACATCCCTTCAACCGATTCGCTCCCATAGAGAGGGCCTTCTCTGGGTGCCGTCGGCCGGGCAATGCAGGTTGGCGACTCCCAGGGGAAGGGCCTTCTCTGTGGCAGGCCCAGCCTTCTGGAACGACCTTCTCCCTGAACACTTGACCATCACGGCCTCCGCCTCTTCCGCCAGCGTCTGAAGATGCACTTTTTCCATCAAGCCGGCTTAGCCTAGGCCCCTGAGATCACCTTATCGGACTGTGTTTTTAAATTAACATAATGTTTTAATTAGCGGGATTTTATTGAATTTTAGCACGGGTATTCTAATTTAATCCGTTTTTTATTGTAGTATTTATGGTGTTTTATGTATTTATATGTTCATATTTATTTTAATTGCCTGTGCGCCACCCTGAGTCCCTTTGGGGAGATTGGGGCGGGATAAAAATCTAATAAAATTGAAAAAAAATTGAAATTGAAATATTTGGTTTCTAATATCTTTATGCATTCGTGGTACTTATCGGTATACTGATGATATTCAACTTTATAAGTCCATCTTGGTGATCCTAGTGATGGTATTACTGCCTTCACACAGTGCCTGGTGGCTGTGGGAGCCTGAATGGAGGGCAACAGGCTTTAGCTGAATTCTGTAAAGACTGAGTCACTTTGGGTGCATGGATTTTAACGTCCTTTGTTCTGGATGTGGTGGCTCCACCCCAGACAGACCTGGTTTGCAAGTCCAGGAAAATCCAAGTTTTCCTGGACTTGTAATATGCTCAAAGAGCAAGTCCTACTCTCAGCTGAGAGAGCCTTTATATAAGTCCAGGTTGTGCACCAATTGCAGCTTTTTCAGCCACTCATTCAAGCCCAATCATCTCACATTTGGACTAGTGAAATGCCCTCTACATGGAGCTACCCTTGAACAGCATTTGCAAGCTTTAACTAGTGCAGAATGCAATGTTTCTGGCAGTTCTTAGAATCACTAGGATGACCTATCACTAGGATGACCTATGTTACACCATTGCTCTGTGAGCTGCACTGGTTGCTAGTCTGCTTCTGAGTTCAATTCAACATGTTGATTATTATCTTTAAAACCTTACATGACATGGGTCCAGATTACTTGAAAAAATGCCTCATCCCACTGAGACTGGCCTATCCTACCTGCAACAGCAGAGAAGGCATGCTGTGGGCTCCGTCAATCTAAGAATTCTAGCTGGATCCTGAAGGCCCTTGAAGCATCTTACCCCCACCCCCAAGTGCCTGAAGATCAGGGTCTACCATATGACTTGGTGTACCAAAGGGGAAACTTCACACTGGAGTTGGTTAATGAATTAAAACGCAATGCCCCCTGCTGCACATCTTGTTCCGCTTCTCTCCATCTCTTAACTATAATTTTATTTCAGTTTTGATTTAAATTTTATTTGTTTTAGAACTATTTATCTGTTAGGATTTAAATGTTTTAATTTTGTAAGATGCCTAGAGTCATTTTGATATAAGATGAGTAGCAAATAAATAAATAAGCAAAAATTTAGACCCACTCAGAAATCATATTGTAAGTGCTTTTATTTGCCTTGCTGATATTGTAAATATGGAAACAAATTCTTCCTCTTGTTAAAAATATCCATTATTTTCACTGATAATTATAGACAATGATTATCAAAAAGGACATTATTACCATAGGAAGCAAATGTATACATTTCAAGGATGTAGATCATTGAGGAATGATTTCAATTATCTATTTTGACAATGGCCTTTCATCTAATAAAAAGATGAATTACCAGAATTTATACTTTCCAAATAAGTTTTTTTAATGGATGGATGGATGCCTGATGCCTCGATGAGAGACAGTTACTTTAAGTTTTTCTTCCAGCTGTTTAAAATCAAATATATCAGGTGTTCTTCCTCAACAAATGATCTCAGGTTTATCTTTATTTGCATTCTGCCCTTGAAAAGTAATAGCCAAACTCTTTCTATTATCATTTTTCAGAGAATTCAGTGCTCAAATTTATTTCCAGATAAAAAACATAATTTCAGTTGTATTAAATTTTGTGTCTCCTCTCCAAAGTATTTCCTTAGCTTTCTAAATTTCATGTATTTTCCCCAAATATTATGGCTAGCCTAATTTAAACCACTTGAAAATGGTTTGGAAAGTTAAGAGTTCTGTATATTCACTTACCTACAACTGAACTATAAAATGTTTTTGTCTTTAATATAAAAAACACGTGTTGACATTTAAATGAAAATCATACAATTATTTAATAGGTGGTGAAAGAATACAAGATTTCAAAATCTTTTTAACGGTTGCAAGTATTCTTGCTTTCCTTTCAATGAAAAAACTATTCAGAAACAAAATCTTGAAAAATATGTTTAAGCTACTTCTAAATATGAACATGTTAACTTTTAATGATTAGAAATGAAGTGAAATGGTTCTAGAAAATGAGTTAGAACCAATAGATCAATCATTTAACAGTTTCTAGTTTAATCCCTAAATCCTCAATATATTACAAACTCTCATTCTCACAGATATTCTACCATAACACTTTGAATTTTTAAGCTTGTTAATAAAATCAAATTATTTGATTACAAGAAGATATAATTGAGTCTATCATTATTTTTACTCTTAAACACTATTTTGTGGAATCAAATGAAGAATGCAATAGACTTGGCTTTTCAGCATGACTTCTGATCAATACCAGATTTGGACCTTTGATTAATGTCAATAAATAGTGGTTTATAAAATTTATATTAGTTTATACTACATTGGTTTGTATTAGGTAAATGCATTAGGCTCTTTAGCTGAGCCACAACTCCAAGCAGCCTCAGCCAATACTGTTTTTATTTAAGAATGCCAAGACTTATAGTTTTACAATATCTAAATTATATATTCTTTGCCTCTGTTTTATATATATATTAATTTCCATCTTCCTGTAAGGATTTCAATAGAACTTCAGATTGAATGCCTAACATAATGGAATGTAATAATGGCTGTTCTGAATTCCTAATCACAGAGAAATTGAAGCAAATATCTAATGATACTAAAGTTAAATCAAATGCACAATCCTTGCCAAGATTCTGTTTTTAGCAACTTTACTGATCTCTCAAGGCTGAATTCATGATTGTTATTTAGACAACTAACTCTCTAGTTTGCTCTTCAGTTATTAGAGATAAGTAGCATTGTGAACAAAAATTTCTTGAACATAAATATCTATTTAAGTGCTTTGCAATGGATAACTATTAAAACCAGTTCCCAATGCCATCCAGAAGAATAAATGGAATGTCATGTGATGATCCCTTCCATAAAATATACTTAGCCAATGACATATTGGTTGCCAAAATGTTTGCATGATATATAGTCAATAACAATTCTGTCACCTTTCAAAATAAGGCACATTATGCTACTTACTGTGCAAATGAATTTTTAGAGATGCTTCGAAAATGAAAGAAGATTAGGCTGCTGGAAGAATAAAAAAGCAAGCAATATGACCAACCAACCAATGTTGCTTTAGCTATTTTCCTTTCCATAAAATAACTTGGCAAAATTAAAACTCTGAAAAAAGATATTCATAGAATTTATCTTGGATATATAAAAATGAAATGGAGTGTATTTTGCTTAGTCCAGGCATACATACTATAAGTGAAGATTTCCACAACATTATCACTTTTTATAGAATGAGATGAATAAAACGTATGCTTTTACTATCCATTTATTTTACTTGATTGGCACTCCAGCCCAGCAAACAAAAGCAATAATTGAAATAGGGGTTGCCACTTTAACTGTGCTTTATTTGTAGACAAGAAGTTACAAAATGCATGAAAGTTGTTCATAAACTTCAGAACAGAGTATTTATTCTATTAATTATTAAAGTGCTTAAAATATAATTGATAGACTAACTGCAGGGCACTTTTCCTATATTCCTGTTTCTGATATATGACCAAAAGTAGAACAGATTGAGAGAGACACATGTAAGCAACATAGTTATGAGATTGTTGGGTTATTTTGTTCTGTGCTAGTTGGCTACACTTATAGCACTTATTATTTTTCATATGGGTCACAGAAGATATTCCAAGACAGGGCTGAAATTCAGTATGAGATTTAGTGTTAGGCACAGCAAGACATTGTTTCTCCAGAGATTCATCCTGTACAACAATTATGGCAAAGCTTTATTAATAACATGGCTACCATAGAGCACAGTGCGTATATATGCATATAGGTCATGTGTATGTCTAAGTGTATGTCAGTCCCAAGATTTAACTAATAGCCCTTCTCCTTATGACTTTTTTAATCACTGAACTTTAGGCCATTTTTTTTATCCAGCCTTGATGGACAGATATCTCTACCTCTTGAAATAATAGAAAATACTTCTATCTCAGGTTTTAGATTTTGGCAGTGGTTTGCTCTCCATGCTTGTTTCAATTTAGTTTCTAAACATTTTGTTACCAGGCTAGCTAACAACATCAGCAGAATTTTCTTGTCCTGTTTGTCTTTAGCTTATATGTCTTGTGTGCCAGTGTGATCAGTTGGTTGAATGGAGGAACAGAGCGGAGTGGAGCCGCGCGGCGTGGAGGAGAGGAGGAGAAGAGCGGTGCCGGTATGAGCTGCCGGTATGAGCTGACGAGCGGAGCCGGGGCGGCCAGTGGGCGGAGAAGTGACCAGCGCTGGAGCGGACATCAGAGGCCAGCGACTGTAAAGGCCTGGGGAGGCCAGACAGAGCCGGACCTGGCTAGCTGAGGACCAACTGGACTGGCATGGGCCGGCAGGGTAACATCGAGGCCGCAAGGCCTGGCTGGGCCGGGCCGGGCCTAAGGAGATCTGGGCCTGGCAGGCCGAAAGATACCAGGAGCGCTGGAGGCGGTGGGGCCGAAGGAGATGCCACCGGGGACAAAGGTGGGCAGTGGAGGCTCCAGGCCAAGAAAAACTGGCCTCAGCTATTAGAACTCTTCAGCTGAGGCCCTTAAGACTCCTGGTACTGTGGGACTGGAGGAGTCCTTGAGGACTACAGGCCGGGACTAATTTACAACTGGAAGGCCAAAGCCACCCTCTACCCCCAGTCTGATATATCTATATGAACTAACTCTCCCACCTTCGATGACAAACTAACTATTTATGAACCATGATTAACTATCTTTGAACCATGCATGATTTTCATGAATTTATGAACTATTTATGAACTTTTTAGAGCCGGTCTAGACGTCTCCTGAGTTTAACTTGTACTATACATACTTTAACATCTATTTTAATATTCAATAACATCTAGAATTTTAATGCCCTGTCTAACAACTCCTCTGACCTTATATTTTATATATATTTATACATATTTATATATATCATATTTATGACATTCACCATGAAGTACTCTAAGGCAGACCTTTTCTACTGCGGGAGTCCCCCTACTCGCAGGTATGGCCCTCCACGTCAACGAGGGCCCACCTTGATGAGGGATTCTGTATCAAGAGAGGTGGGCGGGTCGCAGTTCTAGGGGTGTTTGAACAAAATTCTTAATTGGCTTTTAGGGGGTTCCAGGGAGGAGGGGAGGGATAGTTTACAATTTAAATGGGGGATTTAATTTGGTTTTAGCGCAGGTTTTGTCATTTAATAAGTTTTTAAAATTATAATTGGTACTATTTTGTATATTGTTTTAAATTCCTGTGCGCCGCCCTGGGTCCTCTCGGAGAAGGGCGGGATATAAATTGAATAAATTGAATTGAATTGAATTGTGTGATTGGTTGTTTATTTGCAGGTATATTTAATTCTGAGCAGCTGATTGGTTGCCTTGCTGATTAGTTATTTGACCACACTGGTACACAAGACATATATCAGCTAAAGAGGAATAGGAAAGGAAAATCCTGCTGCTGATGTTACCTAGTTTGATAATGAAATGTTCAGACGCTAAATTGAACCAAGCTTGTAGAGCAAATCACCGCCAAAATATCTCTAGCTTGTTTATATAATCCTTCTATCTACACCAGAACCTGCTCTGGAGATAGCCCTTTGGTTTGACTTTAGTTTCTGTGGATTTCTCTGGCATATGACCCTGTCTTTGGAACTGTGTCCAGCCAATATTTATTGTTACCCAGGAAAGAATTGTGCCCTGCCTTGATTTATAACTGTTCAGGAATGCTTACATCTCTGTATTTACTGTAATTGACAATTTAAAAAATCAATTAAATCTTACAAATTTGTAAATTGCTTTCTATTTTCTGTCAAAGCTTTAAATAGGTTGGGTGATGTCTGGCAACAAGGGCTGATCTCTAAACTATATAGAACAGTACTCCAGTAAAGTGGAGAGAAATTTCATAGAAAGCAAGGTCTAGTCTTCAATGTCCTCTATGATCTCAACATCTTCTGTGAGGACCTAGCATGACTGGGTTAATCTTCAATAATGTGATGAGCAAATTGAATCACTAGAGAAAACAGGAGGCCTCCAAAACAATGGAGGGTGTGCCAGGATGTATTTGTCAGCAGGTGCAGCTGGCTTGAGACAATTGACTGAGTCAAGGCATACACTAAATTAATATAAGTAAACCTAGCTATTGATCAGGTCAATTGCATTATAGGCAATTTAGATTTAACTGTTAGCAATGGAAAGGGAAGATATTTTTAACAGCTAATAGTTAAAAACAACTTTGCAGAAGACTTAAATACTTGAGAAAAATTAAATGATTCCTAATTTCAGGAGCAGAGAGGGGGGAATAAAATTATCCATCTTAGATAGAAGATAGAAAAGGAAATAATTGTTTTAAGTACTTATAAGTTTATAGACAAAAAGATATAGTGACAGTGTTGCCAGACATTTATTCAAGAAAAGGAAGAGTGTATGGTTAATCATAATAATGCAATTCTCTACATTCTGGGAAAAGAGGGCAGTTAAAAGCAGGTTAGCCATCTGCACTATGGGTCTTGTTTATTCCTGGTTTTAATCAAGTGGAAAGTCTTCTTACTGGTCTGAAGAATCTCACAGGGAGATGAGTTTAAATGTTAACAGTTGAGCAATACTTAATGGGCACAAAAAGGAGATTGATTTTAGGGGGGAAATAATTCTGCCTACATCATAAAATATCTGACTGATTCTTTTGCATGCCAAACATGTAAGATGCACAAAATTTACAACAAGAAGAGAACTATGGCCACATGAACTAGTGTTGTGTGAATCGGTGAGACATTTATATTCCAAATTCCAATTTAGATCTGAATCTAACTTGGATGTTTTGCCATTTCAATGAGATATCAGTGCTGTAAAACTTTTTTAATGTTCCAAAATTCCTTGTTAAAGCATCTTTTTCGCTAAAGATTCCCCAGAAGAAAATGTATAGGAAGGAAGCCTCTCTCAGATTCTAGAACAAATTTTGCCAAAAAAAAAAAGAAGAAGTCAGAAAGCAGCTTTTACAATATAATAATAATAATAATAATAATAATAATAATAATAATAATAATAATAATAATAATAATAATAATAATAATAATAATAATAATCTTTATTGTCATTGTAAAAATTACAATGAAATTGGTTTTAACTTCACTGGTGCAAAATTATAACAGAAACAAAAAAAGAGAGAAAAGAAAAAAGAAAAAGCTAGCATGTACATGGAGTGATTGCGGTTGAATTTAAAAGTCTCACAGCCCATGGATAGAAGCTACCTTTAAATCTGTTTGTTCGGCTGGCTATACTTTGATATTTTCTGCCTGATGGTAGAAGGGCAAAGAGATACCAACCAGGGTGTGAATCATCTTTGAGAATCTTCCTTGCTCTGCTAAAGCAGCGAGCTCTGGCGATGTTATCCAGTGATGTCAGAGGGCAACCGATGGTTTCTTGTGCCGAATTGATCACTCTCTGTAGTGCCTTCCTCTCCGCAACTGTTAAACCAGCATACCACACTGTGATGCAATATGTGAGGACACTTTCTATGATGGACCGATAGAAAGAGGTCATCAGCCGTTGTTCCACCTGATTTTTCCGCAGGACTCTAAGGAAATGAAGTCTCTGTTGAGCTTTTCCAATCACCAGAGACGTGTTGTTTTTCCAGGTGAGATCTTGGCTAATAAGCACTCCTAAGAATTTAAAAGAGGAAACCGTCTCCAGACAGCCTCCCTCGATATACAGTGGGGCAGGTTCCTCTCTGTGCCTCCGGAAATCTAGCACCATCTCCTTTGTCTTGCTAGTATTTAGATGTAAGTTGTTTCTTGAGCAACATGCGGATACCTTCTGGACTTCTTCCCTGTATGCTGATTCGTCCCCTCCAGTTATGAGACCCACCACCGTTGTGTCATCTGCAAACTTTATTATGATGTTGGGTGGATCAGAGGATATGCAGTCATATGTATACAGTGAGTAGAGGTAGGGGCTGAGCACACAGCCCTGAGGGGAGCCTGTGCTGAGCTTCAGTGTGGAAGATGTAAAGGACCCAACCCTTACTGTTTGTGGACGATCGGTCAGGAAGTCTTTGATCCATTCACAAGTAAGGGGAGGGAAATTCAGGTCAGTCAACTTTTCAATGAGAATGCCTGGTAGGATGGTGTTAAAGGCCGAGCTATAATCTATAAAAAGCATTCTGACATAATTCCCAGATTTCTCAAGGTGGCTCAGTGCGATATGGAGAGCAGTGGTGATGGCATCCCCTGTCGACCTGTTGTTTCTATACGCAAACTGGTGTTGATCAAAACTTGGTGGAAGACAGGACCTGAGGTGTTGTAGGACCAGTCTCTCAAAGCACTTCATCACTATAGACGTCAGTGCAATGGGTCTATAGTCATTCAAGCTTTTTATGGCTGCTGTCTTTGGAACTGGGATAATGGTGGCTGCTTATATCTGGATGACAAAGGATGGACTGAGAAATAAGTACCTTTGTAAGTAAAATAATTTACTCTGAGGTAGCAATATGGTTGAGAGCAAAATTAGAAAAATAAATGAATATAGGCAAAGTCTATAATAATAGACTTTGCCTATATTCATTTATTTTCATTTAGTAATGTTAGTAATGTTCATTTAGTAATGTTCTTCCCCATCCCCCAAAAAACACGTACACAATAGCTGAAACATATAAATTACTTTTGACAAAAATATAATATTTGTTTATTTATAGACATATGAATGATGTTACACTAGCCAGGAGATTACAATGCCAATAAAGAGTAGTAGTTTGACTGCCTGACAGCCTGTTCAGTTCATGCTTGGGTGCTTTCCAAGGTGCACCACAGTGGGTAAGCTAGCTAGAAAAAAAGACAAATGGCATCCTGCAGCATTATTCAGGATCTTCTCCCTTCACCAAAGTCACCTGCAAATGGGTGTCACATTTGGCAAGGTCCAGTACCAGCAGGTTTCTTATTGTTTGCACAAAGCACTAACTCAGCTTCTCATTCAGGTGGTACTTATTTATATACTCACATAGAACATGCTTTCAAACTGCTAGGTGAGCAAAAGCTGAGACAAATGACAGGAGCTCATCCCTCCATGGGGCACTAGTATTTCTTAAACCACGGAGCCACCACATCTCTAGTAGCTCATATAATTCAATACAATAGGTTAAAACATTTTATTTAGTAAAAAGTTTATTTTATTTAATAGAGAGATTGTAATCACAAAGAATTTCTAAATTTGTTTCAGTGTGGAAAGCAGGATCCTCAGAATAAATAAGCAAATAGTCCAAGTGATCTCCTCCAAAAAATCTGTCAAAAAGTCATGAAAAACATGCAGTCTTCATAAATCAAGAAGGCTAAGAGATTGGACACCAACTGGAATACAATATTTAATCTACCCCTAACAAGTATTAAAGGAAGTTAAATATTTGAGACCCTTTTTCAGGAGAATCCAACTGCAAACTCCCCAAGAGCTAATATAGTAAAATTGTGTGCTTTTTCTTAACTGTTTCAAGAACTTGAATGTGAGAGGAAGATGGTAGCCATTTTCATGCTTATTGAATTCAGAAGCCAGTAATAAATGAACTATACATAGAGAACCATTCCTTTAAACAAAAATATAACCATGCTGATGAAGAGGTAGAGGAGTAGGCTGTACCTCTAAACGTTTATACTTTTAGCCAGGATTGCATTCGCACAGAGATGGAAAAACAAGTTGACACCAAATGAAGATGAAATAATAAGAAAGATTCTGGACTGTGCCGAGATGGACAAGTTAACAAAAGAAATCCAAGGAAAGGAAGAGACAGAATATTATCTGGTATGGGGAAAATGGTGCAGGTGGCTGTAGGAAAGAAGCAAAGATTAACGGTAAGAACCTAAGAAAGATAAAAATTATAAACCAAGGATAAATGTTACATATACAAAAGAGGGACAAAGTTTGCTGGAGGTAGACAGCAAAATATAGATAGATAAGTAAAAGATAATGAAACAAGAGGGTTAAAAATGGTGAAATTCAAGGGAAATATATTAGGAGGGAAAATATTGTATATAAAAATATATTGATTTAAAACTACTATAAGAAGGAACATGAAGTTCCTGTATGTTGTATAAATGTAGTCTATGTCTTTGTGTGTTTAAAATAAAAAATAAAGAAATGAGATTGATAATACTGAACATGAATGGTGAATAGAGGAGAAAATATACTTTCTGCTTTGAAACATCCAGAATAGTTCATGTATTTTCAAGTAAGGCAGAAAGGAGTTGCTACTATAGATTCTGAGAGGGAGATTGAGAGCCATAAAGGTATGAATTTTGCAAGCCAGGGAATTAAATTACTTTAGTTTGGACCAATGCATTTGTGATTCGTAAGGTTGAAGACAATACATTCATAATACTATTTGGACATTTAATGGGAAGCTCAAAATGTTGCAAGTTTTATAAAGGTTGTAAATGATAAATAGAAGTCCATTTGTTCTGTGAGTACTCTTGAGGGTGAAAACAAGTCATTGGTAGTCTCAATCTGCACAGTACATTAAACAGCAAGAATAAATAGAGCATATTTGCATGAGATGGAGAATTCAGTGAAGTTGCTCCAGAGTAACAGGAGAGTAAAAAAGTAAAAATGTTTAGCTGTGCCCCTGCAGTGAAAGTTCCCCTGCTGACTTTATAGGTATTGTAAAAAGGAATAGGGCTTGGACAGCATGAGCCCAGGCATCATGCCTTTTTTGTCCCCCACTAGTCTACCTGCACTGCAGTTGTAGTTCTAAATCTATATGCTTTTATAGGTTTATTACTGTTATCTTATTTACAGAAAAGAAATTAAGTTTCTCTATATGTCACACTGTTATTGGAAAAAAAATATTCCAGGTCCTCTAGTCAATGGGTTTTTGGAAGCTAGAACATATCAATTTCCTGGCAGGCCAAAGCTGGAATGTTTAGAGCAGCTGCAAGAGGCTTAGGAGGGATCCTCCCTAATTCATTGGGCTATAAAGGTGTCAGTGGGAGAATTGTACTTTCAGAATTTCAAAGTAACTTTATAGTAAAGTAGAATTAGCTCATCTGGTCATGTTTTCTATCTGGTCCACCTGCAAAGACTGACATATGTACATCACTTCAACTTTTCTCTTGCAAATAGGACAGCTCTGCTAGCTTCTAGATTTAGGGATTCAATTCCTATAGTTTATGATAAACGATGAGAGGCAGGAGATAGCAGAAGAATATAGTAATGTTTTCTGTTCCTACTATATTCTGCCAAAGTTCTTAGTCTTTCATCAAAACTCCAACAAATTTGAAGTCTTTGGATGACCAATTTCATTGTAATTTTATTACAATATTATTACAATGACAATAAAGATTATTATTATTATTATTATTATTATTATTATTATTATTATTATTATGAATGAATTTGTCCTATATTTCATTTGATGATATCTCTTTAAAGTTTAAATCTCTTTCATTCCAGATTACATCAAACTAACAATTTTAAATTAGCAATATCTTCTTGCAAGGAGAGCTAGCCGGGAGGAGATGGATATCATGGTCGCAATCTGGTCAACCACTTCATTAAATTAGACCATAGGATAGGACAGAATAGGATAAAAAGTATCACAAAAATTGGTGTATTTGTCTAAATCTGGACTGTTCTGCCTAAGAAGAGGGATTGGGCATGTTGTAACTCACTTTATTACTGTATTATATTATAAACCATAATCAGTCCATGAGAAAATGCTCCAGTTTTAGGGAGAGCTATAATTTACACTGAGTAACATAAATTTATCAGAATTTCCGTCAAGCTTGGTAGTATATGGCACTGAATCTTAGACTGAGGCAGTTATGGTACCCACTGGCTAAGAGATTCTGCCATATTTAGTTGGCTCATTGTCTCAATGAACTGGTCTACCTTCTTTCCACTTGTTTATGATATTGGAACAAAGCATTAATAAGCAATTGTAACATCATCAGTGGTCACTGTTTAATTTTAGAATTGGACAGTAGGCTCTTACTATGTTATTGAGAGTAGCCCATCTGTTTTAAGAGTCAGAGACATTTCTTCTATGTCTCTTTAATGTTTCAGTAAATATGCCTGGATTATAACTGTAGATTCAGACATCATTCAGTGTGGACATGCTCTATATGAATAATCCAGTTTATGAATGCTAACAAAAGTATCTCTAGATCTACCTAATATTTCTATGAATGATTATATTCTCTTAATGTGTACAAAAAGCTATGCCTAGATATTTTTATAGCATTTCTCTCAGATGCTATACTTATTGGGGGTAGGGACCTTCTGCTGTTAATAATTATTTGGAAAATTTAAGATGTTTCAATTATGCAATAAATTCTTATCCAAACATACTGAACATGATTCCCGAAGACTAAATGGAAATTCCTTCCAAACAACAGTTCAGATAAGTCAACAATTAAGCTCTAATAACTACTAGCCGGACCTGGTGGGAATAGCGGAGACCTGGCTGGGCCACGAGGGAGGACTTCCCCTCGTAGAAATGTGCCCGCCAGGTTACCACGCTTTTCATCAGCCTCGGGCCCTAGGCAGGGGTGGAGGAGTAGCGGTTATTGTTAGGGAAGGTCTTGAGCCGAGAGAGACCACTGTACCACAGACCACCGGCTGTGAGTCCCTCTGTGTGAAGTGGGGCCTAGGGAGGCAGTTCTGGCTCCCCGCTATGTAACAGCAGCCCTGCCCGAGCTCCTTGAGGTGATCGCTGCGATGGCGGTTGAGACCCCCAGACTGGTTGTCATGGGGGACTTTAACCTGCCATCGGTGGGCGAATCATCAGAGGCAGCTCGGGAGTTCATGGCCTCCATGACAGCCATGGACCTGACCCAAGTAATTTGGGGCCCCACGCACGAAGGAGGACACACGCTGGACTTAATCTTTGTCTCTGGTCAATGGAAGAGTGATCTGGGTATAGGGGATATAGCCATCACACCCCTGTCATGGTCAGACCACTCACTTCTCCGGCTCGACTTTCGAATCGCTACACCCCACCACGGGGAGGCGGAACCTGAGTCACCTATATGGTTCCGCCCCAAGCGCCTGATGGATCCAGATAGGTTCCAGACGGCGCTTGGGCCATTACCTGCGTCCTTGACCCGCGCCCCGACGGAGGACCTCGTGGCCGCATGGAATACTGTGGCCATGGGGGCCTTAGATCGGGTCGCGCCCCTGCGGCCTCTCTTGCGGCTTGGAGCTGAGGGTGATGAAGCGCCACAAGAGACGCCTAGAGAGGAGATGGAGATCCACACGGTCTGAATCTGACCGAACACAGGTGGGAGCCCATTTACGGACTTACCTTGTGGCGTTGAGAGTGGCTCAATGTCATCATTGTGCCACTCTCATCGCATCCGCAGATAACCGCCCTGCCGCCCTGTTTAGGGTGACCCACTCCCTCCTTCAACAGAGGGTGCGGGAAGCCCCGTTACAGGGTAGAGCAGAGGAATTTGGGGATTATCTGCAGGATAAAATCGCTCAGATTTGGAGCGAGTTAGCCTCCATCGAAAGTGGCCCAGTGGGATGCCCCGAGGCAGATCTTGAGACAGTTTTGTGGGAAGAGTTTGACTCTGTTGCTTCCGAAAATATGGACAGGTTACATGGGCGACTGCGAGCTACCACATGTTTATTGGACCCGTGTCCCTCCTGGCTTGTACTGGCATCCTGGGAGGTTACACGAGGCTGGCTCCAGGAGGTGGTCAACGCTTCCTTGAGTGAGGGGTTCTTGCTAGCCTCCCTTAAAGAGGCGATGGTGAGACCCCTCCTGAAGTAGCCCTCTCTGGACCCAGCATTGTTGGTAAATTACCGTCTGGTCTCCAACCTTCACTTTTTGGCGAAGGTTGTAGAGAGTGTGGTGGCACAGCAGTTCCCCCGTCACCTGGAGGAAATTGATTATCTAGACCTGCGCCAGTCCGGCTTCCGGCCCAGGCACAGCACCGAGACGGCATTGGTCGCGTTGGTGGATGATCTCTGGAGGGCCAGAGATGGGGGTCGTTCCTCCATCCTGGTCCTATTAGACCTCTCAGCAGCTTTTGATACCATCGACCATGGTATCCTATTGCATCGGCTGGAGGGGTTGGGGTTGAGGGGCACCGTGTTGCGGTGGTTCTCCTCCTACCTCTCCGGTCGATCGCAATTTGTGTTGGCAGGAGAGCAGAGGTCGACCTCGAGACCCCTCACTTGTGGGGTGCCTCAGGGGTCGGTCCTCTCGCCTCTCCTGTTCAACACATATATGAAGCCGCTGGGCGAGATCATCCGTGGTTTTGGGGTAGAGTACCATCTCTACGCTGACGACACGCAGCTGTATATATCTACCCCAAACCACCCCAACGATGCCGTAGAGGTGATGTGCCAGTGCCTGGAAGCCGTGCGGGCCTGGATGGGAAGCAACAGACTCAGACTCAACCCGTCCAAGACCGAGTGGCTGTGGTTTCCGGCATCCCGGTACAACCAGTTGACTCCATCACTGGCCATAGGGGGTGAACATCTAACCCCTGTGGATGGGGCATGCAACTTGGGCGTCCTCTTTGATGCACGGCTGTCCATGGAAGATCAAGTGACAGCCGTGGCCAGGAGGGCGTTGTACCAGGTTAGCCTGGTACGCCAGTTGCGTCCCCTATTGGATCGGAATGCCCTCTGCACAGTCACCCATGCCCTCGTGACATCCTGACTGGACTACTGTAATGCTCTCTACATGGGGCTCCCCTTGAGGTGCACCCGAAGGCTTCAGCTTGTCCAGAATGCAGCCGCGCGGGCAGTTATGGGAACCTCTAGGTTTTCCCATGTAACACCGCTCCTGCGCGAGCTGCATTGGCTGCCTGTCGTCTTTCGGGTGCACTTCAAGGTGTTGGTCATCATCTTTAAAGCGCTCCATGGCACGGGATCTAGCTATCTGCGGGATCGCATCCTGCCCCATGCATCCCTTCTCTGTGGCGGGCCCGACCCTCTGGAATGACCTGCCCCCCGAAATTAGAACAACTACGGACCTCCACTCCTTCCGTCAAAAATTAAAAACGCACTTTTTCTGCTTGGCCGGCCTAGGTTAGTCATCTGTTTATTGTTTTAATTGGTTTTTAAGGGGTTTAGTTTTTAGTATTTTGGGTTTTTAGCGCAGGGATAACTTGTTTAATCTGATTTTTATATATTTAGGATGTATTTATGTTTGTATGTTTTTTAATTCCCCTGTGCACCGCTCCGAGTCCCTTTGGGGAGAGGGAGCGGTCTATAAATTAAATTTATTTTTATTTTTATTTTTATTTTTATTTTTATTTTTATTTTTATTTTTATTATTATTATTATTATTATTATTATTATTATTATTATTATTATTATATATCCAGAGATATATTTATAGATAATGTTGGGGAAATGGTTTAGCGAGACTTTGAGAACCCAAAGTTTTTTTAACCACATATTGAATGCAGATATTTCACAGCATAGATCTTTTAAAATACATTTTATTGTGTATACTAAAAAGATTGTATGCTTTAAATCCGTAAGTTTTCTGTGAAACCCTTGCTTGAAATTGTATTATCCACTTATCTTAAAGAGTCCTAATAAGTCTTTCATACAGGAAAGTATTACTAAAAATTATATCCTTTTCAAACAATCCCCAACTACAAAATTGCTGAAAAGCAGATTTCAATTACTATGCTCTATATGCTTCCTTAATCTGTACCCCCAATGTACTTGAAAATCGAGTTTTAACAACATCATAAGGTAGACAGATTGCCATGAGGGAAATCTGCAATAAAAGATCTGAAGTGTGAAGTAGTTGGAAACCAGAAAAGCAGAAATGATCACTCCAAGAATCTTTAGGGTCAGGAATAAAAAAAAAATGCAATGCCAATCTTGAGCAAAATAGAAGTTTCAGATGCCATATAGCTTTGTCTAATATAAAACTTCCCCTAGTATTTATGTGAGGTATGATTATTTCCATTTCAGTTTCAGTCCCTTAAATGTGTCAGTTGCCAATCTGAAATGTCAAGGTCTGGAATATATTACTTTCCCAGGCTATCAGTATTCTTAATATGCTTACTTACAATTATAATGACCAGAAATAGAATTTCTTGTACTTGGCATTCTGCCACTATAGCATTCAAGACAGGCAATACAAAAAGGAAGTAATCAAGGGAGGGATATATATTTGGATATGTTTAAAGCTGGATACATTCCAGATATTCTGGTGGTTGAAACTAGAGATTTTAAAGATAATGCAATGTTTTATAATATCACAGAAATATTATGGTGTGTTCTGCCGTTTTCTTCATGTAGTAGTAGACTGAGTTACAGTTAATTTTTTGATTGAATGTTCACCCAGTAGCTTAACATGATTTTTTCTTTTGGCAAAAAAAGGAGGGTTGTAACAGGTGTTCTTAAAATTATACCTGAAGGACTTCCTGTTCCTGTTCCCGGCGGCGACGGACGAACCTTGGGGTTCGTCCGCCGTTTTGTTCTTTTTTCTGCCCCTAACGGGGCGGGGCACCCCCTTTTTTGGGGGGTCCCTCCGTAAAACTGGCTTGCCTGGGCTGGTTTATCCTGGCGGCGGCTGGGAAACGGCCCTTGTCTTCGGTTTAGGCGAAGGAAGACATGCTGCGGGGGGAGTTTCCCTTCGCCAATGGAGGACAGTTACGATCAGCAAAAATTTAAAAAGAACTGAGCGTCAGGTCGGAAGGCTCCCTGGGGCTTTGGCAGCGAGGTGAAGAGTGAGTGATTTACAACATTATTTATGCTGGCAGCCTGGGGTGAAAGAACGTAGAGGGGGGTGTTTGTTGGTTAAACCTCCCCTCGGATTTAAAGCGGCGTTCTGAAACGGCTTCTTGTTGCAAGGAAGCGGATACTTTGTTTCCGGACTGTATTGAAAGAAGCGAAAGTGATCTGCGGCTGACTTTCTTACAATGTATCTAAGTCTGGTTGGCTAGATACAATTTTTCTCGGGTTATTTTCTCCTCCTGGCTCTCAGATGGGGCAGTGGAGGAAGGTTCCCTTTGTTCCTGAATGACTATTTTTACCTTTGGAAAATTACCAACATCTTTTCGTGAAATGGACTCTCTCTCTCTACTAATGAAGAAATTTCTGGACTAATTGATTCCTTCCCTGAGTGCTTTCTCTGTTAAAGTTTTTGATTGTGAAAAGTGTTTCTCTGCTGGGTCTTGAATTCTTTTACAACTTTCACCTGAACTGTTTTGCTCCTGATTTGCCTCAACGGCCCCACCCCACAAACGCCATCTTAGTGACACTGACTTTAACAGCTTACCATGTATCAAAATCAGAATTGGCAGGATTGGAACAAAGAATGTCATCTTTGGAATCGGTGTAACAAGTTTTGGTGCAGGAAATTAAAGCTTTGAGAGCTGATAATAAAAGTTTTAAGGAGGACCTTCTGGAAACACGGAAACAAGTGTTGGAGAATTCACAGAAGACTGAGGAGCTGGAAGGGGGGCTGGCTGGGGCAAAGGGGGAACTTAAAAATGTCAACATTGAAATTGCAGATTTGTCTGGTCATATGTCTAGGATGGATTTTGAAAGGATGTCATATTTTTTAAGATTTCAGAATGTTTCTGAAGAATCTGGTGAATACCTTCCTGATCTCATGAGCACAATTTTAGCAGAATATTTACAGAAACCTAAAGATGAGATCAGGGGGGATATTGACCTAGTCTACAGAATAAATTCAGCATATGCCAGGATAAATGAAGTACCCAGAGAGATACATATTAAATTTGTTAGAAGGTCAACTAGAGAGGGAATTTTGAAGGCGCAGAGAGGGGGGCCGTTGATTTACCAACAAAAGGAAGTCACCATCTTGAGGCAGATCCCAAAAAAGATTAGGGAGGTGAGAAGGAAATTTTCCTTCTTATCCAAAAAATTGTATGACCACGGGATTTGGTTCAAGTGGGTGATGCCGGAAGGGATGTTGGTCTTCTGGGATGAAGGAAGAGTGAGGATTAAAACAGTTGCTGAGGCGGAAGCCTTTCTTAAAAAACATTCCGCTATCCTGGGGGAAGATCCAGGGGGGACGGAGGGGGCCATGGCCCCGCCCGCTGGGGGCCAGGGAGGAGAAAAAGAAGATACAATTGCCAAGAGACTTAGATCGAAAAAATGACTTTGCTTTTTTTTTAAATTATTATTAATATTGCTTAACCTTATGTCTGGATGTTTGTACGTGACTGCTAGCATAGAATGGAGAATTTAGGAATTTTGTACTTATTTTCACCTTGTAGTACTTTTGGAAAAATGTTTTTTTTTAATGTTTTATTATGAAGCCCTAGAAGGGCCAATGATCCCGACGCGAAAGTTCTTAATATGTTTCTATATCCCTTACCCTACCCTTTTCGAAAATTGTAAAAACCAATAAAACTTTTTCAATATAAAAATTATACCTGAAGGTTCTATGAACAAAGCTAATGCTTCTTTGTTCATCATGTACCCGAACATAAACAACGCTTACTGTTCTCAGAGCAAGATAAATTTCTATTAAGAGACAGATACTATAATTATGAATCCTGGTAGCATTGCTACCTTTTTTCTTTCCTTCACTTATCTCTGTATGTATTTAGTAATAATTTTTCATCAATTGATGTTAGTCCTGCCAAACCTTTTTCCTACAGGTTTTCTCTTAAGCCTCATTCTCTTTGACCCACAAACAGTGGACCCCAATCCCATATGAGTTTGGAGGATCGTCGCCAGCCCTAGATCATCACTGCAGATAGAGTCCTGAAGAATTAGAATTATATTTTATATTTAAATTATACTTAAAATTATGTTTTAAAAATGGAATAGATTTCAGAAATAAAAACATTATTTACAAAATGAATTTATTGGTTAAGTCTCACCATTGACTGACATATAGAATGGGTGAACTTACTCCTCCAAGAAACTGTTCAGCCCACCTACTCATTGGCTAGCACACAATGTGATCGCCCCCACTATAAGCCCCAAGGTAAAAATAAAATGTTCTTGCTCCTGTTTACTTAAGAGATAACTAAGAAATATGTGACTTTTTAGATAATTCTCTTTCCAGCAACCTGCAATTTCCTTGGCTTTCTATGCTTCAATATATTTCAATTGAGCTTTTTCAAATTAGGAAGTATAGAAATCCAAGATTTTCTGAGTAAATGAGAGGTATGAGACAGAGGAAAGATCAGTTCACCAAAAGCTCAACAGAAATTCTGAAACATTTTTCAAGTTTTAGAGAATCTCCACTTTTAGAGAAGAAAAAAAAAACCTTTTGAAAAATTTCAAGTTAATTTCAGCAAATTATTGATAGCAATGTTAGTAATGATTTTCAAATCTGGAAGAGAGTAGATTGATTCTCAGTATACCAATTGGGAGATCAACATCTGGGATGATGACATTAAACTAGTATGTGTAATTTCATTGAGCAATCCTCAGTAAATCACCATGGCTCAGTATTTAATTCTCTTACCCTATCCCTTTCAGGATCGATAGGATCTGAAGATATACTATAAGAATACAGAACATTGCTTTCTGCTGAGTTATGTTTAGTAATCCATTGGTTAAACACTAATTAATTATATGATTTCAAGAAGAAATTTTCCAACTGTATTTAGGATTACCAAGATTTGAATATGGAACTGTTGGCATCAAAATAAGATGTCTTTCTCAAAACATGAATCTTATATTTAAGTTCTGAATGGATGTTAACTAATAACAGATGAGTTAATACTTTCTGTAAATGACAAAAAAAAGTGTTGGAGGCTGAGAGGAAATACAGAGGACAAAGGTAGACTAAACCTGCCTCCATTGCATTTTGATTTCCCAGAGGCTGGTGGGAGGAGCTGCTGGCTGTGAGTGTGGGAGACTGAGAGGGAGTACAGAGGACAAAGGTAGCATCCTGGGCACCTAACGGTGCACAAGTCCTACAACTGTAAACCAAAAATAGCAATAATACATTCCAGGTTAGTGTGCGTGAGATTGTGATTTTATTTCAAAATGCCTAATTCAGCCATTCTACTCTATTGAGCTGCCACACTATCAGCTCCCTACTACAAAGATCCTGCAAGAAAAAGGGCAGTATGGACAACCATGGGCTCTGGCAGGGTAAGAACTGTAAACCATAAACACAAAGCTTTCACTATGTCCCAGCAAAACAGATACAGTGCCCTTGCTGACCTTAATAGGAACACTAAAGTCACAGGTCAAGGTAGTTGTGATAATGATAACTCAAATAAGCAGGGGATCATGGTTCAAGATGAAAAACTTTGGAAAGGGGGAAGTGTGAATCAGGTATTAAACATCAGTCAGACAAGAAGAGCAAGGTATCCACCTCCTAGTTGGTGATTCAATTGTAAGGGATGTAAATTTAGGAAAGGATATGGACGTTTTCAAAGAGGTCAGGTGTCTGTCAGGTGCTATTGCCTGCAAAGTCGAGGCATATTCTTAAGGAAGTCAAGAATGCCAGTAAGGCCTGTGATGTTTATGCTATTATACAATATAGCTGGGAAGAAATGATCAGTCCCAAAAAGATGTACTTTCTGTGCAGAATGATTTCCAGAGCTTGCAGTATGAACTATCTTTGCACAGTTTTTACCAGTATATAAGGAACAAAAAGGAAAAGGCCAGTGTGTAGAGGAGTTTAATGTATGGAAGGAGTGTTGTAAAACGAAAGGCTTTGGTTTTATTAGTCACGATGTCTGCAGCAGGTCCAATGAAAAATTGTACAAAAGAGATGGTTTGCATCCATCAAAGAAGGGTACTGAGTTATTTGGGATTTAATTCACAGATTTTCTGGATAAACATTTAAACTGAACAGCAGGGACAGACAATTAATCGATACAAAACATTTCTATCCCCAGCAATCTAAAATTAATAGGGTTGTCAGTGCATGTAACATATATCTTTGGGCAGGTAAGATTATCAACCTTGCTGTCAAGCAAAACCAAGCATTTAATAGTGAATGCCATACCATGTGCACTAGAGGGGCTTCTCCGGGTGCCGTCCACTAGACTTTGTCAGCGGGCGACGCCCAGGGGAAGGGCTCTCTCTGTGGCGGGCCCAGCCCTCTGGAATGACCTTCCCCCCGACATTGGAACAACCACGGACCTCCGCTCCTTCCGTCTTAAACTAAAAACACATCTGTTCTGCTTGGCCGGCCTAGGGTAGTCTCCCGTCTATAGGATTGTTAATTTTAGTTAGGAATTTTAGTAGTTTTAACTGGGATTTTAGCGCAGGGATGTATTTAATTCGTTTTTATTGTATGTATGTTGTTTTTTATGGTTTTATTTGCCCTGTACACCGCTCCGAGTCCCCCCAGGGAGATGGAGCGGTCAATAAATTCAAGATTTATTATTATTATTATTATTAATCAAACAGGAGGCAAGAAAGTATGGGCAGTCAGACACAACACAGGTTATGTAGACATTAAACATAGGGTCAAACAAAATGGACTCTAATGTCTATACACCAATGCACAAAGTATGAGGAATAAACAGGGTGAATTAGAAATTCAAATAAATGAAGTCAGATATGATATTGTTGCGATTTCAGTAAGGCATTTGATAAAGTAGATCATAACCTACTATTAGATAAAGTAGAAAAATGTGGGTTAGAAGCATCACCACCAGATGGATTCGTAACTGGCTGACCAACTGCACTCAACATATAGTCCTCAATGGAACTGCATCTACATGGAGGGAGGTATGTAGTGGAGTACCCCAAGGCTCTGTTTTAGGCTCAGTACTCTTAAACATCTTTTTTTTTTATATTGAAAAAGTTTTATTGGTTTTTACAATTTTCCAAAGGGGTAGGGAATACAGAAACATTTTAAGAACTTTCGCGTCGGGATCATTGGCCCTTCCAGGGCTTCATAATAAAATATTGAAAAAACATTTTTCCAAAAATACTACAAGGTGAAAATAAGTACATGTTTCCTAAATTCTCAATTCTATGCTAGCAGTCGTGTGCAAACATCCAGATATAAAGGTTATACAATATTAATAATTTAAAAAAAAGCAAAGTTATTTTTTCGATCTAAGTCTCTTGGCAATTGTATCTTCTTTTTCTCCTCCCTGGCCCTCAGCGGGCGGGGCCGTGGCTCCCCCTGCCCCCCCTGAATCGTCCCCCAGGACAGAGGAATGTTTTTTAAGAAAGGCTTCCGCCTCAACAACTGTTTTAATCCTTACTCTTCCTTCATCCCAGAACTCCAACATCCCTTCCGGCATCGCCCACTTAAACCAGATCCCGTGGTCAAACAATTTTTTAGATAAGAAGGAATACCTCCTTCTCATCTCTCTAATCTTTTTTGGGATCTGCTTCAAGACGGCGACTTCATTTTGTTGGTAAATTAACGGCCCCCCTCTCTGTGCCTTCAAAATTCCCTCTCTGGTTGACCTTCTGACAAATTTAATATGTATCTCTCTGGGTACTTCATTTATCCTGGCATATGTCGAATTTATTCCGTAGACTAGGTCAATGTCCCCCCTGATCTCATCTTTAGGTTTATGTAAATAGTCTGCTAAAATTATACTCATGAGTTCAGGAAGACATTCACCAGATTCTTCAGAAATATTCTGAAATCTTAAAAAATATGACATCCTTTCAAAATCCATCCTAGACATATGACCAGACAAATCTGCAATTTCAGTGTTGACATTTTTAAGTTCTCCCTTTGCTCCCATCTTCATCAATGATTTGGATGAGGGAATAAATGGGGAACTCATCAAATTTGCAGATGACACCAAGCTGGCAGGAATAGCCAATACTCCAGAAGATAGGCTTAAGATACAGCAGGATCTTGACAGACTTGAACATTGGGTGCTATCTAACAAAATGAAATTCAATGGTGAAAAAAGCAGGCAAGAAAAATTAGGCAAGAAAAACAAAATGCACAACTACAGTATATGTGGTACCTTGCTCAATAGTAATAACTGTGAGAGGGATCTTGGAATCCTATTAGATAGACAACCATTTAAATATGAGCCAGAAGTCTGCAGCAGCTACCAAAAAAGCCAACACAGTTCTAGGCTGCATAAGAGGAATAGAATCAAGATCATGTGAAGTGTTAATACTACTTTATAATGCCTTGGTAAGGCCACACTTGGAATACTGCATTCAGTTTTGGTTGCTACGATGTAAAAAAAGATGTTGAGGCTCTAGGAAGAGTGCAGAGAAAAGCAACAAAGATGATTAGGGGACTTGAAACTAAAACATACGAAGAACGGTTGCAGGAACTGGGTATGGCTAGTTTAATGAAAAGAAGGACTAGGGGAGACATGATAGCAGTGTTCCAATATCTCAGGGGCTGTCACAAAGAAGAAGGAGTAATACTATTCTCCAAAGCACCTGAGGGTAGGACAAGAAGCAATGGGTGGAAACAAATCAAGGAGAGAAGCAACTTAGAACTAAGGAGAAATTTCCTGACAGTTAGAACAATTAATCAGTGGAGCAACTTGCCTCCAGAAGTTGTGAATGCTCCACCATTGGAAGTTTTTAAGATGTTGGATAACCATTTGTCTGAAGTGGTGTATGGTTTCCTGCCTAAGCAGGGGGTTTGACTAGAAGACTTCCAAGGTCCATTCCAACTCTTGTTATTCTATATTCTACATAAGCTTGCATTCATAAAAACTCGGATGTAAGATTAAGAGCACTTCTATCAAGGTTTATATCCTTCCTAAAAGAGCTATAAATAAAATGCTAACCAAACACTAACTAAAAATGTGGAACAAAGATAAACTGAGGATTCCTTATTGCTTAGATTAATGCTACTATTCAGTATCACAAATTTCTATTTTCTAATTAGTCATTCTCAAACTGTGACTGCTTAGTAAGTTACTCAGAAAATTCCAAGCAAAAAACATGACATCCCTAGTGAGTCCCATTATTACAGTAGAGATACTTATTTCTTACAAATGTCTTGGGGGGGATGGAAATGTGTTGATGTTTATTACATGAAGAAAGAGTTGTATAAGATAGTAATATATCATATTGGTTATAGTTTCTAATGAAAAATGTCAATATGTGGAAACATTTGTTATGTGCTATATCTCATTGGTGGTTAACCTTGTTACTTCAGACAAGTTACAAAGCATGGCATTAGCAAAAGAACTATGTCATGTACTTTAAAACCAGAGAGGAAGAAGATAAGAGATTTAAAGGTAAACTACATGTTATCCAGAGATTAAAAAGGAATATTTGAGACAAGAAAAGTGAGCACTGTGGGTTTGATATTATGGAGAACTGTATCATAGCTTGTTTTCATTTGTATAATATTAGTTATATATTTTTTATTTATCCAGATCACTTTGAGAGGTAGCATAAGAGTATCTAAAATAAACATCAATAAAAGACAAGAATCTTTTGAATGTCAAAATTTATTTTATTGGTTATCATTTTTATATCCTTTTTGCTTATAATGTTGGATCAATCACTATATCTCAGCCTGTTTCAAAAAGTTATCCAGGATTCCTTGTTCAAATGAAGACCTAATCTTGGATTTATTCGGTTCCAATCCAAAACCTCAACAACTAGTTCTATTACAGAAATGAAAAAATAGAGTTTAGAAATGCATTCCTTCTTAGCTCCATCTAATAGTTAATAGCAATCTGAAAGAATCATTACTTTCAGAAAATTAAAATAATTTTAAGAGAAAAACCTTAGGTGAATTCTCAAAAAGTGAGGACTGAAGTATTCATGGTCACAGAATGCAGAATATAGGAAAGCAGAGTTTAGAAGTAGTAGTCTTGAAAAGGATAATTACTAACACAAAAAAATGATAGGGGTCTCAGTTTAGTGTATGAGTCACAATGGTAACATTGTCATTAACACATTATAATTTTATTTTTTATCTCCAAAGGTATCTACTGCTCAAAGATTGAAGACAGACGTTCTTTCAGTTAACAATATCAGTATGTTACATTCACACAACCTTAAAATGGAACTGTATGATTATTACAAAAGAACAATTGCCTTGTTTGAGTTTCAGGACTAATGTGGGCATTGTGATGGCAACTAAAAGGGAAAAAAGTATAAGCAAGAGAATAATATTTAACACTTTATTTCTTCTTTTCCTGCAAAAATTATTTCAAAGGTTATTTGTTTGCTTGGTTCTTTGACAAACTAGACTTGAAAACAACTCTGATGTGACAATATGTCAGCAGAAAAAAGGGGCATTTGGAGAAAATGTTGGTAAACCCAGATTTACAAATACATGTTCATACCTTTAAATACTGTATAATGTTGGTTATAATTTTGAAAATATCTTGGCATTCCTCTGATACCAGAGATTTAAAAAAAGCTCATCTAACCCATATGAAAATATATGGAAGTTGTTTTTTTATTTCTAGCATGAAGCCTTATTTTAAAACTACAAACTAGCGGAACTGTTAAGGGTTCAAGCCAACTACAAATTACTATGCAAACTATATGAGAGGACAGTCTATTTAAAGTATTAATATTCTTATCAGTAACAAAGGTTGACATGTAGTAAAAATGTTTTACATGTTTCTCTGGATGTTTCTATTTCTATTTTCCTCCCTCCCTCTACCTAACTACCTACCTTCCTACCTACTCTCTCTTTCCCTACCTACCTACTGTATTTCTCTCTCTCTCTTTCTCTCTATCCCTCTACCTACCTATCTACACTCTCTCTCTACCTACCTACTGTATTTCTTTCTCTCTCTCTCTTTCTATCTCCTTCCCTCCCCCTACCTACCTACCTACCTACCCTCTCTCTTTCACTACCTACCTACTGTATTTCTCTCTCTTACTCTCCCTCTCTATCCCTCTATCTACCTACCTACTTTTTTAAAAAAATTGCCTCTTCAAAACCTGAGTGTGTCTTATACTCAGGTGCGTCTTATACTCTGAAAAATATGGTACTTTCAAATTGTGCTTATCTTTGTAAAACATTTGATCAACTCATAGCCTATGAGCTACAGGTAGTTGTTAGCTGCTTTTTAACATATGTGGCCTGGTAACTTTTAAGTCCAATACTCATTTTCCCCCATTTCCCATTACTTTCAATGGAGACCAGATTGCTATACTTGTGCTGTAAATAGTGCTGTAATAGAAGAGAAACATTAACCTTTTAAATATATTTTAAAGTTTCGGAGATCATTATGTAGGTTTCTTTTATAACTACACCTGGAACTCACATTTTTAGGACAATTATATATATTCGCAAAAAAGCAAAGGCCCAGGCCTGATGATGATGATGATATATATATATATATATATATGTTCTACAACACCCTGTTAGGTGTTGTAGAACATATTGCATCAGCTGAGACAGGAGGATTAGTATCTATAGTTGTTCCACAACACCCTGTTAGGGCCCCAATTAAGGGAGGAGACATATACTTGTGTCACAACACCCTTTCAAGTCCCAATTAAGGGAGGAAGCATACTGCTTTCCTGGCCTCTGGGGATGAGTCGAAAGGCAGAAAAGGAAAGCGGTATGCTTCCTCCCTTAATTGGGGCCCTAACAGGGTGTTGTGGAATAATTATAGATACTAATCCTCCTGTCACAGCTGATGCAATGGGAGAGCCTGGCTGGCTGAATGGCTAAAGGCTCTTGCCTGATATGCAATACAGACCCGTTTCGAATCCCAGTAAGGGTATGGCTAGCTGATGAGAGCTAAAAAGCTTGAAATAGATCTATGCTAGTCTCTCTGATTTATTTATTGATCAGCTTATAAAACTAACACACACACACATATATGCTTGTGTCACAACACCCTGTCAAGCCCCAATTAAGGGAGGAAGCATACCGCTTTCCTTTTCCTGATTTATTTATTGATCAGCTCAAAAAAACCTAACACACACACACACACACACACACACACACACACACACATATCCTGAAATAATTCTTTATACAGTCTGGGATACAACCTAATAATGTGCAGTTTTCATTATTGTAAAATAAATAAGACACAAATTTGGCATTCATTGGACTAAATGGTTCATAGGGAGATTTATAAAATGAGATTAGAACTTGGCTTTGGCCGAAAATTAAGTTCCCATTGTATGTTATTCTTCAACCTCAAGAACAGAAGCTAAATTATAATAGTCACTTCATATTTTTTTAGAACTTTTTCAAATTCTCACAATTGCACAATGTTTCTCTTTTTGGTAATGATTCAGCAATCTCCAAGAGGCTGGATACTAAAATCAGTTATCCCAACATTTAAGAGATTTTAAAAAGGACTTTTTCATGCCAGACTTAAATCGTTTGAAGCAAATTAGAAAGTGCAGAAAATTACCCTTGAAAATAACTTTAGGGTAATTGTGGAGAACTACACCCTCTTTTCACACCTTTTTAAATTTGAGTTATCACTGCAAATAATGCTACAATAGTAGTAACCTTGAGGGGAGATACTTGAAAGTGAGCCCATTAGCAAGACTATATTACACATTGTACAATGTCCATTGATGTAAAGAAACCACCAAGAAGATTGAGTCAAGATAAATATTATGAATAACTTTACAGCCTGAGGAATGAACAGCAAAATTAATTCAGTGTATTCAAATTTAAATAAAATTAATTCTGTTAGAAACTGTAGCTGGGTTATTTTGACTTTTTGAATAAAAAAAATGATGCATTTCTTCCATTCCAATTATTTCCACAAGTAGAAAAACCTTACTCATTTCAGTTTCTCGTGTACCCCCTCACAACTCTTCTAGGTGTACAAACTTCACATGTTAAACAATATTTGGATATTCTATACTAACAAACTGGGTATTTAAACAAAATGATAAAACTGACAGATCAGCATGTGTCATTAGATTGAGTTTTTAAGTCCAATGTCAAAATAATGCATTTTTCCTCTCAGACTTTGTAGAATTAAAAATACATTGTTCTGATATTGATAAGAATTTTGCTGCTGCACACCTATTCTGTGTGATAACTTATTCTCAAAATAATTGCACACATACAAAAAGCTTTCACTATTATGTTTTAGGTTAAAAAGAAACATGCTTTTACAACTAAAATAAGGAACTCTTTCAAATCTCTTGTACAGTAATATACATCTAGAAGAGTATGGAGATTTATCACAATGTTTTAAAAACCTATGCAGAATTTGCAGCAGATATTTTTTTTTCTTTTCACCCTAGGAATGAGACATCTGCTGCTGCCCAGGATTGAACTCTCAACCTTCTAAGTGGGAGGCAAGCATCTTTACTACTAGGCCACTATGCTGCTCTCAAAACCAGGATTTACCAATCATTAATAGATTTATATGCTGCCAATAAATCTTTAAGACCAGGAGAACAATAACCCATAAACAATAGAACATTTTTCATGAACTATGTGTTATAGCAAATAAATTCTCATAGATTACTCTTGTATCAATAACTTGTGCCTTCATTATAAATATTTTGATATACAAGTGATTCCGATTCTTTTTAATATTTAGAAAAATCCAACATGACAATAATTGTTTTTCTAGCATGATATCCTATTTGCATTTTTAAAATTAAAATAACTGAATAATCCGTCTGTCCAATGGTATCTATTAAGGAGGACTTGTTGAGAATTTCATGCCTGAAAAAATGTCACTGACAGAGATTACATATTCAAGTCTTCTCAGCAATGCCCCGCCCCTTAGATCAGTGTTTCTCAACCTTAACAACTTTTAAGGTTTGTGGATTACAATTCCCAGAACCTCCTATTTTCAAATAATTGTGGAATCATGGTTTTTCAGAACAGCATAGGGAGATGACTAAAGATCTACTGCTCAAATGAGTGATACATTAAAATGTTTTTGCTGTATTGATTATACTATTGATATTCTAGATTTAAAGTTTAAGTTAATTGAAAGCCATTTGAAGCCTTCAGAAATAGTTATATATAAGCCAAAAATGATAAAATAAATAAATAAATAATCTTCATAGTAATGGAAATCCAAGATGGAAATACTTACTGATTGCAGTGTGTTCATTGTGAATTCATCCTTTAAATTTTTTCCACAAGTTCTGGTCACATGGTCAAATTCTATCACAATTGCTTTCGTCATTTGCTTATCTGAAACAATTAACAGGTGAGAATGGGGCAGTCTGTAGACAAACAGATCAAAACCCTTTTTATCTTATGGTATTTTCTGAGGCTATCTGAACTGGAAAAATTTGATGTAGTGTTGTAAAAGTGCTATCTGGCTTCTATCCTTGTTCTTCTTTGATTAAAGCTTGGTGATGATTTTGGTAATGGTTGCACTGAATCACTGACATGTACGAACAGGCTCTTCTACTTAAAAAGATAAACAGCAAGATGTAAAAAAAATTAAGTTAAAACTTGGAAGGTAGGAAACAAAACCTTCAATGTAGGTTACCAACTTTTCATTTAATAAGACTTGCAAAGGATTAATGCTGTACCAGCAGGATTTGAGGGGTTTTTAGTTACACAAATGATTATGTGGCCAGTTCTGTCCTTCAATAAATAAGGACAAGTCCCCAAGCTCAGCTCTATTAGGAGTTAAAATAAAGTTTGCAAAATTAATATTAATAGAATATAAAGATGCTGAGATATTCTGAATAAACATAATTGAAATATTGCAGAAAAACCATGGTTGATAATAGTTTTGTTATGGGTAGATCTCTTTAATATTTACAGCTCTTACCTTTAAGTATTATGTTCTCATAAATAAACTTTATCCCAAGTACCTGTAATTACTGCTCATGTTAATATTAATATACAGATACACAGAAAGGAGACTGTGTCCCTCAATATTTGTGCTGATAGAAATGCTAGAAGATCTCTATCATAACAATACTCCCTTGTTCCCAAGTTCATTATAGTCACTTATATTGTTACTGTAAATCTTTCTAATGCCCCCATTGCCTCACTACAAAGAACATTTTTATAATGAGGGGTGGGGTATTAAAAAAGCAAACTCCATTCTTTACTAAATTATATTTTTAGTATCAGCACTATGGTGATTAAATCATAATAAAGCTTTTAAAAAATCATATGAACATTCATCTGTAGTAGGTATCTATGTAAAAGAAAGAAAGTTGCTTCAGGGCATTTGCTAAGCTTCTTTGCTTTGTCCATCAGTTTCTGTTCTATGACCATCCTGAAAGATTTATGCTCTGTGTTTTGAGAGTGTGTTATTAAATAGCTTTGCAGAATTAAAAAAAAACATTAAAATTTAAATATAACTTTTTAAAATGTGTGTTGGACCTTTGTGTCGTTCAAAAGAGGTCAAGTTCAAGACACTTATGAAAAGACTACATCCAGAGAGACTACAAGAGAAAGACTATTAGCTTTGCTCCACTTTTCTCTACCATTCTTTGATAATAAAATGATGTTATGAGCAGCGAGAGCAGCAGTGGAAGGAGAAACAAAAAGTAGAGAGGATCCTATTGACATTTTAGTTCTGTGGCAGCAAGTCTTTTACTTAGGAATATGTCCCATCATATTCATTGCTTCACGTTTCTGAAAAAGAAATTTAGAGAACTTATTATTCAAATGGGTAAGACATATTTTAGCCGTTTTAAATTTTAATTGTTTTTCACAATAAGCTATTGAGCAATGTTATAGCCATGAATGGTAGGTATTTAAAAGATATTTAGTCTTTTTAAACTACAGCTCCCATAATTCCATGCAGTTATGGGCATGGGTGATGGGAAATAAAATATTTGCAGGAGACTGGAGGATAGACTGGAGGATATATCTGAGAAGGTATATTACCATGTCCAAAGATATTGCTTTCTTAGCCAAGTAGTAATTACATTTCATGAATAGAGAGGCTATGTAAGAATTTCAAAGCTGCAACTTTTCAACTATGTAATTGAGAATACACCTAAGTACTCAGTTACAACCATAGATAGTATATGCTTATCTTATTCTCCCTTCATGCACACACACATACCCCAACAATCTTCAGAAGCAAAAAATTAATTGACAGATATGCTTAAAAGTGCTTTAGTACGATGGTTCTTCCTCCTTTGGTAAGTTATTATTATGGGGAAAATGTTGTATACAGTAACTGCTACATCAAATATTAGTTACCCTCAACATCCAGTTTCTGGAGAAATCAAATAGGTCCCATCAATATTTTTATATCTTATCCTACATATAAAACTACTGAATTCTGCTATTTCATAAGTCTATATAAGTACAACTCTAAGATTAATCTGCATATTGGGATTGGGTCCAGGTTACTGTTTCACCCCACTGGGGCTGCCTGTGCCACCTGCACTGGCATTAAAGACAAACTGAAGGTCCCATCAGTCAAGGAAGTCCCACTGGCGGGGCCCAGAAGGGCCTCCTCTGCCATGGTGCCTGGCTTTTGAAACATCTTACCCCCTGAATTGAGATTGATGCTCATCCTTCTGCCTTCTTGAGCCGAAGACCACAATCCCTCAGACAACTGGGTGTGAATCTCTCTGCGTGAGATGGGGCCTAGGGAGGCAGTTGGGCGTGTTAGTTGTATACCTGGCTCCTCGCTATACAACAACAGCCCTGCCCGAGCTCCTAGAGGTGATAGCCGAGGCGGCAGTTGACACCCCCAGACTGGTAGTCATGAGGGACTTTAACTTGCCGTCGGTGGGCGAAGCCTCTGGAGTAGCTCGGGAGTTCATGGCTTCCATGACGGCCATGGACCTGACCCAGGTAGTTTTAGGCCCTACTCACGAGGGGGGAAACACGCTGGATATGATCTTTGTCTCGGGACAGTGGAGTTGTGATCTGGGAATAGGGGATTTAGCCATCACTCCCTTGTCATGGACAGATCACGCTCTCCTTCGGCTAGACTTTCCAATCGCTTCACCTCACCGCGGGGAGGCGGAACCGGATACTCCTAGATGGTTCCGCCCAGGCTTCTATGGACCCGGAAAGGTTCCAGAGGGAGCTTGGGCCAATTCCTGTGACCCTGCCTCGCGACTCGACTGAGGACCTAGTGGCCGCATGGTTAAGTGTGGCCACGGGGGCCTTGGACCGAGTCGCGCCCTTGCGGCCTGTCTTGCGGCGTCGAACCACCCAGGCTCCCTGGTTTACTGAGGAGCTTCGGGGGATGAAGCGCCACAAGAGACACCTAGAGAGCAGATGGAGATCCTCTCGCTCCGAAGCCGACCGAACACTAGTGAGAACCCATATTAGGCCTTACTTAGTGGCGATTAGGGTGGCCAAACGGGAGTACTGTGCCACCCTTATTGCATCCGCAGATAACCGCCCTGCCGCCCTGTTTGGGGTGACCCGCTCCCTCCTTCATCAGAGGCCGCGGGAAGCCCCTTTACAAGGGCGAGCAGAGGAATTTGGGATTTATCTGCAGGAGAAAATCACTCGGATTCGGAATGAGCTACCCTCCATCGCCAGTGGTCCTGTGGGACTGTCCGAGACTAGTCTTGAGGTTCCTTCTTGGGAGGAGTTTGACTTTGTTACCACCGAGGATATGGACAGGTTGTCAAGGAAACTTAGGGTGACCACATGTTTATTGGACCCGTGTCCCTCCTGGCTTGTACTGGCATCCTTTCGAGACGACACGAGGCTGGCTCCAGGGCATTGTCAACGCATCTTTGAGTGAGGGGTCCGTACCTGCCGTCTTGAAAGAGGCGGTAGTGAGGCCCCTCCTCAAGAAGCCGTCCCTGAACCCGGCATTATTAGAGAACTATCGTCCGGTCTCCAACCTTCACTTTTTGGTGAAGGTTGTTGAGAGTGTGGTAGCCCAACAGTTTCCGCGACACCTGGAGGAAGTTGATTATCTAGACCTGCGCCAGTCCGGCTTCCGACCCGGTCACAGCACCGAGACGGCATTGGTCGCGTTGGTTGATGATCTCTGGAGGGCGCTGGATAGAGGTTATTCCTCTATCCTAGTCCTATTAGACCTCTCAGCGGCTTTTGATACCATCGACCATGGTATCCTATTGCGCCGACTGGGGGGGTTGGGGCTGGGAGGCACCGTTCTGCGGTGGTTCTCGTCCTACCTCTCTGGTCGGTCGCAATGTGTTGACGGGAGGGCAGAGGTCGACCTCGAGCCCCCTCGTATGTGGGGTTCCCCAGGGGTCGGTCCTCTCGCCCCTCCTTTTCAACACATATATGAAGCCGCTGGGTGAGATCATTCGTGGCTTTGGGGTGGAGTACCATCTGTACGCTGATGATACTCAGTTGTACATATCCACCCCAGACCACCCCAACGATGCCGTCGAAGTGCTGTCCCGGTGTTTGGAGGCTGTACGGATCTGGATAGGTGGTAACAAACTCAAGCTCAACCCTGCCAAGACTGAGTGGCTGTGGTTTCCGGCACCCCGGTTCAACCAGATTATTCCAACTCTGGCCATTGGGGGCGAAACACTGGCCCCCGTGGAGAAGGCACGCAATTTGGGTGTCCTCCTGGATCCCCAGCTGTCCATGGAAGACCATGTGGCAGTCGTGGCCAGGGGGGGGGCGTTTCATCAGGTACGCCTGATGCGCCAATTGCGCCCCTTACTGGACCGGGCTACCCTCCGCACAGTCACTCAAGCTCTCGTGACGTCCCGACTCGACTACTGTAATGCTTTCTACATGGGGCTTCCCTTGAGGTGCACCCGAAAGCTACAGTTAGTCCAAAACGCAGCCGCGCGGGTGATTATGGGAGCCACTAGATGCTCCCACATAACAACGATCCTGCGCGAGCTGCATTGGCTTCCTGTGGTCTTTCGGGTGCGCTTCAAGGTCTTGACGACCATCTTTAAAGCGCTCCATGGCTCGGGGCCTAGTTATTTGCGAGACTGCCTCTTGCCCCATACATCCCTTAGATCGATACGCTCCCACAGAGAGGGCCTTCTCAGGGTGCCGTCGACTGGACAATGCCGACTGGCGACACCCAGGGGAAGAGCCTTCTCTGTGGCGGGCCCAGCCCTTTGGAACGACCTACCCCCCCGAATTACGCACCATCACCGACCTCCGCCTCTTCCGCCAATGTCTAAAGACATACCTATTACAACAAGCCGGCCTAGCCTAACCTCCCATGGGGACTTTTAGATAGTTTTAAATTGGGTATTTTAAAATTGGGTTTTTAGCATAGGATAAGACGGTTTAATTTATATTTTAAATTGTGTATTTATTTTTGTATTCTGTATGTTTTTTAAATTTCCTGTGCGCCGCCCTGGGTCCTCTGCGGAGAAGGGCGGGATATAAATGTAAATAAACTAAACTAAACTTCTGTAAGAGTCTGAAGACCTGACCAGATGGCTTGAGGCCCCAATAGAGATCTAACACACTGGAAGTGGTTAATGAAATAAGAGGCAATCCCCCCCTCCACATATCTTGCTTCCTCCCCAACTTTTAATTATAATTTTATTCTATTGTAATTTCCATTTTTATTGTTTTAGAAATATTTATTTTATGATTTTAATGTTTTTAAACCTGTTAATCACCTAGAATCACTTCAAAATAAGCTAGACAGTAAGTAAAAAATAAAATAAAAAACAAAACAAAACAAAACAAAACAAAACATTCCTTTGTATTACTTGAAGTTAGCATGGTGAATATGGCATACACATGGTCTTATTTGGAATCTCACAACTTTCTTTATAAAACAAAGTCTATTAGTAAATGTCTATGGAAATTCTCAGTCATCCAGGTCATGGTTGTCTCAAAGATACTTTTTGAAAAAGTTGCCTTTTGAAAATGCACCTTTGAGATAGTTTCTTATTACTTTTATTTATTTTTTATTGTTACATCTATTTCTGTTAACTTAGGATTCTACATTATATATTTGTTATGTGTTGCTTTGTACATGAGTCCTTTGAAGATCTGTTAACAAGACTCTCTGTGAGATGCAATAGGTATTTCTTCTGACCACAGTATCAGGTAGAATTAAATCCAACCAGGACTAGAACTGCATACCCCTGGTTGCTTTCCAATGAAATTAAATATACATGTCTTCACTAGTGCTAAAGTAAAATACCACTGCCATTCCAATTACTTCCATGAACATGTAAAATGAAAGGATACCATATTGCTTTAGGTAGTAAACAGTTTTCTTAAGTGGCCCAGATTCAGAAGCATAATTTTGAAATATTTAATATAGTTGGGTTCCAGTTAGTCTTAGTGACAATCTTGCTATCAAAAAACAGTGAGTTTGTACCCTTGCGGCATGAGCTGCTATTAAAATAAGCTGTGAAATGCTCATTTCCTTTAACTATCCCTATCATTTCCCCAAACATTCTGAATGTACTACCATACATTTCTCTATGTAATTTCCCGGAAGTAAACAGAACATATTTCATTTCATTGTAAAATCATCATCACCTTCTCCTCTCAAAATATAATATTTGAGTAGTGATATGTGACAATGAAAATCATTGTTGCCAGTTTTTCAACCAGATGAACATAAGTACAACGCACATATATATCTTTGCAAATTATTACCTCATAATTCATTTTATACAGCAAGGTAATTTGGATACAGTTAGAGGAAAACTTCAGATAGGGAAAACTTGACGAGATCTGTGAAATGGGAGACTAAGTTTAATCAAAACCTAGCCTTAATTTTCAAATATATCAATATGCTTTCTTCCCTCAAAATTAATACATATCATCAACTTTCTTAAGTTTTAATTCACACACATTTTAATTCACAAACCAATAAGAGAGTTCTAATCTAGATAAGTGTTTCATCCTATACAGTGAGAAATGCATTGAACAGCTTTGCAACTTTGGGTTGAGAAGAAACAAGAGTTTTTCTTCAGGTGAAGTTCAGCTTCCCTAAAACCCAATAATTAAGACACAATCAGTCCAGCCATGTCAGAGTTTAAATGGACAATAAACTAAATGGATTTCGTGAAAAGATTTGCATTCACTTTGTAAATATAAATTTAGATTCATAAATCACAAATTTGAAAAACATAAATCAAATAACATTTAATAGTGATTTAGCTAGGCTTCAGAATAAAACATACTACCCAAACTTGTTTGATATTTCAGAATAATCATTTTATCTTTTTCCATGGCACTATAAAGGATGGATTCAGGACAAAATTCAAATTAAAGCATATCCAATGGACTTATGTATATGTATTCCTGTTTATGGTTTTTCAATTCTTAATACAGAAAAAGAGTCTCCACCTTGAAGATACTGACTTAAAAACAATGTTTCTTACTGGGAGTTTTCTAAATAAAAATACAATATTCCAATATTCTAACCTAATCTAAAATTCAATAGAATGTAACATTAAACAAATGGGCAAAACTCTGTTTATAGTCAAAACATTTCATAAGTTTAATAGAAACTTTTTGAAACCATCACAGTATATAGAAGTTAAGATGCTGAACTAGAAACAAGGAAACTAGGTTCTACTCCTGTGATGACAAACCTATGGCACATATGGCACAGAGAGGGCTTTGCATGTCACCTCTGGCACATTTGTGCCAGAGCCCGAAAGAACAGCTATCTGGTGCACATGTGCATGACAGAACCTGGAAGAGCAACTGGCTGCTGTGCACATGCACACCGCCATCTGCTCTCTTCTGGGTTCCGGCACGCATGCACACGCTCCAGTTTCAGCAGTCAGTGCCAAAAAGGTTAACCATCACTGTTCTAGTCCTTCTTAGGTATGGAAATTAATTAAATGACCTTGGTCTAGTCCAGGGGTCTGCAAAGTTGGCTCTTTTAAGACTGGTGGACTTCAACTCCCAGAATTCCCCAGCCAGCTTTGCTGGGAGTTGAAGTCCATCAGTCTTAAAAGAGCCAACTTTGCAGACCCCTGGTCTAGTCAGTTCTAATCAGTGTCAGAGTTGGCTTATTGCTTCATCAATTGAGAAGCTTCACTAAGAACAATATATTTATTAAACAAAACCATAGGGCAGAACAACTCACACACAGATAACTCTGGGCAATTGACAATATTAAAAATCCACAACATAAAAACTTTCTCCTAATGAATATTTTATTGTACTCTAAGACTATATCATAAAAAATAACCTTCTCATAAAAATGTTTAAAATAGAACATAAATGTTCACATTCGCCCATTCATAAATTTAAAAAAATAACAAGCAGGCCTACTATAGATACAATGAATTAAATAAGAATCAAACCAGGATATTTGCAGATATCAGCTAATTAGTTTAAATTTCTCATAACCAGAATACCAATGTCCCAAATTGTTAGGTAACAACCATTTTTAAAAAATCTGTAAATATATGTAAATTTAGTCACAATAAATAAATATTATCTTTTTATATTTAAAAAGTCATTTTCCTTGAAAGCACTTCACCCAGCCCTCACCTGAAAAAGCAAAGTTCTCTTCAAACTACATAAACACATTATTAAAGCCAGCTAATTATGCTTTTCCAAAATAAACACTAAAGATGCACGAAACCAACAGCTTTACTGTTGCCTTTTATTTCAATGTTCTCTTCATTCTTGCCACTTAATACTTATTTGTGGTAGCAGCTGGTAAGCCTACTCAATAGCTGCAGAACTTCTTTTGATCAACATCTATAGATATAATGGAGTCTAGGCCTAGTGAAACAGAATGAATTCTAAAATGTCATTGGCTTTTTAAACCTATATTTGTAATACAGGCACTCTTTTGCAACTGAATGGCTCTGAAGATTAATACGTGTGCAAAGGCTTTTTCATTTCAGTTACTACTAGATCAAATAAAAGAACCCATCAGGAATAACTAGCAGTTATTGCTTCTTAATGAATGTGAAAAGTTAGCTGATTTCAGTTCAGTAAATACTGAAAGAAGTTTCATTACTACTGAAGCACTTTCAGCTTATTTTAAACTATTGAGGGTCATATCTACACCATAAATGAACTAACAGTAATATTTTCCCTTCTGTTCCTTCTGCACATTGCAATGGTAAAGAGAATTGTAATTAATGAGAAAACATAAGATATCTAGCAGATTACTTTCAGAAACCCAATACAATTCCTGTTCTCCAGGTTCCTTATGAAAAGCAATGCCAGAAGTTAGTAGTGTAGATGACTCATGGCTAGACTTTTAATTTCAATTACTGTACTGCATATTTCAGTGAGATGTCTCTTAACTTTTCATAATTATCAGTAAATTAATACCATTAATTTTTCCAAGGGAACAAATGAAACTGTGATTTAACTCCCCCCCCCAGACATTTCCATGTATTTATTTTGCTGCCAATCATAGCACAAGTTGCATTATAAAGAACATGAATACTGAAACAAGAATATATATATAAAAAAACCTTTAAAGCCCATTCAATTTTCAACTACTGCTCCATAAAAGAATCTTGAGCTATAACCTACCACATGCAAAACCAGTCAAACGGGCTCTTGCTTTCTCAATTTAAACCGCACTGAATACAAATGTTAATATCTAATAATATCATTTTAAGTGAACTTCCAGTGACCCTCCAATTCCAGGAAAATTCCAGAGCTCACATACTGAGGATTTGAACAAAGTTGCAGAAACAGTTATTGAACATAGGGATCATTTACAAACATTTTCATTTAGCACCTCATAATTATAATAATTTAACAAAAGACATGATTCTTCCAAAATGAGCCCAAGAAAACACCTTAATTGCTTAAACAGAAGCATTTTTCTGCGCCAGAGGACTTACTGGAGCCTAAATGATCATTTCTGAATGTTTAGGGTTGACAGTACCATACCCTAGCCCCTCTGCTTCCTGGATTCCTGGTGGGCTAATGAAGGTGAACTGGTTTCACAATATAGCTCCCAGCATAGCTCTGAGCATTTATGATATCATCAGCCACAGCACAGAAAGCACAGATTCATGAACTCAGCATCTGGCAGATAAGCAAAAGAGAAGTTGATTTTCCAGAATATCCTTCCGTTCCATTCTCCAACCTTATTATAAAATTATAATGACACACCTTGCACTTTCTAGTTATATATTCATACAGACACTACTATATTATATGTGTCTCAGCATAAAGCATTCAAACACATTAGATAAAGTTTATTCCTTTTCTACAAATAGAAATAATAGCATGTGCTTAATGCGATGGATTTATTTACAGAAATATGGTTTTAATCACTGAACTATTTTCCTTATTCCTTTGTTTAGGATAATATTTACAACAGGTAGAAAAACAATGCAATGCTTTAGAAATACGTAGATACAACCCATTTAAATATACCCTCCATCATATGTAAGAATGTCCTCTCTACTCTTGGAAAGTTTTGACTAACCTGGGAATAAAAAGGATGTTTCAAACACCGCTCACAAAATATAACTTGTAAATATATGCTCTTAATGAGGAAATTTGTTAGACTAAAAACAAGAGGAATTTTTTTTCAGGATTTTGATATTTTAATCCTGTGCGGTCTATGCTTTTCCAGTATCTGCATAGAAGTGCCTCAGATTTACAATGGTGTATATGATATGTTTCATTTATTTAACCTTGAGTTTATATTTTACTTTTTGCCAAGGAGTGACATTTAAAACAGTTAACAAATGCAAAATATATTAAAGAAAACATCTTAAAATAACATTAGTCTAAGCACAAAGATTCTCCATTCTCTTTCAAAATGTGTTCAGGTAGGGCACTGAATTATTTGTTCTTTACACAGGGGTTGTTGGTAGGAGGAGGATGGGAAGCATGAATAGATCTCCCTTTCCTCTGGCATTCATCTATAATCAGAGTAAGCATGCCCAAGCATGCCTATAATTAAGTATGCCATGTCTTAGGTAACACTATGTTCAAACAAGGCTTAAGATATGGCGTAATTGTAATGTTCCAGATCCTTTAACTATTTTTCATGGATTACAAATCAGTTTATTCTTCTTAGGTATTCATAAAAATGATGACTTTCAAGTAATTACTTTTACCTTGGTTAAGAGATATGCCCCTAACAACAAGAAGCATCAGGGTTAACCAACATCTACTCTTAAATAAAATTCTGAAACCAAGTCTTGGTTTGGTTAAATGGAGAACTCAATTTAAATGCAATAGGGAGTCTTATTGTCTTTCATTGTAGTTAAGGTTATATGAAAATATTAGTAATGTAATTATTTTGACAACTAATGCAAATTAGTATCATTCCTATCAGAAAGACAACCCAATCTATGTTTCATTAGGAATTTGAACAGTGCATACTTATTAGTGCCAAACTGATTTCTTTTGAAAGCTAAATCTGATTTTATGTAGTAAATTATTGAAATTTGAATCTAAAAATAAATGAGTAAGAAGAATCCATTAATTCAGTTACTAATCAATCATGAGTCAAGGGGAAAGATTTTTAGGCAAAGTGGTCAGATTTTCTTGAATTGTATTCTGAAGGAAATAAATTTAATAATACATTTAATAAACAATTTTAAGGGAGTTGAAGAGAATCCAGAACTGGTGCAAAGCGTGGCAGTGAGAGCAGTTATGTGCACTCCAAGAATAGCATGTTACACCTCTACACCTTGTGCTGCATTAGTTATAGTTTTGCTTCTGGGTTCAATTCAAAATGCTGGTTATATAAAGCCCTACATGGCTTGGGGCTGAGTTATTTGAGGGCCTCTTCCTTAAATTACATCCATCAGCTCTGGCAGAAAATATATGCTAAAAGTCCTATTAAGAACTTTTGTCTGATGGATTTAGAGTCCTCTCTGCCAGGCATTTGCATCCCTTGAGGTTAGATTGGCCCCAACATTATTGGCTGTTAGGAGGGCCCTAACAACATGATTTTGTAATCAGACATGGGAATCCCATGGTGGTTTGGAGCCAGTACGATGGCTGTATTGTTTATTGATTGTTTATTGATTCTCCTGTGTGCTATATTTGATAATTAATTATTTTTAAATTGTTTTACTTTCAACTCTTATTTTTTGTTATTTATTTATATGTATTTTGATTTTTGTTTTTAATTTTGTGAGCTACATATGAGATGGGCAATTACCGTGTTTCCCCAAAAATGACAGGGTCTTATTTTCTTTTGACCCCTGTAATAAGCACTTGGCCTTATTTTTGCAGATCTTATTATTTTTAAGGTGCAGGAGGTAACGAGCGTGATCACCTCATGGCTATTGGTGTGATACAATATTTTTGGGAAGAGCTTATTTTTGGGGAGGGCTTATTTTAGTGCATGTGCTCAAAACTCAATTGGGCTTATTACACTGGGAGGTCTAATTTTGGGGGAAACAGGGTAATATCTGTATAATATCTTACTCAATACCTGTATTTTCTTTAATTACTATTGTTATTTTCCTTTAGGGGAATAAATTATAAAATTGCATGCATTTTATTATATACAAGAAATCTCAAATGTTTTTAGAAGATTGATAAAAAAGTTTTCAATAACGAAAGAAACATCTTTGTATACTTTCCATTGTGTTATAATACTACCTGAAAGAAGATCAGGTTAAAACAAAAATCTCAAAGTACATTAAAACAATATTATATACAGTATTTATTTTAGAATAATGACCTCAATTAGAATAATTTCATTTGAAAACATGTATATTTGTATTTATTCCTCATCAGAAAACTATATATATATATTTGCTTTCGTAGATTTTCACGGGTGTAGGTATGCTGGTATTGCTGTCTTTGGGTGTTTTCCCCTGTAAGCATGAAATTGTTATTGCAACGTTTTGGCAAGATCTCACTTGCCATCTTCAGGCTTCGGTCTGCAGTTACGAAGGCGTTGCCCTTCCTTAAATCTTGGTGGGGGGGGGGGTGGAGTGCTGACTGTTGTTGTGAGTGGGTTGATTGGCTGTGCAGCTGTATCATGATTGGTAGATTGATGCAGATTGGACTTATTTGTATGTTTCTCCTTATTTTGAATTTCAACGACTTGGGTGGAGGGTGGGGCTTGTCTGTTGGTCAGTGCTGGTTTCCAGATGTCTGGTAGGCAGGAGGTGTCGTCACATTTGTTCATATTGTTAGGTTGCTTCTCTATTTCGATGCCTTCTCTGATTATTCTCCTGTTCAGCCTTGGAGATCAATTTAGTTCCTTGAAAGTCAATATCATGTCCTGTAGTTTTGAAATGTTGATAAAGAGATGAGGTATTAAGATGATTTTTAATGCATTTTTATGTTCTGCGATACGTGCACTTATCCTTCTGTTGGTTTGTCCTATGTAAGTGGCAGGGCAGAAAGCCAAGGAGTCTACAAAATTCCATGTAAAATCTGCCCTACCAGACATCTGGAAACCAGCACTGACCAACAGACGAGCCCCACCCTCCACCCAAGCCGTTGAAATTCAAAATAAGGAGAAACATACAAATAAGTCCAATCAGCATCAATCTACCAATCATGATACAGCTGCACAGCCAATCAACCCACTAACAACAACAGTCAGCACTCCACCACCCCCACCAAGATTTAAGGAAGGGCAACGCCTTCGTAACCGCAGACCGAAGCCTGAAGATGGCAAGTGAGATCTTGCCAAAACGTTGCAATAACAATTTCATGCTTACAGGGGAAAACACCCAAAGACAGCAATACCAGCATATATACATATATATACATATATATATGTGTGTGTGTGTGTGTTAGTTTTATGAGCTGATCAATAAATTAAATTAGAGAGACCAGGATAGATCTATTTCGAGCTTATTAGCTCTCATCAGCTGGCCATACCCTTTACTGGGATTCAAACCGGGGCTGTATTGCATGCCAGGCAAGGAGCCTAGCAATACAGCCAAGCCGGCTCCCCTGATTGCATCAGCTGACACAGGATATATTAGTATAGGTAATTGTTTCCACAACATCCTGTTAATAGGCCCCAATTAAGGGAGGAGACATACTGTTTCCTTTCCTGCCTTTCGGCTCATCACCAGAGACCATCTAGACAGCAAGCCAAGAGTTCCGTTGTGTAATTTATTAGATATGTGTTAGTTTTATGAGCTGATCAATAAATCAATATATATATGTCATATTGCCCTTATTTATTTATCAGCACAAAAATGTATTTATTTATTTATTTATTTATTTGTGTGTGTGTGTGTGTGTGTGTGTGTGTTTTCTGAGGTTTTCGCGGGTTTTTGTATGTAGGTCTTTGGTTGTTCAGGTTTTCTCCCCCGTAGAATTGGAAGTATCTTCACGACGTTTCGATGAAGTCTCATTCATCATCTTCAGGCTGGTACTTCCGGGTTTGGTGCTTCCAGGAGCAAACTCCTGCTCCTGGAAGCACCAAGCCGGAAGCACCAGCCTGAAGATGATGAATGAGACTTCATCGAAACGTCGTGAAGATACTTCCAATTCTATGCGGGAGAAAACCCGAACAACCAAAGACCTACATATATGTGTGTGTGTGTGTGTGTGTGTGTGTTTTCGTAGATTTTCACGGGTATAGGTATGCTGGTATTGCTGGCTTCGGGGATTTTCCCGTGTATATAGCATGGAGATGTTATTGCAACATTTCGACAAGATCTCACTTGTCATCATCAGGCAGTCACAGACAGAAGCCTGCCTGATGATGACAAGTGAGATCTTGTCGAAACGTTGCAATAACATCTCCATGCTATATACACGGGAAAATCCCCGAAGCCAGCAATACCAGCATATCTATCTATCTATCTATCTATCTATATCTATATCTATATCTATATCTAATCTATATCTATCTATCTATCTATCTATCTATCTATCTATCTATCTATCTATCTATCTATCTATCTATCATCTATCATCTATCTATATCTATATCTATATCTATATCTACGAAAACAAACATCTATATCTATATCTATATATCTATATCTATATCATCTATATCTATATCTATATCTATATCTATATCTATATCTATATCTATATATATACAGTGGTACCTCGGTTCATGAACTTAATTGGTGAAATGACTCTGGTCGCGAACCAAATTGGTCGTGATCCGAGGCACAATTTCCCATAGGGTTCAATGTAAATCCGGTTAATCCGTTCCGACCTTGTTTTTTGGTCGTAATTCTTGAACGGACTCTGTTCGCGAACCGAATTGGTCGTGAACAGAGGCACAGTTTCCCATAGGGTTCAATGTAAATCCGGTTAATCCGTTCTGACCTTGTTTTTTGGTCTGTTTCTCTCCACGACCGTTTCTACAGGAAGTCGCAACCATGTTAAAGCCTATCGGCGCGGGCAGAAGGACGACATCATTAAAACAAACGTGGAAATAGCAGGTTTCTCTTTAAGCAATGTCACCACCCTCCCCTCCAAAGGCCGGGCGGGGAGCGCCGCTCTGGATCCGGGTGAGGAGGAGGACCAGCCTGGGGGCTTTTGAGGGATCGCTGCCCGCTCCAAAGCGCAGCTCAGAGCAAGGGAGCCGGGCGGGGACGGGAGATTGAAACAGCGCGCACGCACGCACACCTCTCCTGGGAGGAAGGAAGCAACTGCTCCAGCCCCAAAGTGAACCGGAGGGAGCTGGAAGAGAGCTCGGAGGTCCTCTAGTCCAGCCTCTGCTCAAGCAGGACTAGAGCCTCCGCTAGTCCAGATCAGGGGCTGTCTCCTTCTTTCTGAAAAGCCTCTGGGGATGGAGCTCCAGTGCGGCTGCTTTTGGCCTCTCCATGCATCTGGGGAAGTGGCGCGGAAGATCCGGCGCGTGTCTTACAACCAAAGCCCCCCGCGCCCCTCCCGCTGGGAAGTTGCAAGACACACGCCGGATCTTCCGCGCCACTTCCCCAGATGCATGGAGGGGCCAAAAGCGGCCGCACTGGAGCTCCATCCCCAGAGGCTTTTCAGAAAGAAGGAGACAGCCCCTGATCTGGACTAGCGGAGGCTCTAGTCCTGCTTGAGCAGAGGCTGGACTAGAGGACCTCCGAGCTCTCTTCCAGCTCCCTCCGGCAGAGGCGTAGCATGGGGGGTGCAGGGGGGGCCGGCCGCACCGGGCGCAACATCTGGGGGGCGCGCTGAAGCTGGAGTCCGACCTGAAGCTGGAGAAGCTTTGGTTAACATATATATGTTAGATTTTTAAGGGCTGAAAATATATGTATATGAGAGAATATTTTCACAGCTCCTGTTCAAGGGTCCCTTTAAGGGGAGGAGACTTAACGTCATCCCTCTCTGCCCTTCGACTCAACCTAGAGATCATCCAGACAGAGAACCAATTAGTTTGCTGCTGTGTGAAATTATTTTAAGATATGTGTTAGATTTTTTTAAGGGCTGAAATATACTAGTCTCCTTGACTTATTTAGTGATCTGCTCAAAAACATAACACACAGATAAAAAAAATTACACAACGGAACTCCCAACGAGGAGGAGTGGCAGTTATTGTAAAGGAATGTCTAGCACCGAGGGAGACCACTGTGCCGCAGACAGCCGGCTGTGAGGCCCTGGGTGTGAAGTGGGGTCTTGGGAGGCAGTTGGGCTTGCTGATTGTGTACCTGGCTCCCCGCTACATCTCAGCAGCCCTGCCCGAGCTCCTCGAGGTGATAGCCGAGATGGCGGTTGAGACCCCCAGGCTACTAGTCATGGAAGAATTTAACCTGCCATTGGTAGGTGAAACCTCTGAGATAGCTCAGGAGTTCATGGCCTCCATGACGGCCATGGACCTGACCCAAGTAATTCATGGTCCCACTCACACCGGGGGCCACACGCTGGACGTTGTTTTTATCTCCGGCCAGTGGAGAAGTGATCTCGGATTAGGGGATTTAACGATCACACCCCTGTCGTGGACAGATCACTCTCTCCTTCGACTAGACTTCCCAACCGCCGCACTCCACCGCGGAGAGGCAGAACCGGCAATACCAAGATGGCTCCACCCCAGGCTCCTGATGGACCCTGAGAGGTTCCAGATGGAGGTTGGGCCAATACCGAGGAACCTGACAAGCGACTCGACTGAGGACTAGTGGCTGCCTGGAATAATGCGGCCGCTGGGGCCCTGGACCGGGTCGCGCCCTTGGGGCCTTTCATGCGGCACTGCACCACCTTTGCTCCATGGTTTTCCGAGGAGCTGAGGGTGATGAAGCGCAGCAAGAGATGCCTAGAGAGCATTTGGAGATCCACTCGCGCCGAATCTGACCGAACACGAGTTAGATCCCATTTGAGGGCCTATCTCGTGGCAATAAGGGTGGCAAAATGTAATTATCTCGCCGCCCTTATCGCATCCGCAGATAACCGCCCTGCCGCCCTGTTTAGAGTGACCCGCTCCCTCCTTCAGCAGAGGCCGTGAGAAGCTCCCCTGCAGGGTCGAGCAGAGGAATTTGGACATTATCTAAATATTAAATATTATTAAAATATCTGCAGGATAAAATCGCTCAGATCCGGAGCGAACTGGCCTCCAATGAGGTTAGTCCCAGTGGGCAAACAGAGGCAGGCCTTGCGACCGTTTTATGGGAAGAGTTTGATCTTGTGACTTCAGATGACATGGACAGGTTGCTGGGGCGACTGAATGCTACCACATGTTTATTGGACCCGTGTCCCTCCTGTCTTCAGGAAATAGTGAACGCCTCCTTGAGTGAGGGGCTTCTACCGGCCGTCTTGAAAGAGGCTGTGGTGAGACCCCTCCTCAAGAGACCTTCCCTAGACCCAGCATTGTTGATTAATTATCGTCCGGTCTCCAACCTTAGTTTTCTTTCTAAGGTTGTAGAGAGTGTGGTAGCACAACAGTTCCCCTGACACCTGGAGGAAACCATCTATCTAGACCCGTGCCAGTCCGGCTTCCGCCCTGGGCAGAGCACAGAGACGGCATTGGTCGTGTTGGTAGATGATCTCTGGAGGGCCAGGGATAGGGGTTGTTCCTCTATCCTGGTCCTATTAGACCTCTCAGCGGCTTTCAATACCATCGACCATTGTATCTTATTGCATCGGCTGGAGGGGTTGGGATTGAGGGGCACCGTATTGTGGTGGTTCTCTTCCTACCTCTCCGACTGATCGCAATTTGTGTTGACAGGAGGGCAGAGATCGACTTCAAGGCCCCTCACATGTGGGGTGCCTCAGGGGCCGGTTCTGTCACCCCTCCTGTTTAACACCTATATGAAGCCGCTGGGTGAGATCATCCGTGGTTTCGGGGTAGAGTACCATCAGTACGCTGATGATACTCAGTTGTACATCTCTACCCCTAACCACCCCAACGATGCTGTTGAAGTGATGTCCCAGTGTTTGGAGGCCGTGCGGGTCTGGATGGAGAGGAACAAGCTTCAGCTCAACCCGTCCAAGACCAAGTGGCTGTGGTTTCTGCCGTCTCGATATAGCCAGTTAGTTCCATCTCTGGCTATCGGGGACGAGACATCAGCCCCCGCGGAAAGGGCCTGCAACTTGGGCGTCCTCCTGGATTCGCGGCTGTCCTTGGATCACCATGTGACAGCCGAGGCCAGGGGGGCTTTTTATCAGGTTTACCTGATACGCCAGTTGCGGCCCTTTCTAGATCGGGACGCCCTACGCACGGTCACTCAAGCCCTCGTTATGTCCCGCCTGGACTACTGCAATGCTCTCTACATGGGGCTCCCCTTGAGATGCACCTGGAGACTTTAGCTGGTGCAGAATGCGGCTGCGTGAGGGATTCTGGGAGTCCCACAGCACTCCCCGGTAACACCTCTCCTGCACGAGCCGCAGTGGCTATCTGTGGTCTTCCGGGTGCGTTTCAAGGTGTTAATTACAATCTTCAAAGCGCTCCATGGCACGGGTCCTGGCTACTTGCGAGACCGCCTCCTACCACACACCTCCCTTCGACCTGTCCGCTCCCACAGGGCGGGCCTCCGCAGGGTGCCGTCTGCCGGTCAATGTCGGCCCGAAACTCCCAGGGGAAGGGCCTTCTC